>CM062274.1:31923382-32138382 GCA_031216635.1 Dissostichus eleginoides
GCGAAGGGTTTTGCGAGATCTCGCGAAGGGGTTTGCGGGATCTCGCGAGATCTCGCGAAGGGGTTTTGCGAGATCTCGCGAAGGGGTTTGCGAGATCTCGCGAAGGGGTTTTGCGAGATCTCGCGAGATCTCGCGAAGGGGTTTTGCGAGATCTCGCGAAGGGGTTTTGCGAGATCTCGGGAGATCTCGCGAAGGGGTTATGCGAGATCTCGCGAGATCTCGCATAACCCTCGCATAACCCTCGCGAGATCTTTTGCGAGATCTCGCGAGATCTTTTGCGAGATCTCGCGAGATCTTTTGCGAGATCTCGCGAAGGGGTTTGCGAGATCTCGCGAGATCTTTTGCGAGATCTCGCGAAGGGGTTTTGCGAGATCTCGCGAGATCTCGAGAAGGGGTTTTGCGAGATCTCGCGAGATCTCGCGAAGGGGTTTTGCGAGATCTCGCGAGATCTCGCGAAGGGGTTTTGCGAGATCTCGCGAGATCTCGCGAAGGGGTTTTGCGAGATCTCGCGAAGGGGTTTTGCGAGATCTCGCGAGATCTCGCGAAGGGGTTTTGCGAGATCTCGCGAGATCTCGCGAAGGGGTTTTGCGAGATCTCGCGAGATCTCGCGAAGGGGTTTTGCGAGATCTCGCGAAGGGGTTTTGCGAGATCTCGCGAAGGGGTTTTGCGAGATCTCGCGAAGGGGTTTTGCGAGATCTCGCAAAGGGGTTTTGCGAGATCTCGCGAAGGGGTTTTGCGAGATCTCGCAAAGGGGTTTTGCGAGATCTCGCGAAGGGGTTTTGAGATCTCGCGAGATCTCGCGAAGGGGTTTTGCGGGATCTCGCGAGATCTCGCGAGATCTCGCGAAGGGGTTTTGCGAGATCTCGCGAGATCTCGCGAAGGGGTTTTGCGGGATCTCGCGAGATCTCGCGAAGGGGTTTTGCGGGAAGATCTCGCGAGATCTCGCAAAACCCCTTCGCGAGATCTCGCAAAACCCCTTCGCGAGATCTCGCGAGATCTCGCAAAACCCTCGCGAGATCTCGCAAAAGATCTCGCGAGATCTCGCAAAAGATCTCGCGAGATCTCGCAAAACCCCTTCGCGGTTGATCGATTTTTACTTTGAGCTTGGCCTAAAATATAAAGATATAACATCAGTGCTTGGCAATAGGCACGGGTTTCACATAAGTGAAAGACACCTCAAGAGAACACTCAGAGCGAGGGGACATGCACGTCGCAAAGCATACTCTGAGCTGAGTTATTGAGTAGGTCATAATCACGGACCCTACACGGACCCTCACTGTTGCGGTAAGCGTGTTGTAACTTCCGGTTGTCACCTCTGGGTATCCTGTGTGCCTGTTCTGCTGCTGATAGCTTATATTATCTTAACTTAATCGATCGTTTTAAAACTCTTGATCACGGCAACTGCCTGACGTTGTAATCACACGTTACTACAGCTTAAGCACCCACAACTCTCCTTCTCTTAGCGACTGTAACTCCACAGTTGCCTACACTCTTTTCGGGTTTACTAACGGTAGCTACTTTAGCTTGATAGCTAGCCATGGCTCCTTCCCCACCCTCGGGTGCTATTTCCTGCTCTACCTGTCTCATGTTTGGTTACTTCCCTACCTCCTTTACTGGTACCGATACATGTGTTAAATGTAGTATAGTTGTTAGGTTGGAGGCGGGAATCATAGCCATAGAAGCCCGGCTCCGCATTTTAGAAAGTAACTCAGCTACAGTAAAGCCCATGTTAGTCGGTGCGGACCGGCAAGAGGTAGCTCCTACTAGCCGTCCCCCGACAACTCCCGAGCAGCAGGGAGACTGGGTGACTGTTCAGAAGAGGCATTACAGGAGACCCACAGGTCCCCACCAACCCGTTCACGTATCTAACAAATTTTCCCCACTCAGCGAGGCACCCGCTGAGGAGTCAACTCTGGTTATTGGTAGCTCTATTATGAGATACGTGAATTTAGAGACCAAAGCCTCCACAGTCACATGCATTCCGGGGGCCAGAGCGGGCGACGTTGAGGCGCATCTTAAACTGCTGGCTAAAAATAAACGTAAATACAGTAGGATTGTTATTCACGTCGGTGGTAATGATGTTCGTTTACGCCAATCAGAATGCACTAAACTTAATGTGGCGTCGGTGTGTAGATATGCTAAAACAATGTCGGACACCGTAATTTTCTCTGGTCCCCTCCCCAATCTGATCAATGACGACATGTATAGCCGCATATCATCATTTCAGCGCTGGTTGTCTTGGTGGTGCCCAGCAAACGATGTGGGCTTCGTAAATAATTGGACAGCCTTCTGGGGAAAACCTGGTCTGATTAAGAGAGACGGCATTCATCCTACTTTGGAAGGTGCACATCTCATTTCGGCAAACATTTCAGGGCTTTGTGGACTTAATCCATGACAAACTGGAGTTAAGACCAGGAGGCGGAGTCGCAGTCTTACACGCTTCTCTGCGCTCTCTCCTGGGCAGTCATCCATAGGAATCCCGAACCCAATAAAATACCCAATATTAACGGTGTGTGTGTCTGCCCAAGGACAATTTAAGATGAAGCCTAATAGAGGTGTCATACATAATAACCTAATAAAAGTAAATGTAACAACTACTACAGTGCAACAAAACAGGAAGATTAGATGTGGTCTCTTAAATATAAGATCTCTAGCATCTAAAGCAATATTGGTAAATGATTTAATATCAGATTATAATATTGATATTTGCTGTCTCACTGAAACTTGGTTGAGACATGAAGAATATGTCAGCATAAATGAAGCCACTCCACCCAGCCATATCAATACTCATATTGCTCGAGGCACAGGCCGAGGAGGTGGAGTTGCAGTTGCAGCCATCTTTGACTCAAATTTACTTATCAATACTAAACCAAAATTAAATTATACCTCCTTTGAAAGTCTTGTTTTTAGTCTTACGCATCCGACCTGGAAAACTTTGCATCCAATCGTATTTGTTACAGTGTACCGTGCACCAGGTCCTTAGAGAATTCTGTTAAGAATTCTGAATGAGTTTTTATCAACTTTGGTTCTTAAAACAGATAAAGTAATTATCGTAGGTGACTTTAATATTCATGTTGACGATGATAAAAATAGCCTTACTGTTGCATTTAACTCTATATTAGACTCTATTGGTTTCCGTCAGAGTGTAAATAAACCAACCCACTTCTATAATCACACTCTCGACCTTGTTCTGACTTATGGTATTGAAATTGAGCAACTATTAGTCGAACCGCATAATCCTGCTTTATCCGACCATTTCTTAGTAACTTTTGAAGTACTGTTACTAGACTACAAACCATTAGTCAAAAGTTCCTGCAGCAGAAACCTATCTGTTAGTGCTATAGCCAAATTTAAAGAAGAGATTCCACCAATACTTAACTCGATAGCTTGTCTGCATGTAAGGGAGGAAACTTATACAAAATGTACACCACCCCACCTATGTTGTAAATGTATTATCTTCTCAATTTACACACGGCATCTATTGCACGTCTGTCCGTCCTGGGAGAGGGATCCCTCCTCTGTTGCTCTCCCTGAGGTTTCTCCCATTTTTTTTCCCCTTTAAACTGTGGGGTTTTTCCTTTTTCTGGAAGTTTTTCCTTGTACGATGTGAGGGTCTAAGGACAGAGGGTGTCGTATTGTCTACTGATATTCTGTACAAACTGTGAAGTCCACTGAGACAAATGTAACATTTGTGATATTGGGCTATATAAATAAACATTGATTGATTGAGTTATTGACAGATTCGAATTTCGCGGATCAATAACTCATGAATATAACGTTGTAAGAATACAAACAACATGACTTTACAATCATAGCAAGGTAGAAAATGAGCTACAGAGTCGTTTTTATCAGAACAGTTCGATACGCGCCGTCATCCGAGCTAAACATCAAGAATTGGTCACAATCTGCAGCTGGAGGAGAGAGGAGTGCTTAGGGACCGTCTACAAACTGCAACGCCGAAAATATATACTCGTAGAAAAACTCAATAACTTCATTTTTTTAAGATGTAGTGCTACCAAAATCTCTTAACACATAAATTGTTATATTGCTGTTACAGTATAACACTTATTTTGAATAAATATGCTTTAAAATATTTTTCAGGCTTTTTTTATATCAAACTATTTTAAATTACAATGTAGTGCAACCAACCCCTTCACACATCAATAGTACATTGCTGCTCATACTACATCAGGGTTGTCCAAACTACGGCGAGATCTCGCAAAATGGTTTTTTGTTTTTCAACCAATTTTTTTTTCTTCTCCATGTCCCCTAGGGGGCTCCGTACATCACCATACTGCGCCAAACCATAGCCTGAGAAGTAAATAAAAAATAAACGGTCATCGGAGCGGCACATTGAAGTAATCCAAAAGTAATAATCTTACATAACTTTTATATTGTGACACCTACATTTAAAATGGTTTACTTTAACAAATGTATTCCATTACAATTACTAGTTAAAGTAACCCTGCAATTGTTCTACCAGTCTAAATTAAGAAATGTCATTGAAATGAAAGACTCCCATTTGAAAACTGAATCCGCCCTGCATGACCGCGACCGATACATCACTGTTGAACACAATGGTCTTATACTGCATGTATGAGACTTTGCTTTAACTTTTTTTATATACATAGCAAAAACAAATACATGATATGCAAAAAGTGCAAAAGAGCAAGAGCAGCATACACAAGTATTTACCACATGGCAATACAATATAGCAGCTACGACATATAAAGTGCAAGAGAAGATACCCCCGTGTTAAAGTGCATTTAGCGGTGATTGCACGTCTGTTTGTTTCTCATCCATTCTTAAACCTTAGTATGTAAAGCAATAAAACACCATTCTAAACTGCAGCAAAAGACCGGAAATCCATATGTTTGTGTCTGCGTCAGGATCACTCTAAACCCTTCTGTGAAGTAATGGCAAAGGATATAGGACATTGGAACAGTTCAAATTGCCACTACGCTGAAGATGCTGTGATTTGATGACTCCACTATTCCAATATAAATATTCTGGAGGTTTTTCTTCACATTTCTTCAAAACTCATCCTGAAATATTTGTCATCTTTGTGAACGTTGTGATCTTGAGTTGAATCAGTTTCTGTGGGTTTTATTGGTCTGGCTGCACATCATGAGTTAGTGTAGATGGAGCAGAGCTTCAGATGTGAAGTCACCTCTTTATTATTGAAGTAGAAGCACGTTGTCTTTAATATTAATGAGAGATCTTTTCACTGTTTGTCTCTAACAGTTTTTACCTGTTTGGAGTCTCCCCTTTCTAACCTTCTTCATCTCTGAACAGATTATTAAACCTGGAGATATTTCAAATAGGAACTTTGTTTTCTAAAGTTACTTCATGTTTTCTTTATTCAGACTTAAGGACTGCAGCTTGTCAGGGATGAGCTGTTTTTATCTAGCCTCAGCTCTGAAGTCTAACCCCTCCCACCTGAGAGATCTGGACCTGAGTAGCAACAAGCTGCAGGATTATGAAGTGAAGCTGCTGAGTGATCTTCTGGAGAGTCCAGACTGCAGACTGGAGACTCTCAGGTCAGTTCTCCATCTTTTACTTCTGTGCTGAGATGAAGAGAGTTGTGTTGACTCTGAGCTGCAGACATCAGGCTGATATCACACTGATCCTCACTGAGTATCTTAATGCTAACATTACATTTAGCTGACGCTTTTATCCAAAGCGACTTACAATAAGTGCATTCGACCAGGAAGATACAAACTTGAAGAAAACAGAATCATATAAGTACATCAGGTTTCATAGAGCTAAAACATTTCAAGTGCTACTCAACTGGCTTTAGATAAGCCAGTCCTTTGTTAGTATATAAGTGCTTTGTTAGCAATTCTTTGTTAGTAATTCTATCGCTCGAAGTGGAGTCGAAAGAGATGAGTTTTCAGTCTGCGCCGGAAGATGTGTAAGCTTTCTGCTGTCCTGATGTCAATGGGGAGCTCATTCCACCATTTTGGAGCCAGGATAGCAAACCCACGTGTTTTTGCTGATGGGAACTTGGGTCCCCCTCGCAGTGAGGGTGCAGCGAGCCGTTTGGCGGATGCAGAGCGGAGTGCACGTGCTGGGGTGTATGGTTTAACCATGTCCTGGATGTAGGAAGGGCCAGTTCCATTCACAGCATGGTACGCATGTACCAGTGTCTTGAAGTGGATTCTAGCAGTTACTGGAAGCCAGTGAAGGGAGCGGAGGAGCGGCGTGGTGTGGGAAAATGTAGGAACGTTGAAGACCAGACGAGCCGCTGCATTCTGGATGAGCTGCAGAGGTCGGATGTCACATGCAGGTAGACCAGCCAGGAGGGAGTTGCAGTAGTCTAGGCGTGAGATGACGAGAGCCTGGGCCAGAACCTGCGTTGCTTTCTGGGTCAGGAGGGGACGTATCCTCCTGATGTTGTAAAGCGTGTATCTGCAGCAGCGGGTTGTGGCAGCGATGTTTGCAGTGAAGGACAGGTTGTTATCTAGGGTCACACCCAGACAATCCTACACTGCATAATTCACTCATCTTAAACACCTGAAACTCATCTTATATTCATAACATGACATGCTTTAAATAAATTATATTAAAAATACAACAAATGTTATATTTAAACTCCCAAACACTAATATTTTTCAGTTTTCTGAAGCTACATGATGCTTTTACTGACTGAATATTTCAAACTCAGGGTTCCTGCCGAGTCTTAAATAGTCTTACATTTGGTAATTAGAATTGAAGGCCTTAAAAGGTCTTACATATGATTTAAAGTGGTTGTGACACCCTCCCACCTACTGTTGTGCAATGCAATGTTGGGCTACTAGTCATCTCGAACCATCAGTTTAAAAATGAATTTGCGATACCGTATTGATAAATATCAATAATTTCGAATATCGCGGGAAAAGTCCATCACTCAGTTTCCTTTTTCGGGACGAAGGCGGAAGTGCGTCACAAAGGGCCATATTTATTCTGCTCCCATTGAGCCAGACAGGGACAGAAGGGATTTGTCACGCGTAGAGATGGTTCGACGATGCGTTGTGTCTGGCTGTTCCAATACTGTCACGATTTGGGTGTTGTCTTGTTGGAATACTAATGTTTGATATGTTTTGGTCAGAGTTACAAAATATTAAATTATCTATCTTTGCTCACCACATCTCACCAGTTTTTTATCATCAGATGTGCATACATTTAATGGTTATATATTTCTGTAACAGTGAGTAATGTTATACCTGCAAATGTCAAGTTACTACATTTTGTATTGTAGGATCTGACAACACATGCCACTGCCTTTGTTATCAATGCCCGATCCAAGCATCGTCTGTCACAGGTAAGATGCTTCCTTACACATGAGAACAGAGCACGGTATTTGGCTACTTATTGTACACAGTTAGCAGTTAATAGTGGTTCACTGATGGCCGAGTTCAGTCTTAGTGGTTATCCACTTTACTGTTGTGTCTATGTCATAAGCAAAACTGTATATCACATAAAGCTACAGTGATCATGATAATGTGTTCCAACATCAAAGATTGATCACATCACTTTCGATCTCTCATTTTCAGAAAGGCATGAATGACATTGTTGCTGGGGTACAGCAGTATCAATCATCACTATTGGACAACCTCAGGACGCAGATGAAGGAAGTTCTAAAGAAGAATTCAGGAAGTACAACCAATCAACTTGAAAAAGATGCAATGGATATATTTGACAGTTTCATTGACCCCTTTGCTAATGTTTCAACAACATTTCGCCAGAACAGTGTTATTAGGAAGCAGTTTTGTTGTGTGGATGCAGAGGAAATTCCAATTGCTCGAACCCTATGCAGGAAGAAACGTGGAGGATCAACAGATTTTGTCATCAAAGACAAATTATTTTATTATGTACCATTAGTCAAAAGTGTAGAGCAGTTCCTATTACATCCGAGGATTTTGACTATGATTGAAGAGGGACCCCAGAGGTGCAGTGAAGGTTTTTTTCATGACCTTGTTGATGGTTCCCTTTTAAAATCTCATCCCTTATTTTCAGAGAAACCAAATGCACTGCAGATTATTCTGTATACAGACGAAATAGTCATCTGTAATCCACTAGGATCCTTTTCATCAAAGAACAAGTTGTTAATGGTGTACTACACCCTAGGTAATATAAATCCAAAATACAGGTCTAAGCTGGCTGCTATTAGGCTACTTGCGATGGCTAAATCAGCAGACCTCCGTCAATCTGGTGTAGATGTAATATTGAATAGAATAAAGGAAGACATGGATGCATTGTACAGTGGTGTTAAAATTCAAACTATTAACGGGGAGAAAACAATACATGGTGCTATGGCTTCTCTCTGTGGCGACACCCTGGCACAGCATGAACTCGCAGGGTTCAAAGAGGGAGTGGGCTTTGCTTACAGTAAGTGCAGACACTGTGAGTGTTCTTTTGAGGACATGCAGTCACAATTCAACGAGGATGCATATAGTGAAAGAACATTGGAGAATCATGTCAGACAGTGTGATGAAATAGAAAAGGCTAGCACAGACTTGCTTCGCAACAGCCTTAGAACAACATATGGGATCAATCGAAGGAGCAAATTAGTTGACTTCCCATCCTTTGATATTATTCGGCAAACCCCGCAAGACATTATGCATGTCATTCTAGAGGGTATAGCTCCTTTGGAAATTAAATGTGTTTTGAATCATCTTGTTCAGTCAGGAGAGTTAAATCTGGACTCTGTGAATTCAGCTATTCTTGGTTTCCCTTATTCGCCGCTAGATGTTAGAGATCGACCATCCCCAATTTCTCTGAGTACACTTATGTCAACTGATGGTAAACTAAGGCAGTCATCAGGGCAAATGCTTGTCCTGTTGAGGATATTGCCATTTGTTTTGGAACATTTGAAAGTCAATGCATATGTGCAATTGATAATGGACTTAATAGAGATTGTTCAAATAGTGTTTGCACCTGTTCTTACCATTGCAACTGTGTCAAGGTTAAAGTTACTGATTGAAAGTCATTTGAAGCATTGGAAGGAGCTTTTTCCAGACCACAATGTTACACCTAAGCAGCATTACATGATACATTTGCCATCACAGATAGAATCATTGGGTCCCATGGTCAGACATATGTGTATGCGGTTCGAGTCTAAGCATTGTTTATTTAAGCAATGGGCCTCCAAGCTCAATTTTAAAAAGGTATGCAAGTCTTTAATTTGATTAATCAGAACCAAATATATGAAAGCTGCCAAAATGTTGACCCTTCCAAGCACCCCATTTTTTCAAATGAAAAGGAGATGGGTCCTGTATCTGAGGTTAGAGATCTACAATATTTACATGGAAAATTGAGGGACTTCCTAGGTTTCAGTGAAATTAACCACGCTGTATCAATGAAATGGCTTGTGATAAATGGTAATAAATACATTACTGAGAAGTCCTTGATCCTTGCCAATGTACTAAATGGTAATACACCAGAATTTGGACTTGTCAAAAGCATATTCTTGTTGATTCTAAGCTTTATTGTTTGGAATATCAGCCTTTGCAGTCCATATGCTTTGATAGAAATGTTATGGCTTATCAAGTTGAGGTCCCACACCTTGCACAGGCCACTGAGTTAGTGGATGCCGAAAAGCTGGTAGATTTGACCTCTTATTACACAATCAGCAGAAAGGGCCAAACCTTTGTACAAGTGAAATACTATCTTGGGGATGTAATGGAATTGCACAACAGTTCAAATGACTCATAGTGTGTTTCTTTGATATGATGATGTTGAAGCATAACTTAGCAGGTTTAAATTTAGGACTAAGGTCCTGACTTAGGATATGTTATTAGCAGATACAAATGTTAGCTGTTAGCTACTTGGATTCCAGATGCGTTTTGCATTATAGTTGCAGTGTGCCTAAATCATCTGTATCTTTGTATAATACTGGGTCTTTCTTTCAGTTTGTTATAAATGTTAATTACATAACATGTTATCAGCCATTTAGGTGTTTATCACAATGCTGTTTATGTTTGCTAAATGCCCTTGGCCTGAATATGTTACCTACTTTAACTTTTCAAATGATGTTTGCACATAGTGCACAATCACTTTAGCTTGCTGAAGAATAATACATGCTGAAAAGAATGTTCTTAATGCAGTAGTTTGACTTCGCTGGTACTGTTATTTCTGTATACTGCATTTCATATATGGACATACTTAATTGATGTACTGGGTTTTAGACTGACAATAAAACAATGAATTTCATTTGGTCATTATCTGTTTTTAATATGTTAAGAGATGAAAAAGGATAGGATGCTTGCAATAAGATATTCTGACTTTGAAAAAGCAGTTTTCACTTATCAGTGTTGATCTAATACCTTTAGAATTATGGTATTTCTCAATTTAAACATTAATTTACTCAGAATCAGTATTAAAATCTCAAGAACAAGTAATAAAACCTTATTAAGATAATGAAGTAAAAAACACTTAATGGAAGTGAAATTCACTACCGCTAAAACCTTTGTAGAGGAAATATCTTGGCAGGCAAAATATAAGCATATTTTGTCTTGATTTAAGATATTTCATCTTAGTAAGATTTCAGTTTTTGCAGTGCAGAAAGAGGAAAAGGAAAAGAGAGTTCACTGAAGAGACCAGGAGGGTCAGAGCAGGAGGAAGAGGAGGAGATGAAGACTTTAGTGAAGAAGAAGAAATGTATGTGAGGAATAAAGATGAAGTGTCAGAAAGAGGGACAGAGGCAGGGATCAGGAGGCAGATGAGACTCCAGCTGGACCACATGGTATGTTTTTATTCTCCTTGCATACATATTCCTTTACAGCAGCACAATCTAGCGGCTCTTAGTATTGACAAATATGTATTGAAATGTGTTGCTGCACAGGTCACCTTTAGCTCTCTGAAGAGATGGGTGATGTCATTTGTGTACTTAAGTAACTAAGTACTTTTACTGTACTTACAATAAACAGAATTCTAGGGTATCAGAGTATTTTCTGCTGTTTTATACTATATTTTAGTTTGTTTGTCTAAGTGAACACCGTGTTTCTCTTGTGCATTAAAAACCCTTCTGTTAGGGCATGATTTAACATTAAATAGGTTAATATATACAAAATACCACGTACTGTCCGCCCCCCCCTTTGCCACCCCATGTAAAATGTTCTAGAACCGCCACTGTTTAGCAGCCAGGTATATATTGCACAGTTTTTAACTGTATATATATATACAGGGTTGGGTGAAGTGTTTTGCCCAAAATACCAAAATGCCTCATCTGCACTTTTCCCCCTAAAAAGGAATTTTAATCAATACTTTTAGATGTAAATGGTTTATTGTATCATTACTATGGGTCTCTTCGGGGAAACAATCAGACTGTTATCAGACTTTTAGCTGATTTTATCCAACTTTTAGCACTCTTTTCCCCGCTGAAATGACTTTAAATCATCAGTGTCACTATTGTGGGGATGTAGGAATGTACCTGTGCCTGGTGTGGAGCCCCCGCACTTTAAATCAATTGATTTTTTTATTTATCGTATTTTCTACTGTTAATGCACTGTGCTCATGTTGGGTGATGCGCTCCCTGGAGCCCTCCTGTGGGGAAACTTGGAACTGCACTTAAATCACTTGTTGCTTTTTAAGCCATTTAAAATTGTTTTCTCACTTTTAAAATACTTTCTGCCCTAGAAATGATTTTTAATCAGTATTACCATTATTTAGGGGCTGCTTGAACACGAATTTGAGCATCCTGCACACTTTCCTCCTATTTAAACACTTTTCAGTGAGGTGCTGCAGCCTGCTTCTCTCCTGTTTCTCTGCCCCTATTTAAAACACTTTTCCTCCTTCCACCTTGCTAGAGGTGAAATCTCTATTTCAGCCTGATTTTGGCACATCTTGTAAATTAGTTAAATTTAGCTTGTGTTTTTATTTAAGTCGCTGTTCATTGTTTGTTATATAAAGCAGATTTAATGATATCCTATGGACGCTGATGTGTGGATGTTGTGTCCTTTTGATAACTTTGTTGAGCTTGTTTTTAGCTGCATGTCTTTTTCTATCTCACTGAACAAAGTGATGTATGTGAACTGCTTCAGCTGATAAGGCTGGTTATGAATCAGAGGGAGGAGCTGCAGAGAGGGAGGGAAGTTGAAAGTGAAAGTATGAAGTCAGACTTGTCAGACTGCCAGACGCCATTTTACAGCTCGACACGAGGAGGACAACAGGGTGAGTGTTAACACCAGGATCTGCTTTCTAACACATTCATTATTTACTCTGTTTTACTGGATGTCAGAAAATAACTTATTGGTTAACAATCTGCGTCCTAGAGTCCATTGAGACTTCTGCAAGTGTTGTACACTTTTATTATTTCCTGTTTTCTGATTCGTCAGAGTTACATAACATGTGACAGCCCAGCGCAGTCAAAATGGAGAGCGGCCTGAAGTCTGACTGATTTCGTGTATTTTAACCGTGTGTGTGTGTGTGTGTGTGTGTGTGTGTGTGTGTGTACGTGTGTGTGTGTGTGTGTGTGTGTTTGTGTGTACGTGTGTGGGTGTGTGTGTGTGTGTACGTGTGTGTGTGTGTGTGTGTCCAGTGTTACTGGTTTATCTCTCAGAATGGAGAAGATGAGTGATTTAAAAGATGAGGAAGAGGACAAATCTTCAGTCTCCAGCTGTCTGTCTCTGAAGAGTGACCGGTCTATGGATCATCCTCCAGTCTTCAGTAATGAACCTGGACCCTCAGACACAAAGTAAGAGTTTCTACTGTAAACTGACCTGAAGAGGATTCAGTTTGTTTGGTATCTGATGATCTAAACTGTTTAATGAAACCCAGTAGAGTACATTAACACAGTTGAATTGAACTCTTGCTTCTTGTCATCATCAGAGATAGTAAATCATCTACTAGTGAAATCATCCTCACTCTACATGTTGGACTTTGTGTTAAATTAAGCAAATCAAATACAAATATGTGAAACGTTTCACACTCAAATGAATTTTAACAACAGAAACCCACAATCACGACTCAAGAACTCTAAACATCTTTAATAAGGTGAACAGTCATAGATCAAAAGCTGCTCTTTAAATGAACTAATGATGTTTAAACATGTGTTGTTTCCACAGAGAGAGAGCAGAGTCTCCGGTCTCCATGTGGTCTCTGAAGAGTGACCGGTCTATGGATCATCCTCCACTCTTCAGTAATGAACCTGGACCCTCAGACACAAAGTAAGAGTCTCTACTGTAAACTGACCTGAAGAGGATTCAGTTTTGATGTAATCTAATATCTGAAACTGTTCTTTAATGATATCATGTGAGCAGTTTGTAAAGGAAAAACGCAGCAGAGTAAGCGAACATTATCTAAGGATATTTCAATATGCAATTATATTATCATTGTATCTGTGTATAAAATGGTTTTAAATAGCAACAATGTTGATAAATTCTGATTTAAAAACGATATATTGTCCAAAACATTATTTAACAAATTGGTCATGTCTCTGATATGTCTTTTTAAGATGTTTATTAATAATAGTGATAACCTGGTGAGCTGGTTGTGTTTAGCATTAGCAGATAAAACAGAGTTTTGAGAGATCACATGTAGAGTCAATGCAAAGACCCAGATCCGTGCCTGGCAACACGAAGGAAGTGAAGATGTTAAATTCATGTCACCTGCGTATTCGTGCAGCGTGACACATTTCAACCTGAGTGTAAAGTTTGTGACGCTCTGTTCCAAAAACCTGTCAGTGTTGAGATTGTGCTCCTGTGGTCTCTGACGGTCTGAGGGGAATCAGAGAGGAGGACAGAGCTCTACAGCAGCTCATATTAAATCAGGGTTATTCATGGTCCTGTATAAACCAGAGACTGTCTGTGGTGCTAACAATATAGTGACTGCTGTACGTATGACTTCATGAAGTCATTCTGAGTGTTGATGGAGCAGCTAATGTTAGCCTAGCTTTTTCAGCTCCTCTGAAGTAAAGTGCTATAAAGGATGTGTTCCTCTCCACAGAGGGAGGAGGAAGAGTGGTGTTCCTGTGGAGGAGCAGCTGTCCAGCTGTGCTCTGTGTCAGGACGTCCGAAGGATCCAGTCTCTACCAGCTGTGGACACTGGTTCTGCAGACAGTGCATCACCTCATACTGGGAGCAGAGACCTCCATCAGGAGACCCCTCCTGTCCCCAGTGTGGAGAAAGATCCAGAACCAGAGCTGGACTGCAGACAGCCAGTCAGACCAGCTCTGTACGAGGTAAGAGGCCGAACTCATGCAGCGTCTTATTCCTCTTCCTGGTTCTTTTGTTTTTTTATTAGGTATTCTGTTGAAGACATAGACATTAAAATGTTTATAAAACATTTAAACTCAGTCTGTTTTTATTATTTTTATTGTTATATTCTCAAAAGCATTTTCTGATTCTCTCATGTTTCCTTCTCTTCAGCAGATAGTGGTCTGCAGGAGGTTTTAGATGAACATAGGCTCAGTCTGAGGAGGAGATGTGAACGTGTGACTGAAGGAACTGATGAAAGTGAAACCTCCTCAACAGCATCTTCACTGAGCTCTACATCACACAAGGCCAGAGTGAAGAGGTTAATACCCAACATGAGGTGAGGCAGCTGGAGACAGCTTCCAAGAAAGAGACCCTCCATGAAACTCCAATCAAGTGCCAGGACATCTTTAAAGCCTTACCTGACCAACAGACTCTCATCAGAGCGGTCCTGACCAACGGAGTCGCTGGAGTTGGAAAAACCTTCTCAGTGCAGAAGTTCACTCTGGACTGGGCCGAGGGTTTGGAAAACCAAGATGTCAGTCTGGTGATCCCGCTCTCCTTCAGGGAGCTGAACCTGATCAAAGGTGAACAGTACAGTCTTCTCAGGCTGCTCCATGTTTTCCATCCAACCTTACAGAAGGTCACAGCAGAGCAGCTGGCTGTCTGTAAAGTGCTGCTCATCTTTGACGGCCTGGATGAAAGCAGACTTTCTCTGGATTTCAGAAACAATGAGGTTGTGTCTGATGTCTCACAGCAGTCCTCAGTCAACGTGCTGCTGACAAACCTCATCAGGGGGAAGCTGCTTCCCTCGGCTCTCGTCTGGATAACTTCCAGACCTGCAGCGGCCAATCAGATCCCTCCTGAGTGTGTGGACAGGGTAACAGAAGTACGAGGCTTCACTGACGCCCAGAAGGAGGAGTACTTCAGGAGGAGATCGAGTGATGAAGACCTGTCCAGCAGAATCATCTCTCACATCAAGGGCTCCAGGAGCCTCCACATCATGTGTCTGATCCCAGTCTTCTGCTGGATCACTGCTGCAGTTCTGGACCACATGTTGACTACAGACCAGAGAGGAGAGCTGCCCCAGACCCTCACTGACATGTACTCACACTTCCTGCTGGTCCAGACCAAGAGGAAGAAGCAGAAGTATGAAGAGGGACATGAGACGAGTCCACAGCAGCTGACGGAGGCTGACGGGAGCTTCTCTGAAGCTGGGGAGGCTGGCGTTTGAACATCTGGAGAAAGGACACATCATGTTCTACCAAGAAGACCTGCAGCGCTGTGGTCTTGATGTCACCGAGGCCTTGGTGCACTCAGGAGTTTGTACAGAGATCTTCAAAAGAGAGAGAGTATCTTCCAGAAAACAGTCTACTGCTTGTTCATCTGAGCATTCAGGAGTTTCTGGCTGCAGTCTACATGTTGCACTGTTACACCACCAGAGACACGGAGGTACTGAAGGACTTCCTGCAGAGAGACTGGCCCTATGAGAACAGTAAAAACAGTGATCAGGATTACCCATCACTGGATGTCTTCCTAAAGGGAGCCATGGAGAAATCCCTCAGAAGTAGAAATGGCCACCTGGACCTGTTTGTCCGCTTTCTCCACGGCCTCTCTCTGGAGTCCAACCAGAGACTGTTAGGAGGCCTGCTGGGTCGCACAGACAACCGTCCAGAAATCATCCAGAGAGCCATCAGCAACCTGAAGGAGATGAGAAGTGATGAAATCTCTCCTGACAGGAGCATCAACATCTTCCACTGTCTGACAGAGATGAAGGACCACTCAGTTCATCAGGAGATCACAGAGTTCCTGAAGTCAGAGGACAGATCAGAGGAACTCTCTGAGATCCACTGCTCTGCTCTGGCCTACATGCTGCAGATGTCAGAGGAGGTTCTGGATGAGTTGGACCTGAAGTACAAAACACCAGCTGAGGGGAACAGAGACTGATTCCAGCTGTGAGGAACTGCAGGAAGGCTGAGTAAGTCCAGATGTGATTAACTTTATAAACTAATGTGGATCAGAAGTTTAATTATTCAAATAAACACTATAACATTTCTGCTGTTTAAACACTGAGAGAGCAAAATAAACCAACACTGTTCTTCTATTATTTATAATAATAGTTAAACTGAAGCGTTTCTCTCTTCGTATTGAGTGATGGAGGCGACATGTCAAACACATGAAGGACTTTAGAGCTTTCTCAGCATGTGATCACACCACACAGCAGGACTTACAGTTATCAGTTAGTATTACTTTCTAGTAGTTTCTTTATCATTAAACACACACACGTTTTTATCACAATGTGTTAGAGTTTAAAATCAGATCTATATCATCCCACCAATACCAGAGTTATGTCTTAATACTCATACAGTGAGAACATCTGATGGTATTCAGGTTAACATATGGAAACTTTATTGGTTAGTTAACTGTGTTTGTGTGCACAATACATTTCCAGATGCTCAGAGAAGCCAAAACATCCATCATTCACATCTCAATATGAATTAACATTTAAATATGTACATCTCTAATATTGTCAAGTGATTAATTTAATTTCTGTTTCTTTGGTAAACAGTCAGTGACAGCAGGAGCACAGACCTGTGATCAGATCACACTGACAACACATTACACTCTATTATCATATATTATTATATGTAAAATGGACTAACAGCAAATCTCAATCAGAACATATATAATAATAATAATAATAACTTTTTGTATAGCACCTTTCATACAGGGGATTGCAATTCAAAGTGCTTTACATCAGTAAGAAATAAGACATCAAATCAGTGTAAAACAAGCAGCAAGGGCAAAGCATAAAGTGGGATAAAATAATTAAACATAAAAACATGGGGAATAAAACATAGAGAAATAGTGCAATGTCAAATATGTTTTCATCAAATGCTTGAGGTCATTTTGTTTCCTCTTGTTTTAACACATGTTGTAATATATGTGTTATTATAGACTTAGTAGCTGTGGACTCTCAGAGCTCACTGTGAAGTCGTGGCCTCAGCTCTGAAGTCTGACCCCTCCCATCTGAGAGATCTGGACCTGAGTGTCAACCCTCTGAAGGATTCAGGAGTGGAGCTGCTGAGTTCTGGACTAAAGAGTCCAAACTGCAGACTGGAGGCTCTCAGGTCAGTTCACTGACTGAACTTCATCTGTTTGTGTTTATCATTTTCTGAATTTGAAAAAAATACATTACAATAATTTTTTCCATTTTTGCTAATGACTGAATATTGATCAGAATAACAGAGAGAAGGTGAATGTGTGAGGGAGAGTGTTTGAGCTTCCACAGACTCACTCTGTGCTCCAGGAGTCAGTGGAGATGCTGTCAGTACTGAGGAGCTGTGAGGGAGATGAAGGAGTTGATCAACATCTGATCAAAGTTAAAGTTCCAGATTATCAATGGATTGTTTCTACATCATCTCTGACATTAAAGGGGACCTATCATGCAGAATGCACTTTCTGATGTCTTCTCTCCATCACCATGTGTCCCCGGTGTGTCCCCGGTGTGTCCCCGGTGTGTCCCCGGTGTGTCAGGAGACTCACAACGTGTTCTGGAAGTAATATGGTCTGTGTTTACATTAGCATGCTAACACTCAGAGCTAACCTGTACTGGAGAGAGCATGTGAAGAAGCAGGAAATAAAAAGGAACTCACCTTGTGGTAAACCTGAGAGAGAGAAAGAGTTTGAGCTCCATACTGTTTCAGAGAGAATCCTTGATGTGGTTTGGAACATGATATGGAGTTTAATCACGGCAGCATTTAGCTGACTTTCTGCTGGTAGAATTCTGATCAGGCATTAGCTCCACCTCCTCTTCTTTTTTCAAGCTAAGGACCCGAACCTGCTCTTCTCTAACAGCTGGAACAGAGGGATATGAGGGATTTCTAAAATGCATGATCTGTTTGGTATTTGAGCAAAACACATCATGAGACATGTTTTTATATATTTGTATATATCTGAGACCCATAATATATGCCTGAAAATAGCTTGATAGGAGACCTTTAAAACCCTGTTTGACTCTGATCAGATTATTAAACCTGGAGTTATTTCAAACAGGAACATTGTTTTCTAAAGTTACATCATGTTTTCTTTATTCAGACTGGGAGCTGCAGTTTGTCAGAGATCAGCTGTTCTGCTCTGATCTCAGCTCTGAAGTCCAACCCCCCCATCTGAGAGATCTGGACCTGAGTCAGAACGCTCTGCAGGATTCAGGAGTGGAGCTGCTGAGAGATCTTCTGGAGAGTCCAGACTGCAGACTGCAGACTCTCAGGTCAGTTCACTGACTCTCTGTTACTGCTGGAGATCTCATGTTTCATTAGATATTCAACCTGATTCTTCTACATAATTAACTTACATCCATTCAGTTGTAAATGTTCTTTTATTCATACTTTCATTTGTAGGTACTAAAGTAAGAACTGCAGAGATAAATGTTGACTGATTCTTAAAGGAACTGTAATAGATGTTAGTTGTTCAAAGTAAATCTATGTTTTTAATATTTAGTAAACGATAACGTCTGAATAAAGTTCATCTGAAGTAATATTAGTTTTACAGGATAAAGTTGACTTTCTGAAGAAGACATATGTTTTTGTTCCCATTCATTTCAATGTTGAGTAACACATCTGATTATAAACTGATTTGTATCCTCATCATGTTTTCTTTATTCAGACTGATTGACTGCAGTTTGTCAGAGATCAGCTGTTCTGCTCTGGCCTCAGCTCTGAAGTCCAACATCCATCTGAGAGATCTGGACCTGAGTGGCAACAAGCTGAAGGATTCAGAGAAGCTGCTGAGAGATCTTCTGGAGAGTCCAGACTGCAGACTGGAGACCCTCAGGTCAGTAAGGGGTCTCTGCTGGTTCAGCAGTATTGTATGAAACTCAGGGAGGTGTTTCTCTCACTGGGGAATCCCAACAGATCAGTGATGTTACCCACTGACTGCAGGCTCTTTCATTCTTCCATCAACTACAGAAGGCCAGCTGAACATGCAAAGCCACACTTTAGGAATCAACTCTCTAACAGACATATGGGACTTTACAGAAGAGTGGGAAAGGTAGTCTGTTCTTATGGGATGTTTTTAGTTTCTAGCCCAGGGGTGTCCAACCTGCGGCCCGGGGGCCAAATGAGGCCCTCAGCAAATTCTGAAAGTATAATGAAATATGCCCACACATGAAACTTCTGCTTGTCTTGTATTGTACTTCTTAAATATATATGTACACATATATTACACAGTAGTATTCATGTGTTAATAATCCCACTTTTAAAATAAAGTCAGTCAATTCAAGCTGAAAACATGTTCTAACAAATCTAAGTTGATAAGAAAAAAGCCCAATAACTTATTGTTATAACAAGCGTGAAATAAACCCTTCATATTTCCTGTAACTATAATCAATCTGAAGCTCCTGCTTTAAGGAATGAGCTGCTGACAGAATAAAGTAAACCCTCTGGAGAGCTGGGAGCTGCTTGTTTCTTAAAGCATCTTCAAGTAACAAGCATCCTTTCCCTTCATCTGATTGAGTTTCCTGACTTAGAACTGAACTTATGAGGCAGTAAACCTCTAGAGAGCGGCCCAGACCTTTATATATGTTTCTGTATGTGGCCCTCTGTGAAAAAGGTTTGGACCCCCCTGTTCTAGACCAATGACTGGTTACTTCCTGTCATGCAGCTGAGAGCTGTGGCAGGCAGTCGTAGTGTTTGCAGAGAAGATATGATGGGATGTAAAGCATGAGATCAGGACTCTGAAGCTGACTCAAAGAACTAACACTTATTTTAAACTGGATCTCAAACTGTTGGATTGTGTTCGTCTCTACAGGATCAGAAGAGGAGAGAGGATCAGAGCCACGATCCAGAAGACCTGTGAGTACTGAAACCATATCCTCCATCCATCAAGATATGAAACTCTTTAATGGAGCATGACCTCAGAGGAAAACAACACTCTTCTTTCTCTCTTCATCATTTTAGCTGTTTCTCTTTGTTTTATCATCATCATCATCATCATCATTCTCTCTCTCTCTCCTTCTCCTCTCAGGTGACAGGAAGTGAAGACACTCTGGTGATGCCTTGCTCTTCCTGAAAGGGGAGGACACCTATCTGCCATAGTTTGTCCACCTGACGACTGACTTCGGCATCGGGGGTTCCAGTTGGGGTGAAGAGACTCTGGGGGGCATCCGATGGCTCCTGAATAGGGGGGGCCCTTGGAGTGTCCAACCTAATGATAAGAATAAGAATAATGCATTTTATTTGTAAAGCACCTTTCATTGCTAAAAGTAATCTCATATATGGGTATGAAGGAGATGTCTTTGGGTTTTGTTGTGTTCCTATGTGCAGCATAAAAGCACTGGCTGAGAGGGAGAAAGCTCCAGAGCGGGGTTTCTCCTTGGTAGGTTCTCTCAACTTGGTAAGGTCTCTCGAACTGATTGGTGAATTGTTGAATGAACGTTTGAATGTGTTAGATACCACTGACCATTTATGAGGAGTGTGGAGTCTATTTTTATATAACATTACAAGACTGATTCTTATTAGTACATTATTTGCTTATTGTGCTCATGAAATGTTGCTATGACTTTGGAATAAATAGACAAAATCACCAATCCCAGGTTCTGATGGGTTGGATAGGAAACGAAGGGAAAAGTCACAGAAGAAAGTTTTAGTCTGCATTAGAAATGTTGCAAAAGCCAGGTGCACACTGTAGAGACAATGAGTTATTGAGGCTCTGGCCTTGGCCGTGTGTGTGTGCTCAACGCCGCCGCATAACTGGGAATCAGTGTAAATGGAGGATTCCACTATCTGTCTGCAAAGCAGCTTTAGCAAAAACAAATGACATAGCGGATAGAGTAGGGAGGGACTTTTCACAGGCCGGCCGAATGCTGATTGGAGGTCGTGTTGCCAAGAGACTTTGTCTAAGTCTGTGCACCAACGAGAGAGAGCCAAAGTCTAAACCACGGCCCTCCCCACTAGTCTCAACCTATCATAAATGTACGGGCAGCGCCCTGTGTAATAAAATGTATTGTCGCACGAGGTTCGAGGCTCTTTCCGGAAATAGTGGTTACAGATTACAGCTTTGCTGCCTGTGATTTCTATGACCTGACGGAGTCCTTGGCCAAGTAACATATCTTTTGCTCTCTTATAATAAATAGTTAAACTTAGATGTTGTTTGTCTTTCCTGGAATTTTGAACTCAACAGGAGATCCCTCTAAATGTTGGACTCTAGGCTTGAATGTGTTTTTAGCACCGGCGATTTATGAGGAGATTCTTCTGGATTCTGTCGGATTAGACTTTTAATGTTTCAACTGAAGTGGGCAGTTGAAGTTAGAATTTAGTGTGAGAAATGTAAAACTGAATTGAGGCTTTATATTAGAAAAGTACCACAGCATGATATATTTTGTATGATTTTCATATTGTAACGAGAGAAGGTAAAAACCCTGTATAAGTGTGGACCTTTTTCTTCAAATAAAATCATCCTACCTTTTTGAATTGGGACAACTTAAAGAAATCTGCGCTCTCCTCTCCTGCTTTAAAAGGGGACCTATCATGCAAAATGCACTTTGTGATGTCTTTTCTAAGATGTGTCCCCGGTGTGTCAGGGAACTCATGCAGCATCAGAAAATAAAACCCTCTCTTTTCCTCCGTACCCAAATCTTTTAAAAACGGTGTACAACGAGCAGATACAGATTCCATCCGAGCTGACGTCAGCCCGGAATAATCGTTGGCGGACCCACAGAAAGTTGCCATCAGAAACAATGCCTGACGTGTTTTGGACGTAATCTCGTCTTTGTTTACATTAGCAAGCCTCGCTAACACTCAGAGCTAACCTGTACTGGAGAGCACGTGTTTAAAAAGCAGGAAATAAAAAAGGAACTCACCTTGTGATAAACCTGCAAGAGAAAAAGCATTTGAGCTCCATACTGTTTCAGAAATAATCCTTGATGTGGTTTAGAACAGGATGGCGTTTTATCACAACCAAATTTAACTTTATCTCCGGTAGAATTCTGATCAGGCATTAGCTCCGCCTCCTCTTTTCTTTGTCAAGCTAAGGACCCAAAATCTGCCTTTCTCTAACAGGGCTGCAAAAGAGGGGTTTGAGCAGTATAAGGCATGGCTACAATGGGGGATCTGTTTGGTATCTTACGCAAAACACTTCACACAGACATGTTTTGTATCGGTATGACCCTACAATATATTTGTCAAATATAGCATGATAGGTCCACTTTAAGGTAAGATTGCACCACTGCCACACTCACACTTAGGCAGGGCCACACCTCATTACTGATTCCAAAATCCTTCGGGATCGCTTAAACAGATTTAGCGTGTCGTCTGAATTGAAACAGCAGTGAATTGAACCTGGTTCTTCAGGAGTCAGTAGAGGTGAGACCTTGCTGACGTTGGTGGATCTGAGCCAAGCAGTAAACTTACATAGACTCAGTGGCGTTTTTATATGTACAAAAGTGGTGGGGCACAACAAACTTAGATGTCTATATATAAGCTTCTGCAGTGACATGCAGTGAGGTTCATGGCTGCTGAGGCACTGGCTCTGACTCTTCAGGTTTACAAATATTATATTTTGACCTAAATCAAAATATAATATTATTTTCAAAAGCTTTTTTAGTCTGATGCGTCGATTAATTTCAACAAAAGGATACCCAAAAAATGTAATTTTATCATTTAAATATTGGATTGTTCTCTCTTAGTAAGATCCCATTTTCAATCAAATGGTGGTCTTACCTTGACTTGAAGATGAAGTCCATGCTATCCTTCTGGACAAAAATCTCTTACTTTTTTGTAAAAGTCCTCCTTATCTTCTTGTAGTTTCAAAAGTCGAATCATAAATCTAATCTAGATTTATGATTGGAAAATGATAAAAGTAGGGTAGACATGTGGATATTATCCGGCTGAACAAAATGTGCATTTATCTAACATGTACGTTTCCCACAGATCTTATTTCGAGCTATTTTCTAAAATCCTATGGAGAAATCTCATTGCTTTTTCGTCGGGGGAACCCATGCGCAGCTTACTTCCGGGTTTTAGGACGCGTCACTGCACCTCTCTCGTCTCCTCTTCACACACCACACTTTTCGCGGCACACGTACTTACAGCCAATCAGCTCTGAATTATGTGAGATGACGTATGGTGGGGATGGCAGCTCAGTGCCCCTATGGTCATTCTTTTTTTGCCACACACATTAAATAGGAAAATACTCTGAGCATGCGCAGTGTAGTTTTTACAGTCACCATTCACTTAGACAGTGAGAGGGAGGGGCATGATCGGGTTTTGTCCCACATGGCTCAAAACGGCTCAATAGGCACACACTGTACACTAATTAGAAGAACACAGACTAAAACAGCAATGTACAGACGAATCAGATGATTAAACATGATCTTAAAATATATTTTATATATTTTTAAATTATTTCTTTGCATTTCTTTGCATTTCTTTGTAATCATTATTTGTAATACTTTCTGCTGACACTAGGTGGGGCTGTGCCCCACCTGCCCCCAATGACCAGTCGCCACTGCATAGACTCAATAGCTTCTGTTAGGTCAATTAGTAGGTCTGAGTAGTTGCCGGAATAAATTAATAGGCCTCCCGACTCCAACAATAGTCATGGGGGTCTTCCTTGCCTACAAATCATTGTACACATTTGTAAATATTATTTTCCACTTGTTACCATTTTGAGTGTATTTTTATGCAGCTCTGCGTGATTTTGTGGCTACAATTCAGGCTAATACGCTACCAGAGGTGGAGAAGTACTCAGATCTTGTACTTGAGTAAAAGTAGAAGTACTCAGATCTTGTACTTGAGTAAAAGTAGAAGTACCAGAGTGTAGGAATACTCTGTTACAGTAAAAGTCCTGCATTCAAAATGTTCCTCAAGTAAAAGTAGAAAAGTATTATCATCAAAATATAGTGAAAGTAGCGACAGTAAAAGTAGTCATTGTGCAGATTGGTCCATTTCAGAATAATAGATATGATATGTTTTATAATGATTGATCATTAAAGTGTTCTCAAAGCTGGTAAAGGTGCAGCTAGTTTGAATGACTTTGTATACTGCAGGGTAGCTTGAGGATTTACTCCAGGTGGAACTAAAGTCTGATTTAACACTTGATTATATTTCACATCATTCATCCACATCTGTGAAGTAACTAAAGGGATTAAATACATGTAGTGGAGTCAAAGTACACCATGTACTTCTGAACTGTAGTGGAGTAAAAGTACACCATGTACCTCTGAACTGTAGTGGAGTAGAAGTACACCATGTACCTCTGAACTGTAGTGGAGTAAAAGTACACCATGTACCTCTGAACTGTAGTGGAGTAGAAGTACACCATGTACCTCTGAACTGTAGTGGAGTAGAAGTACACCATGTACCTCTGAACTGTAGTGGAGTAGAAGTACACAGTAGCATAAAAACTAAGCTTCATCTCCCCCAATGGCCTTTGAAGAGCTGTTCAGGAAAAGGAAAGACATCTGGAGACTTTGGAGAGACAGCTAACGGACAAACTCAAGGAACTGAAAGACCCTCCCTGATAGGCCGTATGCTGTCTAGCTTACCTTGAATGATTCAGTGCAGTGTTCCGTGCAGGTTGTTGGTTTGCTTTTTCAACTCAAGGAGCTCAAAGACTGATTGGAAGTTGATATGATTTGCATAATTTCTGATTGCTGATTCAATGTGAAGGAAAATTCACCTTTGAGTTGATACAGTATATGTGTGCATATAATGCACCCTTTGGCCTAACCTGGGAGAGCCTTATGTTCACTGCCAACCTGAGGACCTCCAACATGTTCATAAAGAATGTATTGAAAAGTTATTTGGCTGATTGTTGTATATCGACTCAGCCAGGTTATATGGGATGCCCAGTCTACTTACAGATGGGTCACTCATTGTGAAATATTACACTTAGTTTTCTTCTTCTTCAATTGATCATCTTCATGTAGAATGCTATCACGAAACACACATTTGGTTGTTCATAGCATAAAGAACATCTGATTTTATGTGAGGTAGGGAAATAATCATTTGAGGATAAGTATGTGTATATAAATATGTAATTTACAACAGCTGTAAGATGCTTGAAAAGCTTGAAATGCACCTTGAAAATGCTTGAAAAGTGCTTGAATTTGACTTTGGAAAAGATGTAAGAACCCTGTAATATACAAAACATTTTCTTTAAGTGCCTCAATTCTGCCTATCAATGAACATTGGATAATATAGTGAAATAAAATAATAATTTAACCTCCACCATAATCAATGTTAAAGGTATAAATGGTCTTTCATTTTTAAATAAACTGCACATTGTGTGTTAACGTAAAGCACAGGTCCAAAGAAGACTTTGAATGCATCTCGTTTAAAGTGGACCTATCATGCTATATTGGAAAATATATTGTAGGGCCATACCTATACAAAACATGTCTGTGAAGTTTTTAGCTTAAAATACCAAACAGGTCACCCATTGTAGCCGTGCCTCATACTGCTCATACCCCTCTATTGCAGCCCTGTTATGCCCCTTTCACACCAACGCGTTTTCAGGGCCGGCTCGGAGCTAGAGCCTGAAAAGTACTAACGCAGTATATGCTCCGACCGTCCACACTCGCAACAACGACCTACAGACATAAATAAAGCAGCGACTGTATTCGCCATGACACAGACAGTCTGTGGTTTGTACTTGTTTAACTTTTGTCTAGTTTCTGAACAGATATGAGGAGCTGTGAGCTCTGAGGGCTAACAGCTAACGGCTGATGTTGGTTTTGTGGGGTTCTCATTGAAGATGACGTCACGGCTCCGCCTACACTGCGTTACTATAGATACTACCCCAGCTACTAAACTGTAATGGAAATGCGCCATAAAGTGAGCCAGTAGAAACTGATAAAAAAGGACGACATTTTGGTTAAATCTTAAATCTTCAGCACTCATGGGCAACTGAGTGAAAAAATACCAATTATTAATTTAATTTTTCCTGGAGAGGACCAGTTCAAAGAGGGCAAACGTGCATATTTTACCCGGCCTTGAGCACGTAAAGCACAATAATCTTATTTAAAAATGTTTATTGATCTCCTCTCATCATCATATCACAGCTGATAGCGAGCGGCTGATCCCTTGATCCATTTCAACATCTGCATTTCAACTTTAATTTCCAACTTCATGCCGTTTCTGTGTGTGTCTGTCTGTGTGAGAGAGACTGTGTGTGTGTGTGTGTGTGTGTGTGTGTGTGTGTGTGTTTCTAAGTTACCGCTGTGCTTTTTGATCTGAGAGCTTCTCTTTACTTCTGTAATCCCTCCATCACTCCATCCAGGGGATTTCACTGCCATTAAGAGATGGCTTTTTGGTGTGTGTGTGTGTGTGTGTGTGTGTGTGTATATTATGGAATACACACACACAGTGAAGGGGGGAGGATGAAGTGTAGTAGCACACACTCTTTTATCTGCAGAAGCGTCAGATAGAGGTGCAGTCTGCAGGATGGTGACATGCAGGAACATCTGGATTTTTAACACAAATGGAGGCAACTTTCCTGAAAGATCTGCAGGTACGCTCTTTTTTATTTGTCTTTATATTATTACAATTACATTTCGTGCAGATTATATAAGATTGTGACGAGTTTCAGAGTCAAAGCTCAAGCGGCGTCCTTGGAGTCACTTTGCACGGCTGGATTTGGGACATGTATTTTATATTTCATCATTAAGTGCTGCTGTCTTGTTGTTGTTTTTTGTGCCGTTTCAGACCCCCGTTAATCCTGGCATGTCCCAGATGAGAGACCGCAGTAATGACTGTCATCACTTTCACTGGTGAGTCACTTTCAATCTTTCACCTCCTCCATGCAGCTGCTCTCAGATGAATGAATGAATCCTCACTAAATTAAATGAGAAAACGGCACAAAACCACATTTTCCTGTGAGATAATGGAAGTGTTTTCCGACTGTCAAACAGGAGAGATGTTAACAGAACATTGATATGGATGCACTTTGCACCATTGTGTCACATGCATTATTCTAGTCTTATTTCTGGTTAGAGGAGCCTGGGACTTTAGACTCTTATTGCCAGCAACTACAAGCGATTGTGCAAATGAAAAACTAACCTTACTTAAAGGTCCCATGTCATGCTTTTCCGGTTACTACCCGTCCCCTTGTGTGTTATGAAGGTTTTTCTGCATGTAAACGGTCTGCAGAGTCACAAACCCTCAAAGTACACCCTGTAGCGAGTAAAACTCTAACACAGAAAAGACCTGTCTATGCTGCCCCAGAACGCCTCGTTGGAGATTTATCTTTTTCCATTGTTAACTTCTTGGGTATAGTGACGTATTTCGGGTATAGTGACGTAACGTAACGGCTCCGCAGATTAGTCCAAATGGACCAATCCGCGGAGCCGTTACGTTACGTCCACGGAGCCGTTACGTTTGGACCAATCGCGGACTTCCTCACACACACACACACACACGGCGTGACGTTGCGAGGCTCGCTGCTGCGAGGAGCAGACAGTGTGAGCTGGCTCACTGGTGTGGGGTCGGTGAGACAGCGAGACAACGCGAAACTCAGCCTGAGCACACACACAAACTCCCAGCCAGGCTGCGGGTGTGTGTGTGTGCTCGGGCTGGTTTCGGGCTGGGTTTCGCTGTGTCTCACTGTCTTGCAGACGGCCACTGGGCTCACAGGGGGGGGGGGGGGGGGGGGGCAGGAGCCGTGTAGGACAGAGAGTGAATACACATACTATACAGAGATGCTGTATGAGAAACCAATGTGAGTTTGGAAAATTGCGCAATTTAAATCTATTCTAGTAGACCTCAACAATGGAATTATGATCAGTAGAAATGGACATGGGACCTTTAAGAAACATCATGCTGGAAGAATATGCAAAGGCCTTAAAGAGGAAATATAAAGCTGACATCATAACTCAGTTAAGAAATACTGCTGCTTCATTTTTTGCAGCATTAGACTTTGTTCAAAAAGATTGAATCCAAGTATTAAAATATTTAATTCCAGTGGAAAATACTCAATAAAACCCAGCACTTAATAACAGTTGTATTTGTATAGATGCACATTGCTTCACAAAGCCTAAACATCGTACAAACCTTATACTCAAACTGTGAAGTACATCCACAAATGAAAGAAGGAATGAATGAATGAATACACAACATAATGTATTTATTTGCTTAAAGGCAGGCCATGACTGTTATGCAGCACTGTTTCTTATTTATTTTAAACCGTTTTCACACAGCTAAACATTTCAAATGCAAAACTAAAATCTGTTGAGGTGAAATCTAATCCAAAAATGATAATTGATTTGATTTCTCTTATTGATCTATAGCTGTTATCTTTCGATCCATGTTGAATTATCAGAAATATTGTCCTATTAAAATCCAGAAATGTTGGTTTTAAACCTCTTAAAGACATTAAATTGACAAAAATGTGAATTTAGGATAATAAAGGGATTATAATTCAAGCATGAAATACAAAAGAAACCTCAATATTGGTTCACAGTTTAGTGTATGCATCAAATTCTCCTAGAATCTCCAAAAAATGTTGGTTTTAAACCCCTTAAAGATGTTACATTGATACATTTGAGTATTTAGGATAACAAAGGGGTTGTAATTCCACCTTAAAATACTAAATATATCTCAACATTGGTCACAGTTTAGTCTAATAGGTCATATTTCTTATTTCAATATCCAATCCAGTGAGTTTTGCTGTGATAGCTCCGATGCTTCGCTAACAAAATGACACATTCTCCTAGAATGTCCTAAAAATGTTGGTTTTAAACCCCTTACAGACATTAAATTAAGACATTTGAGTAATGAGGATAACAAATGGATTATAATTCCAGCGTAAAATACTTAAAATATCTCAACATTTGTCCACATCTTAGTCTAATGGATCATATTTCTATCCAATCCAGTGAGTTTTGCTGTGATAGGTCCGATGCTTCGCTAACAATACGACAAATTCTCCTAGAATCTCCTAAAAATGTTGTTTTTAAACCTCTTAAAGACATTAGATTAAGACATTTGAGTATTGAGGATAACAAAGGGGTTATAATTCAGCGTAAAATTACTTAAAATAACTCAACATTGGTTCACAGTTTACTCTAATGGATCATATCAGATGATGAGAGCTCCGATGCATCGCTAACAATACGACAAATTCTCCTAAAACCTCTTGGAAATGTTGGTTTGAACCCCTTGAAGATATTAAAATAAGAAATGTGAGTATTTAAGATAACAAATGGATTATAATTCACCATAAAATCCAAAAAAAACCTCAACCTTGGTTCCCAGTTTACTCTAATGGATCATATCCGATGATGAGAGCTCCGATGCATCGCTAACAATACGACAAATTCTCCTAAAATCTCCTAGAAATGTATTTTTTCTCCTTTAAAGTCCTTCTACAGACAGTGATGGCTGTTCTGATTGATCAGACTAAAAGGAAGTCTGCTGGGTTTCGGCCTGCAGGCTGAAATAAATCCATCGGCAGACAGGAGCTATTGTTGTGCAGCTAATCTGATGTAAGCTGCGCTGCATTATTAATCACTTCATCATTTCAGTAGAGAGAGAGAATCACACTCTCAACGGGACTCCAACGCCAGAAATACTCAGGAGGAAACGTGTGTTAATAAACTCACTACATACACTTTATCAGTCAATTCTGTGGCAGTTAAAACATCTGCACTGTTGAGGTCAAATCTTCCTGCAGAATATGCATTTAGTTTTTCTATTTACCAGCGGGAGAAATACTAAGGGACCATTCTGTGTAAAGCAGACATTTAGAAACTCAGGCTCACAGCCTCTCTTCCTCTTTGAACCATAGACTTCATTTGGGAAGTGGATTTAGTAGATTTAGTAGATTTAGTAGTGTGTTTTTGAACCACTTTAACTTCAATATTTTATGCAGCAATTTACCAATAGTTTTTCTTTATTGTTTTTTGATAACTCAAAATGTGTTTTTTGTCTCCTGCAGTGTTTCTTTATATAATTAAAAACATGTCTTTGTGATATCTCCTGCAGTGTCGGTGTTGCAGCATGCTAGCTTTATTCTTTCGCAGCATGTTCCCACAGTGTTTCTTTTGATCATTCAAAACGTGTCTTTGTGATATTATAACTTTAATGTTTTTTTGCGGCATGCTAGCTTTATTCTCAGGGCCGTCCCTGGCCAACATGAGGCCCACGCAAAGTTATATGATGAGGCCCTCTGTTTCGCGAGCGTCCTCGTCGTCGTCGACGGGGTGCTAGTGGAGCCTCGCAGCGACGAAACCGTGCCGTGCCGCGCCACACTAGGTGCGCCGCATTTTCGGCTCAGATGAGGCACCCTCCGCAAGATGAGGCCCCAAACAGTCTGCATGATCGGCCTGTAGGGAGGGACGGCCCTGTTTATTCTTTCCGCAGCGTGTTCCTGCAGTGTTTTTTTAATATAATTCAAAACGTGTCTTTGTGATCTCTCCTGCAGTGTTTTCTTTATATCATTCTAACCCTGTCTTCCTGCTCTCTCCCCTGCAGTGGTGTTTCTGGTCCTCCTCCCCCAGCCCCTCCTCGCTCGCTGGGCCTGTGTGCGCTCCTGCCCCCCCTCCTGCTCCTGCACCCCCGAGAGGAGCTGCTCTGTTCTCTGTGACCGCTCCCGTCTGGCGGAGATTCCTCCAGAGTTTCCCTGCGAGGCGGCAGCCATCAACCTGGACAAGAACAGCTTGAAGTTCCTCTCAGAGCGGGCCTTCGGGACCCTGCCCGCCCTGAAGAGCCTCTCTGTGGAGCACAACAACATCTCCTTCATCACGCCTGGGGCCTTCAAGGTCTGAACGAGGAATATTCCTATATTAACAGCATGTTTTTATGAGTCTTTACTGAAAATACAAGCCTGTATTTCACTGTTCAATAGTCTTGAGAGTAACCTAGAGGTCTAAGCATTGGTTTTAAATGTGGGGGGCCGGGGTTCGACACATGAAACCTCTTTTGTCTTCGGAAATATTGAATGAAAGATATGTGTATTTTGGCTCCAGACGTCCTGGTGACCTTGTATTTTCTGGATACCACGGTCCACTTTGGCTCCTCCTCCTTCATTTGTCTAGGTGGCTCGAGGGCTATCAGGGGGTCACTAGTTTGATCCCCAGCATGTCAAAGGCATCCTTGTAACAGAAATATTACAAATGATGATGTGATAGGGAAAGAAAATGGTAAAACAAAACAAACAAACAGCTTTTATGATTTTTTCCCCAATATTTTGTCAAATGATCAACTGTGGGTTTGAGTCATCATTTTATGCCTGTTTTTTTTACCATATTTGTGTATATTTATTTAATTTATTTTTCAATAAATTGCCCCATCTCTCTCTCTTCAAAACGGATAAAAAAGTACAATATTTTGATTAAATCTGGTTCAAATTCAGCACTCACGGCCAGCTCGTGTTCCTGCTAACACAACAATAAAAAATACCAATTATTAATTTAATTTTTCCTGGAGAGGACCAGTTCAAAGAGGGAAAACGTGCATCTTTTACCCGGCCTTGTGCACATAAAGCACAATAATCTTATTTAAAAATGTTTATTGATCTCCTCTCATCATCATATCACAGCTGATAGCGAGCGGCTGATCCCTTGATCCATTTCAACATCTGCATTTCAACTTTCATTTCCAACTTCATGCCGTTTCTGTTTCTCTGTGTGTGTGTGTGTGTGTGTGAGTGTGTGTGTGTGTGTGTGTGTGAGTGTGAGTGTGAGTGTGAGTGTGAGTGTGAGTGTGGGTGTGAGTGTGAGTGTGTTTGTGTGTGACAGACAGACAGACAGACAGACAGACAGACAGACAGACAGACAGACAGACAGACAGACAGACTGTGAGTGTGTGTGTGTGAGTGTGTAAGAGAGACAGACAGACAGACCGACAGACTGACAGGCAGACAGACAGACAGACAGACAGACAGACAGACAGACAGACAGACAGACAGACAGACAGACAGACAGACTGTGAGTATGTGTGTGTGAGTGTGTAAGAGAGACAGACAGACAGACAGACAGACAGACAGACAGACAGACAGACTGACAGACAGACAGACAGACAGACAGACAGACAGACAGACAGACTGTGTATGTGTGTGTCTGTGTGTGTGTGTGTGTGTGTGTGTGTGAGTGTGTGTGAGTGTGTGTGTGTGAGTGTGTAAGAGAGACAGACTGTGTGCGAGAGAGAGGTTAGACAAAAAAAAAGAGTAATTCATGACAACATTATAATTAAAAGGATATGAGTAACACTATAATAGTATAATAGTCATGTATCCTTGGGGGCATGTCAATCGTAGCAGCACCTTAAAGACCTTACAGGAGTAATCCCAAAGAACAATAATGTCAGCCAAAAATCTATCAGCTGTGATATTTTCTCTCTCTTCTGTTTGGGAGAGGGTGTTTTATCCTCTGCAGACCATTTACATGCACTAAACCTATAGAACACACTTCAGGAGAGGGAACACCTTAATAGAACCTCTTTATATCTGTTCTTTTGACAGTGTCGTTGTCTGAATAAAGCTTTAGTTGTGGGTCATGTCATCTGAAGAGCATCTTGTGAATCCTCCCCTTCTCTAACCCCCCTCTCTCTCCTCAGGGCCTCCCTAACCTGGTGGAGCTGAAGCTGGCCAACAACGACTACATCAGCTACCTTCACACGCGCACCTTCACGGGGATAAAGAAGCTGGAGCGCCTGGACCTGTCCAACTGCAACCTGTTCAACATCCCCGACCGCATCTTCATCGAGCAGCCAGCGCTCCGCGAGGTCTTCCTCTTCGAGAACCACTTCCGCAGGATCCCCTCGTCCTTCAGAGGGATGGAGAACCTGACGCACATCTACCTGGAGAGGTGTCGCATCGAGGCGGTGGCCTACAACTCCCTGCTGGGCCTCACAAGACTCAGGTGACAGACAGACAGATATAAATACACATATATACACATATATATATACACACAAACCATACCTGGAGAGGTGTAGGATCTAAAACTCTCTGCTGGGCCTCACAAGACTCAGGTGAGAGACACACAGATATACATATACATATATATACACACAAACAATACCTGGAGAGGTGTCGCATCGAGGCTGTGGCCTACAACTCTCTGTTGGGACTCACAAGACTCAGGTGAGAGAAGACAGGAAGTCAACGTTTATTAAGAGAAGACCAGGAAATGATGGATACACGGATCGTGTTCAAATCAATAGGCACGCAATGACTCTAAATAATAATGATCACGCCACCAAACACACATTCAAACTAAAGGAACCAGCCTGTTTGGAAAATGGAAGAAGTAGAAAGTACAGGTATTTGGGTTCAACATGTAAGAAGTAGAAAGTACAGGTATTTGGGTTCAACATGGAAGAAGTAGAAAGTACAGGTATTTGTGTTCAACATGTAAGAAGTAGAAAGTACAGGTATTTGGGTTCAACATGTAAGAAGTAGAAAGTACAGGTATTTGTGTTCAAAATGTAAGAAGTCAAAGTCAAAAGTCGTCAGGAAAATAAGTAGTGGAGTAAAGTACTGATACCAGAAACATGTACTTAAGTACAGTAACAAAGTATTTGTACTCCACTACCTCCCACCTCTGTGCCTTCTAAACGTTCTCCTCTTCTTGTCTCAGGTTCCTAAACCTCCAGGAGAACCGCATCCACGTGATCCACGACCACTCCTTCCAGGACCTGATGCGTCTGGAGAACTTCTACCTGAATGACAACGTGCTGGCGCACCTCCCTCACTCCGCCTTCAAAGGCCTCGCCTGCCTCAAGATGCTGAACCTGGGCGGGAACAAGCTGACCAACGTGTCCCGCACCTGGTTCGGTGACCAGGTGGAGCTGGAGGTGCTCTACCTGGACAGGAACCAGCTGTTAAACATCGAGGAAGGAGCCTTCGAGAACCTCACCAGCCTCATCACGCTTCACCTCAACAGCAACAACCTCACAACGTTTCCCTTTCCTGTTTTCCAGCCCGTTTACTTCCTCGCTCGCCTCTTTATTTTCAGGAACCCATGGGTGTGCGACTGTTCCTTAGAGTGGTTAAAAGACTGGATGGAAAGTTATAAACTAGTTCGAGACGTCCCGTGTGCGTCACCTTCCTCCGTGGCTGGATTAGATCTTTCCGAGGTGGTTTTTGCGAGAGTTAACGACACCTGTGTGGACCCCGGAGAGCTGAATTTAACCACGGTTTCGTCGCAAATCGTCGCCACGACTGAGAACCGCTTCAATAACCTCGTCTCCAAACTCCTGCAGCAGGAGCTCAGGGAGGAGATGGGGAACGGGACGGAAAGTCTGAGAAACGGGACTCTGATGTCTGAGGAGGGGAAACTCTCATCGGGGGTCGAAGGGCGAAGAGGGAACGGAAACCAAACATTTCTCTGCTTTATAGTCGTAGTGCGGATCGTGTTTGATTTGATCGGACAATTAGATAGTTATTACTTTCTCTCGTGCACATGAGGACTTTGGAAATGGTTTCTTTGCTTTGTGAGGAACAAGGAGTAGCTTTTCAAATTGACGATGAGATAAAACATGTTTCATTTCATCCAAGAACGGACGTGGGGTTGCTGTTGAGAGTTTGCCCTGCTAAACGTATGGATTTCTGGATATTATTCTTGTGAAATGCAAGGGTGGCAAACTGGATATTATCAGCTATCTTCAGACGAAAGACTGATGTTTACATGTGTACATCTACTATTCTATTATACTTGTTCGCCCTGCAAAATGGTGAGATTAAAGATCACTTATCCATGAAAGCAGGGAGGAACACTGCCAAATGGATATTTTGTACTTTTGGCTTCTCTTCTCTAAACTCGTGAGTTTGTGCTGCAAAACGTCAGTACTGTCTCTCGAGCACATGAGAACTTTGGAAATGTGGTTTCTTTGCTTTCTGACTGACAGAAGGAGAAGCTTTTCAAATTGCAGATGAGATAAACATGTTTCATTTCATCCAAGAAGAACGGAGCAACAAGCTTTCATTGACGTGGGGTTGCTGTTGAGAGTTTGAACTGCCAAACATGTGGATTTCTGGATATTATTCTTGTGAAATGCAAGCGCCTCGCGAGGACTTTGGAAATGGTTTCTTTGCTTTCTGACAGACAGAAGGACTAGCCTTTCAAATCGCTGATGAGCTAAAATTATGTTTCATTTCATCCAAGAACGGAGCAACAAGCTGTCATTGCTGGTGTGAGTTTGCCCTGCTGAACGTATGGATTTCTGGATATTATTCTTGTGAAATGCAAGCGCAGCAAACTGGATATTATCAGCTATCTTCAGAGGAAAGACTGATGTTTACATGTTTACATCTACTCTTGTTTTTACTTGTTTTCCCTGCAAGACGGTGGATTTGTTCTAATGAAAGTTGTGATTAAAGACCATTTATCCATGAAAGCACGGAGGGACACACTCGTCCTTAAACGTGGCGGTGTGAGTTTGCGCTGCCAAATGTAGGATTTTCGGGATATTTCTAACGGCATTCATTCTCAAATTAGCTACTGTTCTCTAAACTTGTGAGTTTGTGCTGCAAAACGTAGGATTTTTTTTAAATTGCAGATGGGATTTAAGATCATGTATCTAAGAAAGACTGAGAAATACTCTTCCTTAAACGTGGCAGTACTGGTGTGAGTTTGCGCTGCCAAACGCTGGTTTTTCGGGATATTTTCTTTTGAAATGAAAGCGCGGTAAACTGAATGTTTTCGACTATCTTTAGAGGAAAAGACTGATGTTTAAACAGTGGCATTTATGTCAAACAAGCTTGTTTATGTGGTTGTTGGTGTGAGTTTGCCCTGCAGAAAATAGGATTCAAAACAGTTTTCTGTTGAAATGCAAGCATGGCGAATTAAAACAATTATGACTATTTTCAGCTGTAATAAGAGGAAAAGACTGATGTTGTCATGGTGGCATTTTCGCTCCTTGTCTGCCCTGCAAAATGTATGATTTTTGTTGAAATTACAGATAAGATAAAACACATTTTATCCATGAAAGACGGAGAAATACTCGTTCTTTCACGCTGTGTTGCTGGTGTGAGTCTCGCTGCAAAAAGTAGGATTTTCTGGACATTTTGCTGTTGAAATGCGATCCTTTGCAAACTGGAAAAGTTCTGCTATCTTCAGAAAAAAGACTGACGGCATTTATCTTCACATGAGCTGTTCAAATACAATAATCTATGATATGTATAGATTAAATATCCCACGCATCCTCTTCATCCTCATTAACAGCTGCAGGATCTCCAGCATCACGGAGGCGGAGGATTACTGTGATCAAAGTGAACATGTGAAGCTACACTTTCTGTTGCATAATGCTCAGTTTTTAATTAATATGACGTGATATTCTTGGTTTGTTACGAGTGTGTTTTACTTTCATTTACATCTCTGTGTGAGGAGACGCTGTAAACAGATGTCTCTCTGCTCCTCTTCATGCAGATATAAACACTGCAGCTTTCCCATAAACTCACTAATCTTCTTACAGCGCTGCAGCGTAATGGAGGCTCTTTCTCATTGCTTTCCTCTCCCTTTGCATTTCCCCGTATGGACATGACCTCGTCCCGTAAAGAGCGGTGTGATCTCCATATGTCAGGTTGTGTATTCGGGGGAGGAGTGTGAGCCTCCTGTGGGATAAGAAAAGCTTTCAGGTAAATCACAGCGAAAAGGCATGAACTCTTGACGTGCAGCACATTCTGGGAACTGCAAAGACTACGTTGCATAGTTACGCATGCTGCACAGTACAAGTGGTGGGATGTACATTTACTCATGTACGTGTACTTAAGTATTTCTACTTTTACTTCTAGTTCACTACATATGATACAGATGTAAATAGGGTTCTTTTTTACTGCACTATATCTGTTTAAAACTCACAGGTACGAGCTGCTTTTTGCATATAAAAACACATGGACTGTTCTTGATGTGCAACACATTCTGCAAAGACTTTATATAGTGGTGAAATGTAGTACAGTTACTCAAGTACATACTGTGTACTGCAGTGGTGGGAAGTACATTTATTCATGTGCTGTACTTCAGTATTTCTATTTTAAGCGACTGTTCTATTTTTACTACATTTCAGATGCCGAGAGGGTTCTTTTTACTGCACTATATCTGTTTAAAACTCACAGTTACGAGCTACTTTTTGCATATAAAAACACATGGACTGTTCTTTCTTGTGGGTACTGCACAGACTATATGAAATGTACATTTACTCGATTACATACTGCTAAAAACACACTAATGGCAAGCAAAAAAAGTAAAATATGTGCTTTTTATCACACTTGTACTTCATTTGAGTATTTCTGTTTTATGCTACTTTTCTATTTTTACTTCATACTTCTAGTCTTCTAGTTTCTAGCTACTTTTGCATATAACAACACATGGTATGCTGATGATATAATGCATTTTAGATGCAAATATAAAAACGAACATATATACATTTTGAAAATAAATCAAAAATGTACTCCACTTTAGGAAAATACAGCATCAAAATGCGATTGCATGTATTTTTTACATCTAAAAACAGAATAGTATAAAACATTTTGATATTAAAATACTGTGAAAGTGTGACATTCTGCATTTTTATACTTGTACTGGTAAAGTATCTGCCTGTTGATTTAGCATACTTGTACTTTACTTGAGTATTTTTACTTTATGCTACATATACTTTAACTCCACTACATAGGTGCGTTTTATATAGAAAAGCACATGATATGCTGTGCACTGTACTAAACATCCCAGTGTTTTAATAAAGTACCTAAAATGTGCTCCACATGAACAAACCACAACATTGAATGCTCTAACATGTATTTATATCTCTAAAACGGAATAATATAATATTCTATAATACCTTAAAGGTCCCATGTCATGGCCATTTCTACTGATCATAATTCCATAGTTGAGGTCTACTAGAATAGATTTACATTGTGCAATGTTCCAAACTCACATTGGTTTCTCATACAGCATCTCTGTATAGTATGTGTATTCACTCTCTGTCCTACACGGCTTGTTGGAGCTCCTGCCCCTCCTCCCTGTGAGCCCAGTGGCCGTCTACGAGACAGCGAAACCCAGCCCGAAACCAGCCCGAACACACACACACACCCGCAGCCTGGCTGTGAGTTTGTGTGTGTGCTCACACACCGACTCAAAGCCTCGCCGCTTCCCGCCGTCTCAGGGAGGAGAAATCGGCGGAGCTGCAGATGAGAAAAGATTGAGTGTGTGTGAGGAAGTCCGTGGATTGGTCCAATTTAACGTAACGGCTCCGCGGACGTAACGTAACGGCTCCACGGATTGGTCCATTTGGACCAATGGGTCCATTTGGGTATGGGCACGTCACTGTACCCAGGAAGAAAACAATGGAAAAAGAGAAATGTCCAACGAGGCGTTCTGGGGCAGCATAGACAGGTCTTTTCTGTGTTAGAGTTCTACTCGCTACAGGGTGTACTTTGAGGGTTTGTGACTCTGCAGACCGTTTACCTGCAGAAGAACCTTCATCACACACAAGGGGACGGGTGATAACCGGAAAAGCATGACATGGGACCTTTAATACTGAAAGAGCCATTCTGCATACTTTTGATACTTGAGGTACATTACGTTGATTTAACGTTTGTACTTCTCTCTTGAATCCAGGATTTTTAAGAGTATTTTTAGACCAAAGTACTTCTACTTTTACTGAAGTAAATGATCTGAGTACTTCTCCATCCTCTGACAGTATTTATATATAAACTGATGTGTTCTGTGTTGCAGGAAATATTAAAGAACATGTTCTGAGACGTATTTTATTCCCCTGTTGGATGTTTTGTGATCCGGTTCAGAGGTGTTGTAACAAAACTCTGCGTCACATGATATATTTTTATAAATTGAAATAAAATATTGCTGTTGAACTTTTGACTGCTCACTGACTGCGGTGAACGCCAGATAATCTACGGCCTGTGGCCTCTTAATGTGGGATTAAAAACAGCTGCAGAGGCTGAAACATACCAGGTTTATGGTGTGTATTTTCTTCAGTGTGTGTTGACGTTATCCAATCAGAGTCACGGTGAAGTAAGTCAAAAATTACGAAAAGAATACACATTATAGTACGTTAAAATATCACGAAAAGCATCAGAAAATAGTCGGTCAAAAGATATATATAGTATGTCAGAAAATATTCAGTATAATACGTAAAAAAATATATAATATAGAAGGTCAAAAGATATATAGTATAGTATGTCCACAAATATATACTATAGTAGGTCAAAAAATACTTAGTATAGTAGGTCAAAAAATACTTAGTATGGTAGGTCAAAAAATACTTAGCATAGTAGGTCAAAAAATACTTAGTATGGTAGGTCAAAAAATACTTAGTATGGTAGGTCAAAAAATACTTAGTATAGTAGGTCAAAAAATACTTAGTATAGTAGGTCAAAAAATACTTAGTATAGTAGGTCAAAAAATACTTAGCATAGTAGGTCAAAAAATACTTAGTATAGTAGGTCAAAAAATACTTAGTATAGTAGGTCAAAAAATACTTAGCATAGTAGGTCAAAAAATACTTAGTATAGTAGGTCAAAAAATACTTAGTATAGTAGGTCAAAAATACTTAGTATGGTAGGTCAAAAAAACTTATAGTAGGTCAAAAAATACTTAGCATAGTAGGTCAAAAATACTTAGTATAGTAGGTCAAAAAATACTTAGTATAGTAGGTCAAAAAATACTTAGCATAGTAGGTCAAAAAATACTTAGTATAGTAGGTCAAAAAATACTTAGTATAGTAGGTCAAAAAATACTTAGTATGGTAGGTCAAAAAAGACTTATAGTAGGTCAAAAAATACTTAGCATAGTAGGTCAAAAAATACTTAGTATAGTAGGTCAAAACATACTTAGTATAGTAGGTCAAAAAATACTTAGTATGGTAGGTCAAAAAAGACTTATAGTAGGTCAAAAAAGACTTATAGTCGGTCAAAAAAGACTTATAGTAGGTCAAAAAACACTTAGCATAGTAGGTCAAAAAAGACTTATAGTAGGTCAAAAAACACTTAGCATAGTAGGTCAAAAAATACTTAGTATAGTAGGTCAAAAAAATACTTAGTATGGTAGGTCAAAAAATACTTAGTATGGTAGGTCAAAACATACTTAGTATGGTAGGTCAAAAAAGACTTATAGTAGGTCAAAAAAGACTTAGCATAGTAGGTCAAAAAATACTTAGTATAGTAGGTCAAAAAATACTTAGTATAGTAGGTCAAAAAATACCTAGCATAGTAGGTCAAAAAATACCTAGCATAGTAGGTCAAAAAATACTTAGTATAGTAGGTCAAAAAATACTTAGTATAGTAGGTCAAAAAATACTTAGTATAGTAGGTCAAAAAATACCTAGCATAGTAGGTCAAAAAATACTTAGTATAGTAGGTCAAAAAATACTTAGTATAGTAGGTCAAAAAAGACTTATAGTAGGTCAAAAAAGACTTAGTATAGTAGGTCAAAAAAGACTTAGTATAGTAGGTCAAAAAATACTTAGTATAGTAGGTCAAAAAATACTTAGTATGGTAGGTCAAAAAATACATATAGTAGGTCAAAAAATACTTAGCATAGTAGGTCAAAAAATACTTAGTATAGTAGGTCAAAAAAGACTTATAGTAGGTCAAAAAATACTTAGCATAGTAGGTCAAAAAAGACTTAGTATAGTAGGTCAAAAAAGACTTAGTATAGTAGGTCAAAAAATACTTAGTATAGTAGGTCAAAAAATACTTAGTATAGTAGGTCAAAAAATACTTAGTATAGTAGGTCAAAAAATACTTAGTATAGTAGGTCAAAAAAGACTTATAGTAGGTCAAAAAATACTTAGTATAGTAGGTCAAAAAATACCTAGCATAGTAGGTCAAAAAAGACTTAGTATGGTAGGTCAAAAAATACTTATAGTATCTCAAAAAATATCATTAAGTGATAAGTCATGTGTGTCGAAAATGTGAAAAAGTCATGTTGATATATATGAAAAAAGTCATAGTAAAATATGTTGAAAATATCATGAAAAACAACATGGTATAATTATGTATATTAACAAACTTATAGTACAGTATGTTGACAATAGGAGAATAGTATGTCGAAAATGTCATGAAAATATTTCACAGTAAAGTACGCTATGAATATGAAAAAACTCATAGTATAGTATGTGGAAAAATAGGAAAAGACATACTAATAAAATAGTAAAAAGTCTGGTCTACGGTCTACAGTACAGTACAATTCTTACTGGTTTCAAGGAGATCAAAAAAAAAATTACAGAATTAAATGCAAATCAATTAATATATTTGATATAAAGTAACATTTCTGGATATTCTTTGATATTCTGTCTCTCATTTGTAAGATGAACCTAAAATGATTGACCGTTAACGTCTTTGTAAGTGGGCAAACTTACAAAATCGGCAAGGGAATGAATCATTATAGCCTTCACTGTATAATGGAAGAAGGCATAGTATGTCAAAACAAATATATACAAAGTCATAGAAAAGTATATTTGAAAGCCCAAATTGAAGCGAGAGAGAAACAGCTGTGCTCTTTGTTCAGATTAGACTACAGATCAAACTGCTCTTTATTCTAATAACTCACTTCCATTGATTGAAATCACAACATTTCAGCCGAGAGCGTCTGAAACAATTACTGACATGTTAGATATCAGTTTGAGGGTTACCACTCATTACTATAACCAGTGATTCATATCAGGTTATTGGCACAGTTAATTGATTCATTGGGTCAAAGTGACGTTTTTGAAATGTCTCTCTGTCCGACCAACAGTCTCTTACTTTCTATTATAATCTATTTAGAAGAACAACACAAGTAGATTGAGAATACTTTTCTACTTTTACTTGAGGAACATTTTGAATGCAGGACTTTTACTGTAACAGAGTATTCCTACACTCTGGTACTTCTACTTTTACTAAAGTACAAGACCTGAGTACTTCTACTTTTACTCAAGTACAAGATCTGAGTACTTCTACTTTTACTCAAGTACAAGATCTGAGTACTTCTACTTTTACTGAAGTACAAGATCTGAGTACTTCTACTTTTACTCAAGTACAAGATCTGAGTACTTCTACTTTTACTGAAGTACAAGACCTGAGTACTTCTACTTTTACTCAAGTTCAAGATCTGAGTACTTCTACTTTTACTGAAGTACAAGATCTGAGTACTTCTACTTTTACTCAAGTACAAGATCTGAGTACTTCTACTTTTACTGAAGTACAAGACCTGAGTACTTCTACTTTTACTCAAGTTCAAGATCTGAGTACTTCTACTTTTACTCAAGTACTAGATCTGAGTACTTCTACTTTTACTCAAGTACTAGATCTGAGTACTTCTACCTTTACTCAAGTACAAGATCTGAGTACTTCTACTTTTACTCAAGTACTAGATCTGAGTACTTTTACAACCCGGCTCTTGGGCTGCAACACAAAGCTGGGAGGCGAGACGAGGGGTCTGAAAGTATAACGATCATTTTTTCAATTGTATTTCTTTAGTGCAGTGCTTTATTCAGTTAATGACCGTTTGACCTAAATAATCAATTTATTTTTATTTTTTAAGTAGAACATTTGGTAAGATCATATTAAAAAATATCTTAATGAAACAAAAACATTTTAAAAAGATGTCTTGAATAGTAAAGACCAAAAGATGAACAGAGAACATAATGAATAATACACAATGCAAATGTGTAACAGCTACAGCCCTAACTCTGTCATGAATATAACGTATTCTTCTGATGCATGCGAGTCTAATTAAAGACTCATAGAGGGATGTGTAAAACCCAAATATATATCACTTAATCAATAGAGTATGCAGAATAAGTATTGTGGACTTATAACGTCTCACTGCACATCTTACATGTATATCTAATTTAATATGCCATTACACACTGAATGTAAAGAATACACCACTTTTATATTGTGCAGCCCTTCAGTGTTTTATTCTCTCTTCACGGTCAACTTGTATATTTCTCACTCCTGTTACATCTTCTATTTTTAGATGTTTATATTGTATAATAGTTTATTTCGACTCTTTGTATTTCTAATGACGTGTAATACTTGCTGCTGCACTGAAAACACAGAACATCTCATCCACGTGTTGGTGTCGTGCTGATGTGAAAGAAGAGCCACTTTTCCAACACATGAAAGCAAATATATTTAGAAAACTGTTGATACTGAAGAGCTTCATTTACACAGGAGCAGTTTGTATCTTCATCATCATCAGACGCTCCTCTTCCTCTTCCTCCCCGACAGAAATCAGAATACAAATCACATGAATCTCTCAGACATCACATTCCTCTTTATGTAAACGACAAATCAAAAAAGACTTTTATTTCATTTCATTTTTTACAAACACATCTCACTACACGGTCGATCATTTGATTTTTTTAGAAATCTGTGGTTTAGAAATGTCACCTGAAATGCAAGGGATGTGCATCGGTGTCAAGTCGACGTCCATTTTGGGGTTTTTCTTTTTTCTTTATGCTTCCCTTGGCTGAGTTTCCAAACAACTGGAATGTTTTTTGTTGATGTTTTTTTCATATATATATATTTATAGTCTTCTTTTTCTTTCTGGGAGGTTTTACAGAGGGACACTGGGAACACTGGCTGACTGACAGCATGGAAGCTAGCACATGTCCACATGCATGAAAACCTCATTCAAGTCTCTAAAAACACTTATGGATTTATTTAGAAGAGACCGTACCTGGAGGGGGGGGGACGTGTTGAGTGTACCGAGGGTTAGCTAACAACAACCCAAAAGAAACCAGAAAGGATCATGAGAAGACACTGCAGTGTGTGTGTGAGTGTGTGTGTGCTTTCTGAATACTGCCTTTAAGAACTACAACTCCCAGCAGGGCTACAATGTGATGTCGTCAGTACTGTCTCTTTAAAACAAACGTCTACAGAGATGCTGCCTCCTAGCTAGCACAGACATGACAATATTCACTTTGTTTTTATACAACACTATGACTCGTCGTGTGTGTGTGTGTGTGTCGGGCGAGAGAGAGACCAGAGAGAGAGAGAGAGAGTTTGATTCACAGTTTGCTGATGGGTTGTTCTGGATCGAGTGCAGTGTGGAGAGAGAGGATTCTTCCCTTAAGAGTTTTTTGACTTGATGGGAATGATGGGAGTTTTTTTCCAAAGAGGTGGAGGAGGGTTCGCTCTCCAGATGACGAGAGAGAGAGAGAGTCCAGAAGAAGAGAGAGTTTGATTCACAGTTTGCTGAGTGGGCGGTGGTTGCTTCTCGCAGTTTGCTGAGGAGAGAGAGGCTTCCCCTTTAGATTCATTGTTTTCTGAAGTGGGAGTTTGCTCTGGACCGAGTGCAGTGTGGAGAGAGAGAGAGAGAGAGAGAGAGAGAGAGCGGCTTCCTTTAAGAGTGTTTTTGATGACTTGATGGGAATGCTGGGAGTGATGGGAAGTGTGTGTGGAGGTGTTAGTGTGTGTGGAGGTGTGTGTGTTAGTAGACCCAGGAGGGTGTGTGGAGGTGTGTGTGTCAGTAGACGGTGTGTGTGTGTGTGTCAGTAGACCCAGGAGACGGGGTGTGTGTGTGTGTGTGTGGAGGTGTGTGTGGAGATGTGTGTGGAGGTCAGTAGACCCAGGAGACGGGGGTGTGTGGGGAGGTGTGTGTTGGTGTGTGTGTATTGGTGTGTGTGTGTGTCAGTAGACCCAGGACACGGGGGTGTGTGGGGAGGTGTGTGTGTCAGTAGACCCAGGACACGGGGGTGTGTGTGTGTGTGTGTGTGTCAGTAGACCCAGGACACGGGGTGTGGGTGTGTGTGTGTGTGTGTGTGTGTGTGTGTCAGTAGACCCAGGAGACGGGGGTGTGTGGGGAGGTGTGTGTTGGTGTGTGTGTGTGTGTGTGTGTGTCAGTAGACCCAGGAGACGGGGGTGTGTGGGGAGGTGTGTGTTGGTGTGTGTGTGTGTGTGTCAGTAGACCCAGGACACGGGTGTGTGTGTGTGTGTGTGTGTGTGTGTGTGTGTCAGTAGACCCAGGACACGGGCACCCACTGGCAGCTGGAGCTCTCGATCTCGATGAACTCCTCCAGGTGACGGATGGTGTCGTCGATCTCGTTGTTGATGATGGTTTGATCGAAGTAGTGAGCGTACGTTTTCTGAAGGATCTCCGACTCTTTCTGCAGCCGCTGGAGGGACTCGTCCTGCGGGGTGTTAGAAGATACTTTCAGTGCATTTTGGTATTTTTCTATTAGTTACTTCTTAAACTGCACCTTTTTTCTTCCTTTATTTTGTTAGTTTTTCAACATGTTGATGTGACTTTGGGCAAGATACTGAACCCTGAGGTGCTCCCGATGGCCAACAGTGTGTGAGTGTGTGTGTGTGTGTGTGTTTGTGTGTGTGTGAGTGAGTAACTTTTATTTTGAATCCCTAATCCCGAATTTCGCTTCTAAGAGAATTCATAACGTGTTCTTTTTTGCTTATTTTGTCTTATTTAATTACATTGTGGTGTTACAATTCATCAGACCTTCATTACCCAATCAATTCACTATGTTAACATCATGTGACATCAAGTCATCAAATGAGATCTCAGTGTGTAAGGATTGTGTTTTGAGAGAGAAGGAAGTGAAAGGGGAAAAACAGAAGGTGACTAAACACTACAACCATACAGAGAAGCATATGGTAAGTCACACACACACACACACACACACACACACACACACACACACACACACACACACACACACACACACACACACACTACTTACTGGCAGCGATCGACACCACCGCGGTATCTGAGACACAAAGGCATGCAGCATGCAGAAATAAAATAAATGAACGCAGAGAGGAGTGAGAAACACGAGAGGAGAGGCGGAAAACTTAAAATATAAAACTGAACCTGCCAGGATGTTAATTGGGTTAAAAAGGTTGAACAGTGAATTAAGATTAGAGGTGAAATCAGCAGGAAATGTACTCTATAAATAGTTTCAACCTTTTTTTAAATCTAAAAATCTATTCTGCTGCTATCCTCGGTTCATATACTCTAGTTAACTGAATCATTTAGAATAATTTTGTGTAGTGGGTCGAACTAAATCACACGTATTCCACTATTTTATAGACAAAATAACGTATAAATAAACTTAAATTGAATAATTTGTCCCAATGAGACATTTCTTCGTCTATATAGCCTTTAAAAATGGATCATAATTATGTTGTTGTATTTAAAAAAGGCTCGTTCATTTCCCTTAACAGCTGGCTTTTGCAGGTTTTTTTTAATTACTTATTTAGACGAAGTAGTGCTTTGGTTGGGGACTACTTTCAGCGGCGGATTGATCCAATTCTGGTGCTCTAATGCGTATTTGTACTGAATAAACCACAGTGTGTGTTCATCGCCTATCGGTGTGTTTCGAATACTTTTTTGGACAGAGAACGAGATAAAAAAATCCCTTTTTAGTTTCTGTTTTGCTGTTTTTCAGGACTTTGTGAATTATAGTCAAATCGATCATAACCCGGCCTTATCCCTTTACATGCATCATATTTAAAGTGTGTATTCTGTGTGTTGTCTGTGTGTTACCTCATTGATGCCTGGCGTGATGGTTGGCGCGGCGATGAAGACGACGAACGGTGCAAACTCTGCTGTTCGGAGGACCTTCAGGGCCTGATGGAGAACAGGTGTTAGACGTTTTTAAATACACATGCATATATATCATATTGCATTTACTTGTAGACTATTCTTGCACTCTTTCTGTTTTATTAGTAGTTACTTGCACATCTCCAAACATTCTCTTGCCCTATTTTATCTGTTTTATGTCCTATATATATTCATGTTGCTCTGTTGGAGGAGGACTTCAGTTTTTCATCTCCATATCTCCACTGAAGCTGCTGAGCACATGGTGATACAGACTTGCATCTTGAAAATGCACACACACACTTGTCGAGTCAAATGATCATATAATCATTTAAAACATATAGTCTTATACTCTGATTGCCTTTTGCTCTTTTAAATTGTATTTTTAGTCTTATATGTGTTTAACAGAGACATGTGTTAAGGGTTTACATTTCAGACCAGGGGGTTTTCTGGTTTAATGATGGGATGGAGGAGCCGTGAGTGTGTGTGGAGGTGAACCTCCACACACACACTCACGGTGAACCTCCACACACACACTCACGGTGAACCTCCACACACACACTCACGGTGAACCTCCACACACACACTCACGGTGAACCTCCACACACACACTCACGGTGAACCTCCACAAACAAACTCACGGTAAACCTCCACACACACACTCACGGTGAACCTCCACACACACTCACGGTGAACCTCCACACACACACTCACGGTGAACCTCCACAAACAAACTCACGGTAAACCTCCACACACACACTCACGGTAAACCTCCACACACACACTCACGGTAAACCTTCACACACACGCTCACGGTGAACCTCCACAAACACAGTCACGGTGAACCTCCACACACACACTCACGGTGAACCTCCACACACACACTCACGGTGAACCTCCACAAACACACTCACGGTGAACCTCCAAACACACACTCACGGTAAACCTCCACACACACACTCACGGTGAACCTCCACACACACACTCACGGTGAACCTCCACAAACACACTCACGGTGAACCTCCACAAACACACTCACGGTAAACCTCCACACACACACTCACGGTGAACCTCCACAAACACACTCACGGTGAACCTCCACACACACACTCACGGTGAACCTCCACAAACAAACTCACGGTAAACCTCCACACACACACTCACGGTAAACCTCCACACACACACTCACGGTAAACCTTCACACACACGCTCACGGTGAACCTCCACAAACACAGTCACGGTGAACCTCCACACACACACTCACGGTGAACCTCCACAAACAAACTCACGGTTAACCTCCACACACACACTCACGGTAAACCTCCACACACACACTCACGGTAAACCTTCAACACACGCCTCACGGTGAACCTCCACAAACACAGTCACGGTGAACCTCCACACACACTCACGGTGAACCTCCACACACACACTCACGGTGAACCTCCACAAACACACTCACGTGAACCTCCAACACACACTCACGGTAAACCTCCACACACACTCACGGTGAACCTCCACACACACACTCACGGTGAACCTCCACAAACACTCACGGTGAACCTCCACAAACACACTCACGTAAACCTCCACACACACACTCACGGTGAACCTCCACAAACACACTCACGGTGAACCTCCACACACACACTCACGGTGAACCTCCCAAACAAACTCACGGTAAACCTCACACACACACTCACGGTAAACCTCCACACAACACTCACGGTAAAACCTTCACACACACGCTCACGTGAACCTCCACAAACACAGTCACACGGTGAACCTCCACACACACACTCACGGTGAACCTCCACACACACACTCACGGTGAACCTCCACAAACACACTCACGGTGAACCTCCAAACACACACTCACGGTAAACCTCCACACACACACTCACGGTGAACCTCCACACACACTCACGGTGAACCTCCACAAACACACTCACGGTGAACCTCCACAAACACACTCACGGTAAACCTCCACACACACACTCACGGTGAACCTCCACAAACACACTCACGGTAAACCTCCACACACACACTCACGGTGAACCTCCACACACACACTCACGGTAAACCTTCACACACACACACACTCACGGTGAACCTCCACACACACACTCACGGTGAACCTCCACAAACACACTCACGGTGAACCTCCACACACACACTCACGGTGAACCTCCACACACGGTAAACCTCCACACACACACTCACGGTAAACCTCCACACACACACACACCTGCGGCTCCACGTCCAGGATGGCGATGTGTCCCAGCGTGTGGATCTGCCGGATGGTCTCCAGCCTCGTGCCGTACATGGCGTCCTCGTGGCTGCCGTACTCCAGGTACTCGTTGTTGCTGATGTCCTGCATCATCTGGTCGTGAGACACGAAGAAGTAGTTCTTCCCGTTCTCCTCGTCCTTCTTTGGAGGTCTGGTCGTGTCTGAAGAGAGCCATGAGACACAGAAAGGATGTTTAAAAGGTGCTAAATGACAGCCATATTTTAGGCTTTTTAATATTTGGGATCATTCTGGCTTTGTTTACGCACTTTGGGAAGGGTCTTGTCACAGAAAGTCAGACTTTTAAGGACAAAATCTCCCAACTAAACGCACTTTTGGATCCCTTGGACGTTACAGCATGCTTGCTATTACTGTATATCTTGCTTTACACCTAGAACCATCTAACAAGTAGAGCTATATACCTGGTTATTGATGCTGTATTATGTTTAAAGAAATGCATCATGCTTTATGACAGGCCTATTCAACTAGCGGCCCACGGGCCGTATCAGGCCCTTCAGAACTTTTTTCTGGCCCGCAAGAGGTTGCCTGCCTGCAAATCGAAATGACATATGTGTAATAGCATAAATAAAACTAATGTCTATTCACATTAAATTCGACGATGCGGTGAAAACGCTGGTTTTTCCATTCATTTGAATTATTTTGAATCCGTTATTTTGCTCATTAAAAAAAAAACAGCCGCACTGTTTCCGCACTTGCCATTGGCTCATTCAAACTCACGTTACACACTAGGTTCGCGGGCCACAGATAATGTACTTTAGTTAATAACAACAGCTTCTAACAACAGCTTCAAGATGTCTCTCTCCAAGCCCAAGAAACGTAAAGTTGATTCGGAAAATCGCCAATTCCAGAATGAATGGACTGACAAATATGTATTTACTTTGCCAGCCGCAACAAGTAATAAACCGGTGTGTTTATTGTGCAACGAAAGTATATCCGTTATGAAAGAATACAACGTAAAGCGACACTACAACTCAAATCACGGCTCGTTTTCTGCCAGTTTTCCCGTGGGCTCAGAGGAACGGAGAAGGAAAGTACAGGGACTGCTAGCATCATTTGAACGGAGTCAAGTGGCTTTTAGTCGCTTTTGCACGGAACAAGAGAGAGCTACGATAGCATCCCTGCGAGTAGCCTGGACACTAGCCAGACAGAAGAGGCCCTTTACCGACGCGGAGACCGTTAAAGAATGCATGCTTGCTGTCATCGATGAAGTGATTATTGACCCAAAGGTAAAAGACAGCGTCACTTCAGCCATTAAAAAAGTACCTCTCTCAGACACAACAACCCTTCGCAGAGTGGAACTACAAAGGATGTGTCGGGGAAGCTTTTGGAAAACCTTCGAAAAGCGGAATTTATATCAATCGCTGTGGACGAATCAACTGACTACTGACATGGCCCAGCTGTGCATCTATGTGAGGTTTTTCGATGGAGATCGCTTTAGGGAAGAACTTCTGGGGCTTATTCCGTTGGAGGGACACACTACAGGTGAGGTTATCTTTCAAAAGATAGTCTCGTTTTTTAACGAACGTCAACTGGATTTTAAAAAAGTGTGCCTGTTAGTCACTGATGGCGCTCCGGCTATGATCGGCAGAGTGCAGGGGCTGGCGGCGCGTCTATCTGCCATAGCACCACACATGCAGTATTTACACTGTATAATTCACCAATCTGTGTTGTGTGCAAAGCTCAGTGGTGATTTGAAAAACACCATGGACACTGTCATGAACATTGTGAATTTCATTCGCTCAACCTCCAGCCTACAACATCGCCTGTTCCGTCAGCTGCTTGCTGACACGTTTGCTGAACACACGGACTTACTCGTCCATAACGATGTCCGATGGCTCAGCAAAGGAAAGGTCCTGGATCGTTTCTGTGAACTCCGCCAGGAGATTGTGTCTTTCCTTCGCACATGTAAGCACAAACGAGCTACAAACCTCTTGGAGCGCATGTTAGATGAACAGTTTATGGCAGAAGTTTACTTTCTGTGTGACATTTTTGGACACTTGAACACTTTGAATTGCGAACTGCAGGGTCGCGAAAAGTCTATCGCTGATTTGGTTGAAAGACTTTGTGCCTTCAAGACAAAGCTAACGATCTTCAAAACAGACCTGACAACAAAACTGCTGCACTTCCCAAAACTCCGTGCATTTATGACCACATCACCTGGAGCAAACATAACGCCAGTCATGACAGACTTCATGACAAAATTGACTGATAACTTTACTGACAGATTCCAAGGCTTCAGCATTCCAATTGAGGTATTGCAGTTTGCTCGTGACCCGTTTACCATCAAGCCTGATGCAGACTTCTGTGTAAAAGTAAAAGAGGTAATATCTTGCATTGATGAGAGCCTCTTTCAGATGGAGCTGGTTGATGTGCAGTCTTCCTTTGCTTTAAAGCAGCTCCTGCAGTCTGAGGGTGCAGTGGACTTTTGGTCTAACCATGTTAGACAGTATCAGTACCCCACAATGAGGAAGGTGGCCTTGCTTATATGACAATGTTTGGATCTACCTATACTTGTGAGTCTAGCTTTTCTCATATGAATGCCATCAAAACAAGGGCACGTTGCTCCATGGCCAATGAGAAGTTGCATGAGTGTCTCAGGATTGCTCTTACCACTTATGAGCCAAGCTATGCTGAAATAGCTAAATCAAGGCAGTGTAATTTCTCTCACTGACTCAAACAGGCTAAACATGACAGAAGTCTGATGCATGGTATGTAGGCAGATCTGTTTGTATGGTCATTCATTTTATGGTCATTCAAACAAGCCTACTTACAGTTTTGCAAATTGTAAAAATGTTCCAAGATATGAATGTTATTGTGAGTCTGATGGCTATTGTTACTATGTTCTATTTGCATTTAGTATTACATTTTATGGATTTGTGTTGTCTTCAAAGCACCTTATGTACGCTTGGAAGTGTTGAGGATATTATAAACAGGGCTACTTACTGTTAATGTGATGAATACTGTTTTATTATATTCATCTTGTTTTGCACATTAGTGGACATGGAACTGTTGGGTGAAAAAACCTCATGTCTCCTTAGTTTTAAAGATGCAACATTTTGCACTTTTGTGTCAAGCCTTGTAACCGAAGCTTTCCTACTTTTTTATGGACTGGTTGCTTTCTGTAATGATTTCTGTTGATACAATTAAAGTCAAACAAAAAGGGATGCACTTGACTAGTTCATTTTATGTATTAGTATCTATTAACACTACTGTAAGCAAGAGTTATTTGTAGTGACTCCTTGAAAAAAGTATTGTGTGGCCCACAAACCCCCAGTGATTTTCCTATTTGGCCCACTTGCTAATGAAGTTGAATAGCCCTGCTTTATGACATATCATAGTTGGGAAAAGAGAAAGCTAGCATATAGTGTTCAGAAAATAATGCAAAACTGTAACCCTTTAATTGTTTGGACTGATAATGATGAACCACATATCTCAGTAAGAGTGGAAAACAAATTATATATTATATTTTAAGGCAGTTTTTTTAAGTCTGACCATGCCAACTGCATCAAATCAATGCTGTGTATCATAACAGACAGTGAACAAATGCAATTACTATAAAATAAGTCAAATGTTCCCGCTTTAAGAACAGTGTCCATCTGTAAAAGTAAAGAAATATATAACATATAAAGGTATTGATTTGCAGTTTTTTGACATGTACATTGTTTGTCCACTCAGGAGATGTGTGTGTGTGTGTGTGGAGACGTTGATCATGTGACTTACGGGGGATGGGGTATGCGAATCTGTCGGGGTGTTTGGTGATGAGTGTGTTCTTGATGTGTCTCCTGCCCACTCCATGGGCCCCTGAAACACACACACACACACACACACACACACACACACACACACACACACACACACACACACACACACACACACACACACACACACACACACACACACACACACACACACACACACACACACACACACACACACACACACACACACACACACACACACACACACACACACACACACACACACACACACACACACACACTTAGTAAAAAAGGCACTGAACACACTCTCTGTTTCGCTGCCTCTCTGCACAGAACTCACCTAACAGAACGAGGGTTTTCCTCTTGAAGGCAGGGAGCTTCACCACCTCTTCATACGTCACCAGATCTAGTTGGTCGAACACTGGAAGAGAGAGAAGAGGAGTTGATGAAGAGGAGGAGGTGATGAGAGGAGCACAGATAAACAGCGGGAACTACAGAAACACATCTGGAGACTATGAGCAGAGGAGGAAGTACGGTGACTTTTTCAAAAACAAAACTGGATAAAATCACTCTGGAAATACGCCTAATGTGGAATTGATGACAGATTATGATTCCTTTGTTTTGTTAAGAGACCTTTGAGTACAAGCGCTGTGTAAACTGATTACTTTTTTGTTTTTAATTACCTCTGTACTATGAGATTTAATACATGTGACCAGGCGGCAATTAAAACTTCAGTGAACGTAGTGTTACATAAGGTGTTATCATATTCTATTTTATATGTATATCCATATTCCTGCATTTTGACTACACCATTTTGTCTCTTGCTCTATTTTATTTCTATATTTATTTGCAAGTCTTAAGTATATATGATATGTTGCATTGAAGGAGGAGCCTGGGGATTCAGATCTGATTCATTTAAAGCTGTAGTTATTGTGCAAATGACTTGTATCTTTTGAATGTGCAGACAAGAAACACACCGCTTTATTCAAGGAAACATGGGGTGAGTCATTTATTCAAACTTTATGCAACTGTGTAAACATTATTTATCTTTTTTCCTGTAAAATCAGTCATTTAAGTTAATGGTATGACTTTCAGAATATGTAAATGCTGTGTGTGTGTGTGTGTGTGTGTGTGTGTGTGTGTATGTGTGTGTGTGTGTGGGGTTGGTCTCTGTGGATGTGGTGCATTAGACAGCACCTGTAATAAAGTGTGTGGTATTAAGAGAAGCAGAAGACGGATGTTTAATGGTAGATGAATAACAAAGTGTGTGTGTATGTGAGTGTGTGTGTGTATGTGTGTGTATATATGTGTGTGTGTGTGTGTGTGTGAGTGTGTGTGTATGTGTGTGTATATATGTGTGTGTGTGTGTGTACGTGTGAGTGTATGTGTGTGTGTGTGTATATGTATGTGTGTGTGTGTGTGTATATATGTGTGTTGTGTGTGTGTATATATGTGTGTCTGACAAGTGAAATACAATACCCACAATTCAGTGGGGCAACAGGAGGCTTTGAAAGAAGATCCTTTACTAAAGTAAAAGTAGAAATACTACAGTATACAAATACTTATAGATAAAATCCTGAAACCTAAATCTTACAGAAGTATTACCAGCTAAATGTACTCAGAAGTACTTGTTATGGATCTTTATAACGTTAAATAATGTTGTATTTTGTCAAATTGGACCCAATTTAAAATACTTTCTTGCATGTTTTTAATGATTTAATAACTTTTTCAATATTATAAGTATTGGGAATATAGATCAAGAATATCCTCTTGACTCTTAAAATGTCTCTTTAAAAGGAATATTTCTTAATATAGACGCTCCCTGTTGAATATATGAATAACTAAATAAAGAATGAATACTGTTTTCATGATAAGTACAGCACTGCATTATATAACATCAACATATGGTGTATGTTTCTATTTAAAAAGGGAATTAAATATTGATAGTGTATTGAAAAGAACATTATATGTCACTTAAATGTAATAGAGTTGAAGTAAAACGTAGAATGAAATGGAAATACTCAATTAAAAGTAGAAATAAAGTACACTAATTGAGTAAATGCACTTAGAGAATAATTGTATATTGGACCAAACTTGGATTCAAAATAAAATATATCAAGTTGAAAACCACGTCACACAATCTCTAAACACACACACACACTGATCTACTGGTTTCAGTTTGTCCCAGCCTCCTGTTGTTCAACCACAACAGGAACAAAACTGAAACAGTGACAGCGAGGGTTCATTCTAATATAGATAAAGGAGAAGAGAGGAAGCTGTCACCGTTGTTACTTACATGCAGAGAGGCCGTCAGTAGGAGAGAGCAAGAGAGAGATGAACAGGAGGGGGTTACAACAGCAGAATACAATATCACACACACACACACACACACACACACACACACACACACACACACACACACACACACACACACACACACACACACACACACACACACACACACACACACACACACACACACACACACACACACACACACACACACACACACACACACACACACACACACACACACACAGCTGTGTCTATTGTCCCCTCTTTCATGGGAGGGGGAAATAGATTCAAACTCTTTCAGACAATTTAAAGTTAGTGAACCGCTGACTCTTCAGAGAAAAGGGTCAGAGTGGAAGAGGTGAATATAGTCAGGTGACCTCCATGCATTTATGACTCAAAACATTGTTTTTAAAGAGTTGCATGCTGCAGAATATAATGAGAAACCTTTCAAATGGACACGTGACAGCCAGAGTGTGGATGGTGTTACATGCAAGCTTATAGGATAGCAAAATACGCACCCACACAAAAACACACACACACACACGGTTGAAAAAACAACAAATAAGACTTTCAAAGCTTAAATCAAACACCTGAATAGAAGCCTTTAATGTAAAAATGATGAGCCCTACGACTATAAAGAATAAAACCCTTCCTGTGTTACCTCAACGGCTGATGTCTCTGTATTTGATACCATACAATAACTGAAAATAAAACATTTAAAAGACGTTGCTAAAGATCTCATCTCCTGCAGACATGTTGTATAAACTGTGTCTGAAAATGCAGAGATTTGCTGAGCCGAACACATTTCTCTAAATCTTTTCTGTGCTCAGATCAGATTTCTGCTGCAGCGGCAACTTCCTGCCACCGGTTACAAACAAGCACACACACATGCAAGCACACACACACACACACACACACACATGCAAGCACACGCACACACAACCACACACGTGCTCTCACACTCACGTAAAAGTTATGTAAAAAGCACGCATGCACTGAGATCTGCAGCATGAAGTTTCGTGTGCCCATGCAGATGATTATGGAGTGTGTGTGTGTGTGTATGTGTGTGTGTGTACCTGCGTTGTGCTTGGCCAGGTACTTGTCTTTGTACTGCTTCTTCTTCTTTCCGAACCAGGTGCAGCTGGCCTGCTGCTCCTGCTTCGTCTTCTCCATCGCTATACAGGCCACCCTCCTATAACACACAATTTAAATAGGTTGCTTCAAAATCGTAAAAATAAAAACATTAAATACAGACGCGGATATGAAAAATCTTCAAAAAATGACCATAAAAATGTGTGTGTGTGTGTTTGTGTGAGTGTGTGTATGTGTGTGTGTGTTTGTGTGAGAGAGTGTGTGTGTGTGTGGGAATGTGAGTGTCTCTGTTAGTGTGTGTGTCTCTGTCTCTGTGTGTGTCTCTCTGTCTCTGTCTGTGTGTGTGTGTCTCTCTGTGTGTGTGTGTGTGTGTGTGTGTCTCTGTGTGTGTCCTCTCACCACTCCTGCAGCTCAGGTGAAGGAATGAGTCCTGCTGTAGCGTTCTTGGTGTTCTCTCTCTGTGTGTGTGTGTGTGTGTGTGTGTCTCTGTGTGTGTCTCTGTGTGTTGTGTGTGTGTGTGTCTGTGTGTGTGTTTGTGTGAGAGAGTGTGTGTGTGGGAATGTGAGTGTCTCTGTCTCTGTGTGTGTGTCTCTCTGTCTCTCTGTCTGTGTGTGTCTCTCTGTGTGTGTGTGTGTGTGTGTGTGTCTCTGTGTGTGTCCTCTCACCACTCCTGCAGCTCAGGTGAAGGAATGAGTCCTGCTGTAGCGTTCTTGGTGTTCTCTCTCTGTGTGTGTGTGTGTGTGTGTGTCTCTGTGTGTGTCTCTGTGTGTGTGTGTGTGTGTGTGTGTCTGTGTGTGTGTGTTTGTGTGAGAGAGTGTGTGTGTGGGAATGTGAGTGTCTCTGTCTCTGTGTGTGTGTCTCTCTGTCTCTCTGTCTGTGTGTGTCTCTCTGTGTGTGTGTGTGTGTGTGTGTGTGTCTGTGTGTGTGTGTTTGTGTGAGAGAGTGTGTGTGTGGGAATGTGAGTGTCTCTGTTAGTGTGTGTGTCTCTGTCTCTGTGTGTGTGTCTCTCTGTCTCTCTGTCTGTGTGTGTCTCTCTGTGTGTCCTCTCATCATTCCTGCAGCTCAGGTGAAGGAATGAGTCCCGCTGTAGCGTTCTTGGTGTTCTCTCTCTGTGTGTGTGTGTCTCTCTGTGTGTGTGTGTGTGTGTGTGTGTCTCTGTGTGTGTGTGTGTGTGTGTGTGTGTGTGTGTGTGTGTGTGTCCTCTCTCACCACTCCTGTAGCTCAGGTGAAGGAATGAGTCCTGCTGTAGCGTTCTTGGTGTTCTCCAGCTTGCCCTGCCACCAGTTGTGGTCGTCTTTAGAGATGATCTGGATGATGTCGCCCACCAGGAAGCGAACTCCCGCCTCTTTACACGGGATCAGCTCGTCTTTGGACGGCTCGTACTCAAACTGAGCGCGCACGTAGATCTGAGGAGAAAAGTGCACGTGGAGGGTTGGGTTTCTGGGACTCTACGATACGGGCAAACAATCACAAATTACAATCACAATCACAAAAAGTAAGGGAGAAGGTGAAAGAACGAGACATTTAACAGACAGAAAGATAGGTAAGATGATGAATATGGAATATAAATAAACAATTCTAAAATGTAAACGTCTCAAAATAGAAATAAAACAGCATTCAAAAAGTAGAAAAATATACAAGTTGAAATACCAAGGGTTGGGTTTCTGGGATTCTACGATACGGGCAAACAATCAAAAATGTCATTTATAAGGACATGACAAATAAATAAAATGCAATCTGCGCAGCACACACTTCTATCAGTCCTTGGACCCTTAGAGAGTAAAAACTCTCCCCAAAATGGACAGATGTTCAATTGATACCGGGTGTATAGCTTACATTACATAATAAATGACCATATATCATAGACAGAAAGATAGGTATGATGATGAATAAGGGCTGTTGTAGATTAAATAAAAAGTACAAAGCTCGGGGAGGGGTTAATACTCTGACAAACCTGGATTTCAAATATTTAAGCTTAAATAAACGTGATTATTTTCTAAGAGAAATGTCATAAATTACGTGGAAAGAAACTTGAATATTCTCTAACATTATGAAGTTGTACGTTAATGAAAGAAAAGTAAACATTTCGGATAAATAACTGATATTCTCTGAGGTTAATAAGAGAATACTAGGTCAAGATGGACAGATGTTCAATAGATATCGGGTGTATTGATTACATAACATAATAAAAAGACCATATAATAATCCATGACCAAAAATAAGTGTGTGTCGACTCATTGAAGGTATAGAGAAGGTGAAAGAAAGAGACGTTTGACAGACAGAAAGAAGGGTACGACGATGAGTAAGGGCTATTGTAGATTGAATAAAAGATAAGATAAGATGTTCTTCATTGATCCCAAATTGGGAAATGTTTGCATTGCAGCTGCATCAAAAACACATAATTAGACATTTAAATAGTAGAAATAAACAATTCTAACATTTAAACATCTTAAAATAGAAATAAAATAGCGTTAAAAAAGTTGAAAATATACAAGTTGAAATACCAATAATACCAAAAAGAAAAGTGCACGTGTAGCGTTGGGTTTCTGGGATTCTACGATCCGGGCAAACAATCAGAAATGTCATTTATAAGGCCCAACATGACACATAAAAAAAGACTATCTGTACATGTAAATTAACCCATAGATTCTCATTGAATATCCACGTTTTTCTCCTTGTACATTTTGAGTTTTTAACCCACAGTCCAAACATCATCATAAGCATTTTGACTTTAGCCTGTTTTTGTTTCATACATGTGCGTTTCTAGAGAATTCCTGAGTTTTATTTGTTTTTTTTAAATCTAAAAACAAAACAAATATAATCACTTTTGGTCTGATTTATTTCACGTGGCCCTAATCCTCTTTGTTTGCCCCCCTTTAAATGGCTTTAGTGTCTTCATATGTTATATAGTGTACTTTTGCACATCAGGTAGAAGTATAGTGATCATACACTGAATATATAAAGGTAGTAACGAGCAGCTCTCTCTCTGGGTTTCTGTTTCCAGGGAGAGGTTTTCTCCAGAGATAAACTCACTAGCCTCTCGACACTCGGGTGATTACGGCACAGGCATTGTTTACGAGTCCAAAACGACTTTAATATCCTCCTGTTTTATTCATAATCTGTCAGTAAACCGGTGGAAGTGTTGGTAATTGTTTTACAGGGGGATGGGGGGGGCTGTCTCTTACCTTCACAGACAATTTCTCCTTGATTGGAGGTCTGGATACAATCTAGGATTTGAAAGCATCACATATATCATGCAGTAAACAGCAGTATCGGGGCTGAGGGGTGTGATGGTGGGAGACAGGAGAACGAGGGAGGAAGTACTTTTTTACACTTTGTTAATACTTGGAAACTAAGGTTGTGGTCGATTAGTGAAATGACCGGGAAGTGGCAGCAATTAAGAGCCGTTTAAATACAGTGCAGGTGCCTTGATGACGTATTTTTTCTAAACTGACCCTGAAGGCAGCATCTTCCTCTTTCCATCTTTCTTCTAACTTTTATAATATAATATAACTTATTACTTATACAACTAATTTGGTTAGGCTATAAGGCACGGTCACATGATTTCAGGTCACCACCGCTAAGCTAAAGGTGGCTAATGCTGGGCTATAAAGGAACTAGAGCACGGTCACATGACTTCACGTCACCACCGCTAAGCTAAAGGTGGCTAATGTTGGGCTATAAAGGAACTACAGCACGGTCACATGACTTGACATCACCACCGCTAAGCTAAAGGTGGCTAATGTTGGGCTATAAAGGAACTACAGCACGGTCACATGACTTCACGCCACCACCGCTAAGCTAAAGGTGGCTAATGTTGGGCTATAAAGGAACTATAGCACGGTCACATGACTTCACGTCACCACCGCTAAGCTAAAGGTGGCTAATGTTGGGCGTGATGATGTTTAGTTGTCTCCTTTAGACACTTGTTCAAATCTAACTCTGCAGGCTTGTGTATTGAGAGGCTTTGTTGTGGACTCTACTGCCCTCTGCTGCTGGTAAAATGTCATGAATGCCACATTAAAAGAGTGATTTTAGGGGAATAATGTAATTTAATCTCATAGGAAATGAATCCTACATGGGAGAGGAGGGTTCACACACATTAAGACATGGTGATGGGATGACAGTTATGGAGGACACACACGTTTAGTGATTCATATCTGACTGGGGATCAGTTTGGGGGATGAGTTTTAGACTCTGCAGGGTTAAACAATGCCTGTGCCGTAATAACACACATACAGGTATAAAGGAAGGAAGTTCACACTTAAGCACAAGGGTCACTCATTTAGATTCAGGGAATAATCATAATATTATTGTAAGAAGTAGAGGTCTTAAATGTTATTAATGTCACCTTCTTGTACATTTTTTAATTATTGTAGATTTACTTATTTAAGGTCAGAGTCTATTCCACTTATTTTTCTCATAAATATGCAATTTGTTCCCCCTTAATCTCATAGAAATGTCCAATTTGTGAGATTTTTTCTTAGTTAATTACCATATCAAACTCAGAATATTCAAACTACTTACTTGTAAATGTGTACAATTTTTTTCTTGTAAATAAACCATTTTAATCTGACGTTTTTATTTATAAATGTGTGCATTTTTCTTAGTAAATAAAAATCTTAAATCTGGTAAATTCAGATTTTCTGTGACTATAACCCACGTTCCCAGGCTCTGTAAATGCATTTATTTTTGACCTACTATGGCCCTTTTACACCATCATACATTCTGGTAAATGAATCTAAGTATTACTGATGCGTTTAGTCAGACAGAGAGAGGGTTAAGGATAATAAACACGTATTAATGTCTAAAGGGAGGGATATTAAAGGAGCTATGAGTGGTATTCACCTGTCGACCTTTGGGCGTGATGGTGGACGGAAGATCCTGTGGAGGAAAACCATCGATGACAGAGAGACAGGTTAAAGACACAGCTTAAAGACACAGCTTAATACACAACAATTCAGACATCATTCTGACAAACCATGCATGCTCATTCAACTGCAGTTTATACAGAAGTCCTGAGAAGCAAGTGGGGAAAATACATTCTCTGGATTCATTTTCCAAGTCTGTGTTTGAGATTAAAAAGCTTTGCCAGGATAATCTTAATCATGTTTCATCTGTGGAAAAAGGTGGCGAAATAAAGTTTTATCAGGTGATTTTAAATGTAATTTTAGAGTCAATATTAAGTGTTTGTTGCAGTAATACTCATTGGCATCCCTTTAGCACAATGCTAACGGCAGATTAACGCACATAGCATAATGCTGCATCACTTACAAACAGACACTATGTACAGTACCTTGTGTTCAGAGAAACTAACCTGGAGGAAAACATGAATGCTATTAGTATTGAACACATGCAGAGGTTGTGCACTAGATGTAATAATATATCCTAATGAGGCCAAAATGTCAGCAGTGTCACCTAGGTGCAACAAAGAAGTGAATCCTGCAGTATGACATCTATTTATTTACACATCCATTTACAGCTCACGAGCCTATAGTAAACTCTACTTGATGTAAATAATATCCTGCTTTATATCGCGTCTAAAGCCCTTCAATAGTGTTTTATTGTCAGAGTTTATAGATTTTGTATCTTCAAGGCCTACTGTATATTCTCTACTTTTTAATGCTATTTTATTTCTATTTTGAGATGTTACAATTCTTGAATTGTTTATTTCTACTCTTTAATTTTTACTTATGTGCAATGCCTTGTTTTGTTGTTTTTTATGCTGCTGCAACGCAAACATTTCCTAATTTGGGATCAATAAAGTACCTCTTATCTTATCTTAAAGATCAGACTTGGAAAAAGATTATCCAGATATATTTTTCTTTATCCCAGTTGCCTCTCAGAGCTTCCATAGTACCAGCTTCTGCTATTGCAAAAAATAAAATAAACAAGGCAAGAGAGAGGGAAGTGAAAAAGCGTTCAGGGTGATTTTCTCTCCTGTTGAAGCAGATCTGGAGCAAGCACAGAGCAAGAGAAGCAGCTTCTGAGTCTCTGAGAGGTGCAGGATCAGTGTGAGGCACAGCAGGGGGCCGGAGTGTGTGCCCGTGTGTGTGTTAGCATGTGGCTAACAGCACACAGCAGGCTTCATGTGCACACCAATTTATGAACTGAGATATCGGACACATTCAGCTCAAACATTAACGTAGAGAAAGACTCGGGGGATATACGGTACGACCTGCGTAACGCTAATGTAACGATCACAAGTCATATTTAAACAGATGAAAACACGACCCATTATATAACGGAGAGATACGGACATATAAAATATCGTGACACATCAGCGGGACAGATGTGCGACTTTGTACTAGGGTGATTGTACGTAAAAAAATATACAAATACATAGCTGGTAGAGGTGGGTGATATTCTGAGAAAAAACTATTTTTATCCATGATTTAAGTCGTAAATTTACAGGGTAATCTCTCTCTCTAGGTGTTACAATAATAAAAAACATTATTTATGGAAAAATCACAAAATTATAAAGAGGAAAAAAAACTGATGCAAGCTTTTTTTATTTGTAAATTTCCATTCTTGCTTTTTGTAGATTTCTAACTTAAATCTTTAAGTAAATCCACATTTTTTTCACATACATTTGTGATTCTTTTTAAAGCGTACGTTTATCATCTTAATCTCAGAGAAATTTCTAATTTGTAAGATTTTTCCTAGTAAAATTAACACAAAAAGATTACTCCAGCTACATTCTCTTATATTTCTACATGTTTTTCATTTACATTAATCTCTTAGAATATATCCGTTTTTTTTCATGTTCATTTATGACTTTAATTTTGGAAAATCCAGAGGTTTTTCTCATAGTATAACCCAGTCACACAGCTCTAAAATGCATTTATTTGTTTACCTACAACAGCCCTAATACACCGTCACAGGGGGAGAAAAGGATTTGGTTCTGTTTTTTTTTCTTCTCTGGAGGGTGGGATGGGGGTCCTTACCAAGATAGAACTGTTAATGCTGGAGTGGCCGTTTGCAGGGGACTGTCTGGAGGTGTTGGGGGACTCTTTCTGAAATAAGACACACAGGTCAGCAACACACACACACACACACACACACACACACACACACACACACACACACACACACACACACACACACACACACACACACACACACACACACACACACACACACACACACACACACACACACACACACACACACACACACACACACACACACACACACACACACACACTTCTGGGTACTTTCCGGAGGCGAGTGATGTAATAAAATGCGTCAACAAGAAACTGAAGTCATATCAGCCTGCAGGTCCTCACATCACCACATGGGGGCGCTACACTAACATAGACACTCCTAGTGTGTGTGTGTGTGTACAGTATGTGTGTGTGTGAGAGTTTGTGTGTGATGCAGGACACATGGAGCTATTTAACAGATAATCTCGAAATTGTGTTTCTGCATACATTTAGAAATGCTTTGGGTGCAGTGATGGAGGAAGTATTCAGATCCTTTACATAAGTAAAAGTACTTATTCCACACCGTAGAAATACTCCATTAAAGGTTAAAATCCTGCATTACTTTGGTAAATGTTTGCAAGTATAATCAGAAAAATGCACCTATATAAATACAATATCAAAAATGTGAAATCCTTCATTTTTCCAAAGCAAAACAGGGACAGAAAGTGGAAGAAATGCCCTCTTAAGTATACATTACAGTCAGAAATGATGAGTAAACAGAGCTTCTGAACAACTGAAAATCCAGAAATTGAATGATCAAATCATCCTTATGCATGATTTGATAATTCAGAGTCCTTCATAGAGTTAAACGTCTCTGTCTTGCAGCTGCTGTGGTTTGCTGTCACTGAGTTTCAGCCTAAATAAAGACAACCACAATAACAAAATGGTTTTAGAATCTGTGCAACAGTTTCCTATGTCCTCAGCGCCAGATTGCATTATTCCTCTCTGTCCCAAAATGCCTCTGACATCTGCTGGCTTGTCTCTTTTAACTTTGTCCACGTCCAGGGCAGTTTAACCTTATTTACTGAAGCTCGGCTGCAGAACTCATGGCTTTATGTTGCTCTGCTGACATTCTTTTTATGTCTAAATTGTTGGTTTCTACTCCTACTGATTGCACTACATAGTGTGTGTGTGTGTGTGTGTGTGTGTGTGTGTGTGTGTTTGTTAACGGCTGTGTAAACTAAACTAACAGAAACACCTTGCACAACAACAGCCCTGCAGGAAATAGACATTTTGCATCCGGTATCTTGGTTGTGAAATTGGTGTGCTGAATATCTGACCAAGCCCCAGCAAATGCAGCAAAACACACACCACACACACACACAGCATATTAGTGTTATACACACACACACACAAACACAAACACACTCAGTAACCAGGTGAGGAGCTTTTACAACCAGCAGGGAAGAGGAAGAGGAGGAAGAGGAAGATGTTACCTCACACGGGGAGCCCATGGTCCGGTAACTTGGCACTATTTTAAACGTGATGCTGCCTCGCATTTCCCTCTGTGGACACACACACACACACACACACACACACATTGCTATTGTTAATATGACATTTCACTAAAGTTTGTACAAACACATTTAATCTTAAAGGTCCCATGTCATGCTTTTCTGGTTATTACCCGTCCCCTTGTGTGTTATGAAGGCTTTTCTGCATGTGAACGGTCTGCAGAGTCACAAACCCTCAAAGTACACCCTGTAGAGAGTAAAACTCTAACACAGAAAAGACCTGTCTATGCTGCCCCAGAACGCCTCGTTGGAGATTTCTCTTTTTCCATTGTTTACTTCTTGGGTATAGTGACGTATTTCGGGTATAGTGACGTAACGTAACGTCACGGCTCCGGAGATTGGTCCAAATTGACCAATCCGCGGAGCCGTTACGTTACGTCCACGGAGCCGTTACGCTTGGACCAATCCGCGGACTTCCTCACACACACATACACACACACACACACACACTCGGCGGGACGTTGCGAGGCTCGCTGCTGCGAGGAGCAGACAGTGTGTGCTGGCTCACTGGTGTGGGGTCGGCGAGACACCGCGGAACTCAGCCTGGGCACACACACAAACTCCCAGCCAGGCTGCGGGTGTGTGTGTGTTTCAGGCTGAGTTTGCGGTGTCTCGCTGTCTCGCAGACGGCCACTGGGCTCACAGGGAGGGGGGGGCAGGAGCTCCAACAAGCCGTGTAGGACAGAGAGTGAATACACATACTATACAGAGATGCTGTATGAGAAACCAATGTGAGTTTGGAAAATTGCACAATGTAAATCTATTCTAGTAGACCTCAACTATGGAATTATGATCAGTAGAAATGGCCATGCCATGGGACCTTTAAGTATCAAGCAGCAACCTCCATGACCATGTCTAAAAAAAACGACTTAAACCTGCAGTTTCTCTAACATCCAGATTGTATAGAAGTCTATGAGAAAATGTTCTTATGTTCTCTATTGATTTATACCCTCAGTAATCATGTTCCTGATGAGTTTTTGGGCTCAATCTGTAGTTTCAAGTCTTCTCCAGTCGAGCATGATGTTCATTTAGAATATTATGCTCAGATTTAGTGAAAAGGAGACCGTGTAATGTATTTAAGATGCGGCTAACTGTGACAAACAAACCCTTCCACAGCGTGTGTCAACTTCATGAAAGGTAATTACAACATTTTGGTCTCTTAAAAAATGTGCATGCAGCTTTCTGTTGTCATAAAAGACTTCATCTTTTCTGGTACGTACATTTAGTTGTTAGCATATCTTTCACTAGCTTAAAATAGCATGCTAATGTTTTGATCACTAAAAGGCTAAAAGTGTTGCAAAAACAAAACAAAAAACTACATTTCCCATAATTCCCACTCCTGTATTTAGGTCAATCTTGATGAAAATCAGTCACGTGTCTTGTATACGTTGACATTGTACAAAACAAAATATCACAGTTATTGTGAATTACTAATGCACCTTGCTAACCAAGCTTCTTATAGTTAGCATTAGCTTGTAACTTGCTCCTTTGTCTGCAAACATCCTGTCCATATATGGTCACTTCTGGCACCAAAAAAACCAAGAGAATGGCCACAGAAATTCCAAACTCGAGGTATTCAAACCAATGGTTGAGGTTGTGGTAACTACATCCACTTTTTTACAGTCTATCACACGCACACGCACACACACACACACACACACACACACACACACCACACACACACACACACACACACACACACACACACACACACACACACACACACACACACACACACACACACACACACCAGCATCTTCTGCAGCTGCTCCACAGTCTGGTTGGCCACACTGATGCTGTTGATCTCTCTGATCTCGTCCCCTACGTGCAGCGTTCCTGGAAGAAAGGAGGAAATAAAGTGGAATCAACCCTCTGTCCTCATTAACAGAGGTGGGAAGTAGTGGAGTACAAATACTTCGTTATTGTACTTAAGTACGTGTTTCTGGTATCAGTACTTTACTCCACTACTTATTTTTCTGACGACTTTTGACTTTGACTTCTTACATTTTGAACCCTAATACCTGTACTTTCTACTTCTTACATTTTGAACCCTAATACCTGTACTTTCTACTTCTTACATTTTGAACCCAAATACCTGAACTTTCTACTTCTTACATGTTCCAAACAGGCTGGTTCCTTTAGTCTGAATGTGTGTTTGGTGGCGTGATCATTATTATTTAGAGTCATTGCGTGCCTATTGATTTGAACACGATCCGTGTATCCATCATTTCCTGGTCTTCTCTAAAGAAGAGGGACCAATGAAAACGTTGTCATGTTGCCGTTGTTCAGCATGGAAACATTCATTAGCTAACAATGACATTATTGTTCTATTGATATAAAGGGAGGTCAGGTACTCTTTAAAACAGCTGCTAGTTATGGGTACTTTTTACTTCAGTACATTTCAAAGCCCTCTTTACTTTTACTTGAGTAAAGAAGTTTAGTCAGTACTTCTACTTTCACCAGAGTATTTTTAAACACGAGAATCTGTACTTCTACTTGAGAAAAGGATGTGTGTACTTTTGACATCTCTCCTCATTAAACAGCCTCTCTGTATTTCATTAGCCTCTGCTGCTCCTTTTCCAATCACAACTGCAGCAGAAGAGAAAAGCCTGATTTGTAACGGAGGCGGCTTTCCAATTAGTGCGTGATGACTCAACGGGGGGGGGGTTAATTAGCTGTGAGCTACAGTAGAGAGAGAGTTAGCTTCAAACAGAGCAGAGACTAACAAGCTGCTGAATATCTGACAACGTGCACACCTGTAACGCTGCTTAAGGGAAGATGGAGAGGAGTTTTAATTGTGTAAATTACGACAATCTGAAAGTGTCTTTTCCTTCTGCTCCTTTTACATTAATAACATGATCATTTCTGCAGACTAAGGCCCATGTTTTGAAGTATGATGATTCATCCATTTTAGAATGTAAACCCTTTAAATGCCTTCAAATTCAGAAATAGTTAGAAATAAATATAACAATAAAATAAATATAAATTAAATACCATTTTAATAAATACAAATAAATAAATATTTAAAACAATTAAATAAGAATACAATAAATGTCTGGTGGAAAATAGAAAAAGACATATTCAACCAGTGTTCCAGATGTTAAGCCCCACAATATTATGCAATAACTCTTATTAGACCAAACATTTTGGTTCAATGGGTTTCAATGGAGACTTTTTTTTAAGGGCTGAGGTTTAATTTACACAACACTCACAATCTTGCACAACTTAATGCAATATGCTTTACAATAGCCAAGCAAACATGATCTGAAAATAAAAACAGATGAAGCCAAACATGTCCCTCGTGAAGCATAATTATCACCATGTTTAATAGATATGTTTGTAAGAGCCTACCTTGTCTGTGGATCATCCCTCCGTGCATTATCCTCGCCACGATGCAATGATTCGACTCATTCATCTTCAGCGTGATGCCCTGCAGGAACAACACACACACACACACACCACACACACACACACACACACACACACACACACACACAACACCACACACACACCACAAACACACACCACACACACACACACACACACACACACACCACCACACACACACACAACACCACACACACCACACACACACACACACACACACACACACACACACACACAGGTTAGTGGAGTACAAATACTTTGTTTCTGTACTTAAGTACATTTATCTGGTATCAGTACTTCACTCCATTACTTATTTCTCTGACGGCTTTTAACTTGTGGAGGTTTACCGTGAGTGTGTGTGTGTGGAGGTTAACCATCAGTGTGTGTGTGAATGTTTACCGTTAGTGTGTGTGTGAAGGTTTACCGTCCGTGTGTGTGTGAAGGTTTACCGTGAGTGTGTGTGTGGGGAGGTTAACATGTAGTAAACATGTGATGTGTGTGTACCATGGGCTCGTCTGTGTTCTTCTGGAACTGCACCAGACGGACTCTGGTGACGTTCTCCAGGTCCAGGTCTCCATTGTTGCTCTCAGGTGATTCTCCGTTCAGGTAGGGCGAGGTGGGGGGGGGCGTCACCCTCAGAGCCTCGTCGCTGTACACCTCGTGGGCCACAACATCGTGGGCCTGCAGCAGCGCCTACACACACATACACACAGTTTCAAGATGATTAGACAGGTGCAAAGAATGGTGTCTGATCCCACCCACATACTCCACCCAGAATTCCAGCTCCTCTCTTCTGGTAGGAGAGGGTTCCCAAAATCAGGCTGAACCGCTATAAGCACTCATTCCTGCCTCTGTCCATTAAGCTTCTTAACACTCACATGTAATGTAATATACTTTTAAATATTGGCCATGAAGGTTGTGCAACAGGTCTCCATTGTCAGTATGTGCGTCTGTGTATTGTGTTTGTTCAAACGGTGTATGAGTGATGATATGTGCATGTATTTTAATGTTTATTATGTTTGTATATGTACATGTATGCGGAACTGCAGGACGGAGCACAGAACTAATGTCCTTACAGGGACAATAAAGTATATCGTATCGTATAAGTTTCAAGACAAGGAAAGTTTATTTATATAGCATCTTTCAAATCTATTGATCTTTACAGTTAACTTAAAGTGAATCTCAAGAATATTGTGAATAACACACACCTGATACACCTGATTCTCCAGATTTAGATTCTGACTCTCTGCTCTAGTCTCAGGTGTTCCCTCGTTCCTCAGGTGTCTCTTTGAGTTACAGCGGAAAGTAAAGTGTGTGTAGAGAGTGTGTTGTGTCTCTGAGGAGCCTGGAGGTGTCCCTCACACACCCACCCACACACCCACACCCACAGACCCACACCCACACACACACCCACACCCACACACACCCACACACAATTCCTCTCTACTCTAAAACACACACACACACACTTCCTCTGAGTGGCACTTTAACAAACCACTGTGAACTTCAGAAGACACCCATCAAACCTCAACAGAGGGGAAACCTGTCTCACACACACATACGCAAACAGGAACAACACACACACACACACACACACACACCGAGCACTTCAGAGCGGCAGAGACATGAAGCCATTGGCAGCGTCGCTAACTTTCATGTCAAACTACATCACACACTAAAGTAACTTCATGTTCAAAGACACAGGGGAAGTAGAAGCTGTGTGTGTGTGTGTGTGTGTGTGTGTGTGCCCTAATGAGAACAGGGTTAAGGGGTTGACTAAGCCTCTGATGCCCTGTGGGTGTGCAACAAACGAAATATAAAAATAAAGAGTAAAGCAGCGCAGGAAGAGATAAGTGAGAAAGTCTGTGTGATGATAAATGCACATCGGACAATTTTAGAGATCATCTGATGATATAAAAAAACTTCAATAACAACCTTGGGTTCATCAGAGGGGTTCACGTGAGAAACAGGATGGTGTCATATCACTCAGATATGTTTAGAGAAAATTACAGACATTAAAAAGGTCACAAAATACTGAAGTCTAACAGTTACTTGAGATTTAAAGGAGCCCTATTCTGCTCATTTTCAGGTGTATATCAGTATGTAGTGTCTCTACTTTAAAGAGTCCTCTCCTGTTGATGTTCAGGTGTATATCAGTATGTAGTGTCTCTACTTTAAAGAGTCCTCTCCTGCTGATGTTCAGGTGTATATCAGTATGTAGCGGCTCTACTTTAAAGAGTCCTCTCCTGCTGATGTTCAGGTGTATATCAGTATGTAGTGTCTCCACTTTAAAAAGTCCTCTCCTGCTGATGTTCAGGCGTAGATCAGTATGTTGTGTCTCTACTTTAAAGAGTCCTCTCCTGCTGATGTTCAGGTGTATATCAGTATGTAGTGTCTCTATTTTAAAGAGTCATCTCCTGCTGATGTTCAGGTGTATATCAGTATGTAGTGTCTCTACTTTAAAGAGTCCTCTCCTGCTGATGTTCAGGTGTATATCAGTATGTAGTGTCTCTACTTTAAAGAGTCCTCTCCTGCTGATGTTCAGGTGTATATCAGTATGTAGCGTCTCTACTTTAAGGAGTCCTCTCCTGCTGATGTTCAGGTGTATATCAGTATGTAGTGTCTCTACTTTAAAGAGTCCTCTCCTGCTGATGTTCAGGTGTATATCAGTATGTAGTGTCTCTACTTTAAAGAGTCCTCTCCTGCTGATGTTCAGGTGTATATCAGTATGTAGTGTCTCTACTTTAAAGAGTCCTCTCCTGCTGATGTTCAGGTGTATATCAGTATGTAGTGTCTCTACTTTAAAGAGTCCTCTCCTGCTGATGTTCAGGTGTATATTATGGGGGAAACCTCTGTGTAGCAATGCAGGAGGAGTCACCGACTCAGGAAGGAGACACGGGGAGAGCTGGAGCTTTGATGTCAAACACTGATGGGTTATTTGGAGCTTCGGCCGGAGAATTCCCAAAACAAGTCCAGAGTCAGAGGCTCTGACTTCACGGTAGAGTTGCCACGTCAATTCTGAAGAACTCTACCCCAGACCCATGTATTTAGCTAGTTCAGAGAGAAAAATCAACATTGTGCATAACAAGATAGAAGCATAACACCTCTATCAGCTGACGCCAACAGGCAGGAACAGGGAGACACAACACTGAGAGCACAGCAGCCAAGGCTACAGGTGCGTGTGCTCAGTCAGGACAGCATGAACTGATAAACTGGGTCAAAGTTATGGGCCTTGGAAAATATTTCCCCAACATATATCAGTATGTAGTGTCTGTACTTTAAAGAGTCCTCTCCTGCTGATGTTCAGGTGTATATCAGTATGTAGTGTGTCTACTTTAAAGAGTCCTCTCCTGCTGATGTTCAGGTGTATATCAGTATGTAGTGTCTCTACTTTAAAGAGTCCTCTCCTGCTGATGTTCAGGTGTATATCAGTATGTAGTGTCTCTACTTTAAAGAGTCCTCTCCTGCTGATGTTCAGCTGTATATCAGTATGTAGTGTCTCTACTTTAAAGAGTCCTCTCCTGCTGGTGTTCAGTTGTATATCAGTATGTAGTGTCTCTACTTTAAAGAGTCCTCTCCTGCTGATGTTCAGGTGTATATCAGTATGTAGTGTCTCTACTTTAAAGAGTCCTCTCCTGCTGGTGTTCAGTTGTATATCAGTATGTAGTGTCTCTACTTTAAAGAGTCCTCTCCTGCTGATGTTCAGGTGTATATCAGTATGTAGTGTCTCTACTTTAAAGATTCCTCTCCTGCTGGTGTTCAGGTGTATATCAGTATGTAGTGTCTCTACTTTAAAGAGTCCTCTCCTGCTGATGTTCAGGTGTATATCAGTATGTAGTGTCTCTACTTTAAAGAGTCCTCTCCTGCTGGTGTTCAGTTGTATATCAGTATGTAGTGTCTCTACTTTAAAGAGTCCTCTCCTGCTGATGTTCAGGTGTATATCAGTATGTAGTGTCTCTACTTTAAAGATTCCTCTCCTGCTGGTGTTCAGGTGTATATCAGTATGTAGTGTCTCTACTTTAAAGAGTCCTCTCCTGCTGATGTTCAGGTGTATATCAGTATGTAGTGTCTCTATTTTAAAGAGTCCTCTCCTGCTGACGTTCAGGTGTATATCAGTATGTAGTGTCTCTACTTTAAAGAGTCCTCTCCTACTGATGTTCAGGTGTATATCAGTATGTAGTGTCTCTACTTTAAAGAGTCCTCTCCTGCTGATGTTCAGGTGTATATCAGTATGTAGTGTCTCTACTTTAAAGAGTCCTCTCCTGCTGGTGTTCAGTTGTATATCAGTATGTAGTGTCTCTACTTTAAAGAGTCCTCTCCTGCTGATGTTCAGGTGTATATCAGTATGTAGTGTCTCTACTTTAAAGAGTCCTCTCCTGCTGATGTTCAGGTGTATATCAGTATGTAGTGTCTCTACTTTAAAGAGTCCTCTCCTGCTGATGTTCAGGTGTATATCAGTATGTAGTGTCTCTACTTTAAAGAGTCCTCTCCTGCTGATGTTCAGGTGTATATCAGTATGTAGTGTCTCTACTTTAAAGTGTCCTCTCCTGCTGATGTTCAGGTGTATATCAGTATGTAGTGTCTCTACTTTAAAGAGTCCTCTCCTGCTGATGTTCAGGTGTATATCAGTCTGTAGTGTCTCTACTTTAAAGAGTCCTCTTTAATGTTGTTGTCTTATAACACAGAGGTATAGATCTTCTGCATTTTCCAAAATAAAAGCACTGAAACTGTTGAAGTCCACTTTAAAATCCTCTCATGGTTCCTCTGCTCTTGAACTCAGAGGAATGCAGAGCTGGAGCCTCTGACCCGACACAGCACATCGCATCAGACTACGCCTTATTGACCTCCACACACACACGCATGTACACACGCTCAAACACACACCCTCAAACACACACACACCCACGTACACACACACACACACGCACGTACACACCCACACCCCCACCCCCACCCACACACCCACACCCACCCCCACCCCCACCCCCACCCCCACACACACACACACACACACACACACACACACACAACATTGCAAAGACTGAGGATTTATAATAGAAACAGAGGATAGAAACAGAGGAGGCGTGTTCAATATGGTTTTGGGACTCTGTACTAGACATTTTCTAAGGGTTTTGTTTAATGTAATATACACTTTTTGAATTAATTTATGACTATGTTGAGGTCTCCATATTAGGTTGAATAATTAAAACGAAAGTTAATATAATCAAATATATTCTTGTATTAACCCACAATGAAAATGCATTATATTTCATGTTGTTCTATAATCACAGTATATACAAAACACAATTGGTTTGTTAAATTGAGTTTAGAAGCCTATTATAGTTTCACTATAGGGTGTCACTGTTTAAAGAGGGGAGACAGTTGTCTTCACTCACAGGGGGGGGCTCTGACTCAATGGAAAAGTACTGAAGCCCCAAAATGTGTTTAGGCCATATAATATGACTGGCCATGTCCAGTCCTGCACACCAGAGGCCATGACCTTTCCCCACATATATGGGTATGAAGGAGGTGTCTTTGGTTTTCTGTCCCTGTGTGGATCATAAAAGCACTAGATGAGAGGGAGAAAAGCTCCAGAGCGGGGTTTTCCCCCTGGTAAGTCCTCTCACCTTGGTAAGTTCTCTCACCTTGGTAAGTTCTCTCACCTTGGTAAGTCCTCTCACCTTGGTAAGTCCTCTCACCTTGACTTTGGTTTTGAGTGAATTGTTGAATGAAAGTTTGAATGTGTTATGGCGCATTTCCACTGCAGCGCGTAGCACGGTTTGAGCGTGCCGTGCCAAACCCGGCCCGTTTTTTCTTGCTTTTCCACTAGGTGTAGTTCCGGCTCAGGGCTACTTTTTCACCTTTTTTCTGGCCCTCCAAAATCGAGGTTCTTACCGGGCCAACAACCGGGCTGAATATGCTAAACTAGTGACGTAAACACTCTCGAAGGCTGATTGGTCAGAGGGAATCGCTGGCAAGGGGGCTAGAACTACAACAAAATGAACAGATTTGACCGTGATTTAATTGTAATACACGTTTCAAAATGATGCCGAAGTAACAACATACTGATACCGGTTAGTAAAAACCATGAATTAATGCTTTGACAAGTCTGCAGACAGACGGCAGGAGAAACACCTTTTAAAATACGTGTTGTCTGAATGGAGACCGGCTAAGCTAACGCAGTATATGCTCCGACCGTCCACACTCACAACAACGGCCTACAGACATAAATAAAGCAGCGACTGTATTCTCCATGACACAGACAGTCTGTGGTTTGTACTTGTTTAACTTTTGTCTAGTTTCTGAACAGATATGAAGAGCTGTGAGCTCTGAGTGCTAACAGCTAATGTTGGTTTTGTGGTTCGCATTGAAGATGACGTCACGGCTCCGCCTACACTGCGTTACTATAGTTACTGCCCCAGTTCCTAAACTGTAATGGAAACGCAGCATGAAGTGAGTCTGGCCTACCAAGGCCTAACTATACCGTACTAAGCCGAGCGAGGCCCTGCAGTGGAAATGCGCCATAAGATACCACTGACCATTTATGAGGAGATTCCTCTGGATTCTGTCGGAAGACTTTTTTTTACTACAACTGAAGTGGGCCAGTTGAAGTTAGAATTTAAATGTCACAACTGAAGTGGGCCAGTTGAAGCTAGAATTTAAATGTCACAACTGAAGTGGGCCAGTTGAAGTTAGAATTTAAATGTCACAACTGAAGTGGGCCAGTTGAAGTTAGAATTTGAAACAGCAGTTAATTTAACCTGGTTCTTCAGGAGTTAGTAGAGGTCAGACCTTGCTGATCCAGGTGGATCTGAGCCAAGCAGTAAACTTACATAGACTCAATAGCTTCTGTTAGGTCAATTAGTAGTAGGGGTGTTGAAATTAATCGTTTCTACGATGCATCGCGATGCGGACGTCGACGATTCTGCATCGATGCAGTGACAAAACATACTCGATTATAGCGTAGTAACATTGCTTCCTGATTTTACGGCCGCGGCTTTACAATAACGTTTTTTTTTCTGTCACTTTAATATCAAATCGGTCGGTGGCGCAGAGATCAGGGAACAGACGTGACAGCGGCACAGCGACACCACACACGGAGCAATCTGCTTTCTCCACCAACACAAGAACACCAGTCCAGAACCAACAGCAGAAGAACCCGCTCTGAATCAGTCCGTGTCGCTGCGGCTCAGACACACAGGGATTTATGTTTTTAGTAAATACTCGCGTTACAATCATGTCAGGTTTTTGGTGGATTTAAATTAAGTCTTGGATTGCAGAGTATGAATGTCCTCTTGCTATTTTCAGACGATATATACCAGGGTTGCCAACTCTCACGCATCTGGCGTGTGACACACGCTTTCACTCTCAATCTCACGCTGCCCAAACTATTCTCACGCCAAAAACAAGATGAACCGGCGATCGTTTCTGGCTGGTTATTTACAATGTTGAGATGACAGCTGCTCAAGTTGTCGATCCGCTCCCTCCCCGCCCCCACCACTCTTAACAACGTTAACAGACAGCAGAGCAGTGGGAGCCGGTTGGTCAATCCCCGACCCGTATTGCGCATGCGCAGATCTAAGATCCAGTAGAAATGATAAAAGGTCAAAGTCTGCTGCTTATTGTTCTACTAGGCCAAAATAGAGTCAAAGAGTAGATGAGAGTGAGAGTGCGTTAATTAATATATTTGGCAGTTTGGAGTAAGTCTGTAGATTTGTTTGTGTGTGTGTGTTTCATGTATAGGCCTCTCACGATAATTAATTTTGTTGGATGCATTTTCCCGGAAATTATTGCGATAAACGATAATATTGTCGGCGCTGTTGTATGACCATTTTAGACCACTGACATAATGATAATATATAATAATAATTCAAGTACATCCTTTCAAACTGCTAGTCACATCCTCATGTAAATGGCAATTTATCGAGGTCAGAAAAGTTATCGAGTTCATTTTTATTTATCGTACGATGAGTCAATTAATTGCTTATCGCGACAGGCCTATGCACACAATAAAACAGTGGAAACAAACATGTGTTTGACTTTCATTAGTGAATGAAACTTTGCGCCCTTTATAGTCTGTGTCCAATATTGTGTATTTGTATATATTGTATATATATCCTATATATATGCTAAGGTCCCGCTATTGACACGATAGCAGTCATTTAGTGCACATATGTGTAATTAAACCCATGATATCAAAATCTCACTCCAGCCAGGTCCCCAAAGTTGGCAACCCTGATATACGTGTGTAAAGTTTGTGAAGGCAGGAGGAAAAAGCTTCCGCGATCACCGTCTCCTCCGTTCCTCCAAACCCCGCCCCCTTCTGAAAAATAATGATTGACAGGCTGATAGTGACCTGATAGAAACTTTATTATTCACTTAATCACTGATTGAGATATGATGAAGCTAACTTAATCTCATACAATCATGGGATTTATGCAACAGTAAGACAGAGAATGTAAGTGTGCACCCACATGCACTATTTTTGTTTTTATAATGCTGTTATACCCCTTGTGTCTGCTGTGTTCAGACTCAAGTCATGTGTGTGATGCCACATTCAGGACATTCAGTGTCCTGTTTTTAACAGAAGGCCGTTGCTAGAAGCTGCAGCTAGACTGCAGAAGCATTAGTTTTTAGTTTTTCAGGATGGAACAATTTCACACACAGATATAGGGAGACTAGACCTATACAATTGATTTATTATGGTTTATAATTTAATGTCAAGACATTTATATTATTGATTTCTGAAGGACTTTCTAAATAATAAAAATAGAGTTCATATGTATTTACTGCATGTATTCATTGATGAAAAAGAAGCCATGTGCAGTAATATAGAAAATTGAGGATGCAACGCATTGGTATGCATCGTGATGCATCGGGATATCGAATCGAAGACAGGATAATCGAATCGAATCGTGAGACCAGTGAAGATGCACAGCCCTAATTAGTAGGTCTGAGTAATTGCTGGAATAAATTACCAGGCCTCCCGACTCCAACACTACTATTATAACATCGAATCTGCCGTGTTTATTTGTTTAAAATTATTTAAATTAAAATCTGAATCAGAAAACCAGATTTGAGTCAAAAAACATGTAGATAAAAAGAAGAAGTTAAAGTAAGGAGGTGCAATAAAAGACATATAATGTATCAAACATTATTTTCACTACATAAAAGAACTATAAAATAAGGATATGTATAAAAACAAAGTCAAATGTCCAAAAAAAAAATTTCAAATATTTATCTAAAAATAAGAATAAATTGAAAAAGCATTAAAAAAAAAATCACAAAAACCCCCAAATTAACAAAATAAATGTATGCGCTTCATTTGAAAAAGCTGCAAGGACTAATAAAGTTTACAGTGTTTGACTCTTTCATCCATTCATCCTCATCAAAGTCAATCTTTCAGTGTGTGCACAGAGATCAAAATACCGTTTCCCACAATCCAGAGGAATACAAAATACAAATATAAATACAAGTATGTATAAAAATATGTATATACACAGATATACACGGATCATTTCTCACTTTCCTCTCCCTCTGTTAACGCCCCCCCTCCCCCCTCGCCCCCCCCCTGATGGTCTGTCTGTCTGATATGAAGCCGCTCAATGATCAGAGGAGAAAATCAGACGCATTAATGTGATGGGATTAGAGGGGGGGGGGACGACGACGACTCACTTCCCCTGACTGGATTAACCCTTCCTGCTCCCCCATCATAGCTCACATGCATCTAAACACATCTAAATACAACCTGCCTACATTCAGATATTCAGAGCGGCAGTGATTAGTTCATTGATCGCTTTTTGGATAATAATAGTTTTTTTGTTTTTAGCCTCTCAAATGTGGAGATTTCCTCTTTTTTTATTGGTTTATACACATTATAGAGAGAATATCTTTGGGTTTCGGACTGACAAGACATTTAAAGAATCAGCTTGGACTTTTTTTATGATATATAATAAAATAATCTTTTTGATAATAATTGTCTTTTTTTGTGCGGAAAAGTTGGAAAATGTGGAGATTTTCTATTTTTTCTTGGTTTTATACAAATAATAGAGAGAATATCTTTTGGTTTTGGACTGACAAGACATTTAAAGAAATCACCTTGGACTTTTTTTATAATATATAATAAAATAATCTCCTTTTTGTGACAATAAATGTCATATTTAATGCTCAAAAAGGGGGAAAATGTGGAGATTTCCCCCTTTTTCTTGGTTTTATACACAAACTAGAGTGAATATCTTTTGGGTTTTGGACTGACAAGACATTTAAAGACATCACCTTGGACTTTTTTTATAATATATAATACAATAATAACCTTTTAGTGATAATAAATGTTGTTTTTAAGGCACAAAAATGCAGTCTTTAGCCAGCAATGATTAGCCGATCAATGGAAAATGTGCAGTTCATTTTTTGGCCGTAATCTTTCACTATTTCCTGACATTTTATAGACCATACGTTTCTCTGATAAGCGGCAGATCGTGACAGCCTCATTCAAATACCAAAAACATGTGTCAAAATGTGAATATAAGCCATATTCACATTTATTTACGTAACCACTGTTACCTTTTTTAAATCCAGGCTGAATATTTTTCTTTGTTTGCTGCTTTTATAATAAATCAAGTAACTATTCCTATACAACACTGAACTAACTGTTACTTTTATTACTGTAATTTATCCCTTTCTTATTCTACTTTAGCCTTTTTAATTGTATTTTCTTGGCTTACTGTATTTAAATGTGAGTTCATAATTATTTCTGCTCTGCTCTTAATGCTTTGTGTAGAGCACTTTGAATTGCCTTGTGTTGAAATGTGCAAAACCTGAAGCTCTTTGACACATTAATAATCATTTAAGTCGTTAATGTAACACTTTAACGGACACCGTGATGTAGAAATAAATACGAAACACCTCCAACACTTTTTTTGAAGCGCTTTCGAAGCACATCTTGAGCAAACTTTCAGAATAAAAGCCTCTGTGTGTCGAACACTGATTCATGGATTCACTGGAGCTTTGTGCAGTGTTCGTGTGTGTGAACAGGCCATGAGTGTGTGTGTGTTTTTGTTGCACTCACCATGAAATGAGGCTGCGTCAGTATCCGTCTGAGTTCTTTAGCTTCGTGGTTCTCAGGGTAGCAGGAGATCTCTTCCAGTACCTGCAGATCCAAAGAAAAAACACACACAAAAAGTTTGCTTTTGTTCTTCTTTACGTCCAAATCTCACACACACTTTTTTTTCTGCACCCTGCTGTACCTGCTGCACCTCAGACAGAGTGTGGACAGTGACCAAACACACACACACACACACACCCTCAAAGAAAACACCGCCCCCATTTCCTCCACAGCCAATGTGAGACCGACTTCGGACACTGGTCAAATCCCTCCAGCTATGTTGCGCCTGAATGCTGAATGTGGCATTGTAGAGGTGAGGCCTGTGTGTGTGCGTGCGTGTGTGTGTGTGCGTGTGTGTACGTACTTAAACCCGCATTGTGGAGTGACGTATACTTCCTTAAGCAGTGCTGTAAAGGTACTTATACTTATTAATTGAGTAAAAGTAGCAATACTTAATTGTAATACAAATACTTGAGTAGGAGTAGAAGTATTGGCATCAAAATATACTTAAAGAACCAAAAGTAAAAGTGCTGGTTTTGCAGATTGGCCCATTTCAGAGTCATATATATTAAAGGAGCCATTTTATGCTCATTTTTCAGGTTATATATATTAGTATTTTGTGCCTCTATTAACAGTTTATACACATTTTACAAGCATGAGATATGCCGAAATACTCAAAGCTGTACGACGTTTATTTAGTTTTCGTACAATGTAAAGTATTTTGAACACACATATGCCAAGAAATTGCTGGGATAAGTTTAAGAATAGCTAGGAATTCATTTTAAATTTCGCACAGTCACTTCTTTTAGGACAATGGATATCGAGATAACTTTTTTTTTTACAGTCATTTAACATTAAAGCGGCCTTTTATGCACATTTTCAGTTTAATATTTGCCTTTCGTGTCTTTACTGTGGCCTTTCAGGGGATAGAGACTCAGGGGATTTAAGCCTTTTGCAGACCATTCACTAGATCAAAGAAAACCCCAAATAGCCTATTAGGCCCTCTTTGATGTTAGTTTATCACTCCTCCTCCTGCTCCTCCCTAATAACACCTCCATCTCTGCTTCTACTCGTTAGTATCCTGATGTGTGAGATCTTACATATTCCAGGTGTTTCAAAGCGTCTGTGGCTTCGTCCTGAGGAGGAAGACACACAGAGTGACGACCGTTAATCACTTTAGATTAATGTAGTATCTGCAGAAAGACCAGGTTACTGCAGCCCTCAGGAAAAGATTAGTTTCAGCTCATTAGTGCAAAGCTCGAGTAAAGTTTGAAGCACATTATTGTGAAGAGAGGACAGGAAGCTGCGGTCTGATTGGTTCGGAGAGTTTTAGTGTCAGAGTGAAGCAGAGGAGGAGGAAGAGAAACTAAGATTAAATGAATTAGTTTGAAGTGAAACTGTGTCGAGATAAATCCTTGGTACTCAGATCCTTTCCTAAAGTAAAAGTAGAAATACTACAAGTCTAATTCCTGTCTCTTCTGGGACATGTCTCCATGCTTTAATGTTCAGAAAGCTCTTTATTGTTCTCATACTGCCTGTGCTGCAGCACCTCTTTTCACCCTCTGTCTGAAACCAGAGCCCAGTCTGCTCTGATTGGTTAGCTGGCCGGCTCTGTTGTGATTGGTCAACCGCTTAGAGATGTCCCGCCCCTTAACCTATCACGTAGAATGAGTTGGAGCGCTAGCCAATAGGAGTGTGTTTGCTAGTGAAGTTGGTAGGTTAGGAAGTTAAGTGTGTTTTGATGCGAAGAATTACATTGTTGGAAAATGTATTATAATAAAAGACAGAGAACATCAAACAAGTCACACACACACACACACACACACACACACACACACACACACACACACACACACACACACACACACACACACACACACACACACACACACACACACACACACACACACACACACACACACACACACACACACACACACACACACACACACACACACACACACACACACACACACACACACACACACCTTCTTAAGTACCAGCCTTGCATCCTGCACATAAACCCTAACTAGCAATGAGTGTGTGTGTGTGTGTGTGTGTGTGTGTGTGTGTGAATTAATCACAGCGAGGGTCAGACCCCTGAGACCATAATGCACCTCTCTGTGGTGAAAGCACTAATAACCCACAAACACACGGTTGATGTGTGTGTGTGTGTGTGTGTGTGTGTGTGTGTGTGTGCTTCTCTAATGAGGAAGGTGAAACAGAAGCCAGATGTATTTATGTGTTAACAGTCTGTTTACAAAACAGAAGTTCAAGTTAAATGGCAATAACTATTATTTTATTTAAATATTTGAGATACTGTATACTTGATATACTCTGTAGCATCACTAAATACTGCAGTACTCACTACCCTCTCTGTACATGATATAGTATATTAGTATTTGCACTTCTTCAGATGCATTTAATTGGCTCGTACTTGCACAAAGACATACACACTTCCATCTATATATCGACCTCTTAGGGACCAGAGCTGCACAATTAATTGAATATATTAAAATAATAATATAGACAAGTCCAATCTTCAAATGGCAGGATGCACAATATTTATTAAAGGCTAAATATGTGTTAAAATACCATTTGAAATAAGTATTGTGGAGCTGCAGAGACTCCTTGTTTGATTCAGATCCCCTACATTTGAATGATTTGTCAGAATCAATGCAATAAGTTATGTTTTTACAAGTAAATCGTGCAGCCCGAAAACAAGTGCAGCCCGAAAACAAGTGCAGCCCGAAAACAAGTGCAGCCCGAAAATGAAAAAAGAGATGAAATTTGAGTATTTCTCATTTATCTGAGAGCGTCTTCTTCTCCACACAAACAGGAAGTAAGAAGGAATACACACAGCTGTGAGGAGAGAGAGCTTCAGAGAGCGAGAGGCCGGAGGATTCATATGAATAATGAAACAGAAGTGAGAGGTTACAGAGGAAAGCAGCGACGAGAGAGTGTGTGTTATCTGCACAGAGTATTAAATCACACACACATCACATGAGGAAGAACAGGACACACACTCGTGTTAATGTGTGTGAATCAGGGTGAATGTGTTTTATTACATTCAAGCTTTAATACATTTCTTTTGAGGTTGAAATATTTTGTTCATTTATACAAATGATTTACTTGCGTGCGAGAGTGTGTGTGTGTGTGAGCGTGTGCGAGTGAGTGTGTGCGAGTGTGTGCTAGAGTGTGTGTGTGTGCGCTTACGAGAGTGTGTGTGAGCGTGTGCGAGAGTGTGAGTGTGTGTGTGAGGGTGTGTGTGTGTGTGTGAGTGAGGGTGTGTGTATGTGAGTGTGTGAGCGTGTGTGTGTGTGTGAGTGAGCATGTGTGTGTGTGTGAGCGTGTGTGTGTGAGTGAGCGTGTGAGCGTGTGAGCATGTGTGTGTGCGTGTGTGTGTGTGAGCGTGTGTGTATGTGAGTGTGTGAGCGTGTGTGAGCGTGTGTGTGTGAGTGAGCGTGTGTGTGTGTGTGTGTGAGTGTGTGTGTGTGTGTGTGTGTGAGTGAGCGTGTGAGCGTGTGAGCATGTGTGTGTGTGTGTATCTGAGTGTGTGAGCGTGTGTGTGTGAGCATGTGAGTGTGTGTGTGTGTGTGAGCGTGTGTGTGTGCGTGTGTGTGCGTGTGAGCGTGTGTGTGTGAGCGTGTGTGCATGTGTGAGCGTGTGTGTGTGAGCGTGTGTGTGTGAGCGTGTGTGTGTGAGCGTGTGTGTGTGAGCGTGTGTGCGTGTGTGTGTGTGTACCTCTTTGGCTCTCTGCACAGCATCACTAGGAGCGTTTCTGATCTGCGGAGACGACTTGGTGTTGATTTTATCGTAGAGCTGAAACAAAAAGAGAGGAAATCATTAATCGATCAATCAGTGAGAGAACCAATCAGTGATTAGGAGGTCAACATGATCCAACAGCTGATCGTCAACACGTTAGATAAAGACACACACTTCCTGATGTTCACACACACTTTTCACACCATCAGTTTCAGCCTCCGTCCAGCTTCACCAAGGAGAAGGAAAAACGTGTTTCTACTGTTTGATCTATATATGATTTAATAGTTAAACACTCACTTTCTTGCTGTTTTGTTTATGGTAAATGTATTCTTAGTAAACGGTGCATAGCTCGCACATCAACCATCAACCGGTGGACTTTCTCAACGGCTGAAAGGGATGACTTTCTACTTTCTTGCTCTTGAAAGGATACGCTTTTTCCTTAAAAACAAAATGGATAGGTTTTGGGAAATCTGAAAAACGACTTCCTGGAGCCTAATGGTCTACGACATGATGGGGAGAATGAAGACACTTGAATATTATTTGGGCTGTGTTTCTATTTGTTATGTTTTTTATCAGGGGGTTTCAAGCCACAACAAGGAAAGCCATAGGAAAGGCTAATCCAGGGGCGTCCAAACTACGGCCCGGGGGCAAAATGCAGCCCGCGGACCATCTTGACCCCTCAGCTAATTCAAAAAGTATAATGTAATACGGCCCATACCTGCAACTTGTGCTTGTCTTATATTGTACTTCTTAAATGTAAACATATATTACACAGTAGTATTCATGTGTTGATAAGACCTTCCTATTTCTCCTTATTATAATCAATCTGAGGCTTCTGTTTTAAGGGATGAGCCCGCCAACACTCACAAGCATCATTTACCTACATTTGATTGATTTTGCTGACTTATAACTGAACTTATGAGGCAGTAAACTTCTAGTGAGCGTCCCAGCCCTTCGTATATATTTTTCTGTATGTGGCCCTCGGTGAAAAAGGTTTGGACACCCCTGGGCTAAAGGAAAAGAAATATAGGAAACCTGTTCATTGTTTTTGATATAGGAATGAAATGCACAAACAGGGATTCTTGTCTGGACTTGGATCATTGCCCTGCGTAAGATTCGCTAACTGGTGCCTCAGCAGCAGAGTTACTTTAAGTGAATTATCTGTTTTATTTCTATATGATTTTGTCCGCTACACCTACAACAGGGATTTTAGAACCCTGCAGACCGTTTACATGCACAGAAACATTGACTACAGCGAAGGGAACACTCCAGAAAGACTAATAGGCCTCTTTAAGTATTCAGTTTTCTGCCTCAGAGGCACATTTCTTCACAAGATGAAATAACCGTGTTTCCTGTAAATACTGTTGTGTGGCAGAAACCAAGTCTATATTTAGGAACATCCTGGTTACACTTCTGGTGTTTTTCAAGTAAAATGGGTTAAAAACAAAGCAGTTATCCTCATTTATACTCCGCTCTTTCTGTCTTCATTTGGTTTGGTTTGTCCTCGGAGATTTTAAAACTATCTTTTATTCTTCTTGACGTTAAACTGTTAACAAGAAGGAGCTGTTTCTGCTCTCTGGGATCGAACAGACAGACTCTGTTGACTGAATCCCAGCTGACTAATAAACTGACAGAGTGTGTGTGTGCGCTGAGTCACAGATGAGGAGTGTGTGTGTGTGTGTGTGAGATTTGATGAAGGCCCTGAATCACTGACGGCAGCTGGAGAGGAGACTAAAGGAGAATAAAACACTCCTCTAAAAATTTTTTCATATCTAAGATAGGAGATGTTTGATGAGCAATTTGTCTGCTGTGTTTTATATTTGACATCCTTTACACACACACACACACACACACACACACACACACACACACACCACACACACACACCACACACACACACACACACACACCACACACACACACACACACACACACACACACACACACACACACACACACACACACACACACACACACACACACACACACACACACACACACACACACACACACACACACACACACGATGTTTGGGATCACCACAGGTCATGTGATGCATAAACAAATATAAACATTCACCTCGAAAGTAGTTTATCATCTGCATTATGTGCATATACAAATTAACATTCAACTGTAAAGATCTGAATGAAAACTAGGTTTGTTTAAATGTGTCTCTGGGGGTAGTCAGTGAATGGGAATGCAGCGATGTTGAAAAGGACTGCTCCTTCGTGTCTGAAGTTTCAAAAACCAAAAGAAGGTTGTTTTTTAGATCTCAAATCTCTCCTTTTTATATCTACCAGCAGGCGACCTGTTTTACTCCGGTTTTCGTGCATTTTGTGGTTAAAGTCTCACAAATTCTGACCAAACTCATTCTCCAAAACATCATATTTCATTTGTAAAATATCTGATGAATAAACTGTGCTGACACACAAATTAAGGGCGGTGCCGGCCGTCAGCGAACCGAGCCGGCCGTCAACGGCCCGCTGCCGACCGGCCGCTCTGTGATTCTCCAGAACACACAGATGGCCAGTCCGCCCTTACCCTGTATTCCACCGGGTCACCGGGTCACCGCGGCGCTGACGGACCCGGTGGAATACAGGGTCTACCGCGTTTAGGAACCGTTAAGCAGAACCGAAATTGTGTATTTTGTATGGGTACCCGGCATTTTCTTATCGGTTCTCATCTGGAACCGAGTTTCGGTTCCCAACCCTACTTAAGATAAACATGCATCGAACACACACACACACATACTCAAAACAGGGACACACACACACATCTTCAAAACAGACACACACATCTTCAAAACAGACACACACACACACACACCCTCAAACAGACACACACACACACCCTCAAACAGACACACACACACACCCTCAAACAGACACACATCTTCAAACAGAGACACACAGACGTCTGTCACATTCGTATAATATAACATCATCCAATCCAATCCACTTTATTTCTATAGCACATTTAAAACCACAGAGTTGAACAAAGTGCTGTACATCAACAACTGTATAAAAACACAGCATACATAGGGGAGCAGTCTAACCTGGAGGGGCAAGTCTAACCTGGAGGGGCAAGTCTAACCTGGAGGGGCAAGTCTAACCTGGAGGAGCAAGTCTAACCTGGAGGGGCAAGTCTAACCTGGAGGGGCAAGTCTAACCTGGAGGAGCAAGTCTAACCTGGAGGAGCAAGTCTAACCTGGAGGCAAGTCTAACTGGAGGGGCAAGTCTAACCTGGAGGAGCAAGTCTAACCTGGAGGAGCAGGTCTAACCTGGAGGAGCAGGTCTAACCTGGACGAGCAAGTCTAACCTGGACGGGCAAGTCTAACCTGGAGGGGCAAGTCTAACCTGGACGAGCAAGTCTAACCTGGAGGGGCAATTCGTTCCATAATGTTGGAGCTGCAACAGCAAAGGCTCTGTCTCCTCGCTGCTTCAACCTCGATTTAGGGACGACCAGAAGGAGTCTGTCAGCCGACCTCAGTGACCGTGTGGGTGGGTGTGTGTGTGTGTGGGTGTGTGTGTGTGTGTGTGTGTGTGTCTGTGTGGGTGTGTATGGTTTTAAAAGATCTGCCAGGTACGGTGGGGCTAAACCATTTAGGGCTTTGTATGCGAACAGTAACATTTTAAATTGTATTCTAAAACTGACTGGTAGCCAGTGTAACGAGGCGAGTACAGGCGTAATATGTTCACGCCTGCCTGTCCTTGTAAGGAGGCGTGCAGCAGCATTCTGGAGCAGCTGTAGGCGAGACAGGGAAGCCTTGCTTACTCCAAAGTACAGAGCATTGCAGTAATCCAGTTTAGTGGATATTAAACAATGTATTACTTTCTCAAAGTCATTCAAAGAAAGGAAAGGCTTGACCTTTGCTAAAAGTCTTAGCTGAAAGAAGCTGGATTTTACCACAGAATTGATCTGTTTGTCTAGTTTAAAATCACGATCAATAAGAGACACGTTTAGCACCACACTATGTCAGAAAACACATTTTATAGGGGGATTAACTTAAATCAAAACCCAGCTTCATCACTAACAATGTGTGTGTTTCTTCTAGATAAATAGGAAGATGTTGCATCTCTCTCTGCAGAAAATCAGACACCACAACAACAACAAAGACAGTCTCCTGGGAAAGACCAATGACAACGTTTGCATCTCCACGCCCTTCATGAACAAGCTGACTGAGAAATCAACACAACACACACCTCAGGAAACTCATAAGAATACCAAAATAAAGCCTGAGGGCTGAATTGTACCACAGAGTGTGTGTGTGTGTGTGTGTCGTCCGTCATTGAGCACACACACACATATTTACTGCTCTCTTCTTCTGCGACTTTCAGAGGACGAGATGTCAACATCTTTCTGCTTTTGTTGACAGTTAAACAAAGTGACCTCTGAGGGCTTTTATTCTGAAAAACTAAAACATCCTGCAGCCAACAACTGAACACATATTGCGATATTTAGAATCAGGAAGGCACGGAGACAATATTTCAGCTGTGCAAATCACAAAATAAGGGCTGCAGGAAATGATATTGTGTAGATTTTGATTTACTGTGCAGCTTTAATAGAAACCAACAATTAAAACAAGCAGCTCTTTCTCTAACATGAGGACACGATGTCTTCATTTCCTGATAGTGACACGTACATTTAGACTTCCCCTTCAGGATAACATCTGAAACTAGCACACGAGGAACAACAACAACAAGACAAAATGCACTTGACTGCAGCGCCTCATTACACATGTGGAACGGTGAAAACACACACATGGGAAAAAAGACTTCAAATCAGCTCGAGGCAATTTTAGAAATCCTGCAAACACTTCAGAGAGAGAGAAACTCACCCGCTTTGTCAGGAGAACGCTGCGAAAACTATTTATCTAACACACCACGGTCCATGAGATGTTTCAGCGATGTGGAGGCTGCACACACACACACACACACACACACACACACACACACACACACACACACACACACACACACACACACACACACACACACACACACACACACACACACACACACACACACACACACACACACACCCACACACACAACACACACACCACCACACACACACACACACACACACACCACACACACACTGAAGGCCCGACAATACACACCATTGTGTCCTTCACTGCTCCCTCTGTCCTTCCTCACACCCCCTCCTCTAAAAGAGTCAAAGTGAGGGCTGAAAGGGAGACATCTGCAGCTCCCACTGACACACACACACACACACACACACACACACACACACACACACTGAGACACACACACTGAGACACACACACACACACTGCCTCAGTTGACTCCACACAGCCCTAGTAGTCTCTTAGTTGTTGTTATTTATGAACTAGCTTATTGGAACTTTTTAAAGCAGTCAAATATCTGCAGACGTTTATCCACAAATACCTCAACCTTTAACGTTATATGATTTACTTTTATTTATTAAAGGAAGATTTTCAAGTACACTGTGAGCACAAAGTGACATGTTGACCCCGCTTGATGCTGTTCAGTTAGCACCAACTTCCTTAGATGCTAATAGTTTTCATTGTCTTTGCAATGAGGGGTATTTGCATAGACAGAGGCCAAATGTGCACCACAGATTAACGAAGCAGAACGCTGATTAAAGCGCCTGTCTTCAGCTAGCATGAGCTCTCTAAAGATGCTAATCATTCTTATTTTGTTTTGCAATGTTTTGCATAGTAAGGGGACAAAATATGCAAAATATTTCTGCAGAATTATTAATTAAAATGCTGCTCAGAAGCAGAGAGAAGCTAGGGCTGCTTTGCTTTTTGCACGTGCTTTGGGAAATACACTTTATTATATCTGCAAAGAACAAATAAATGCTCCTTATCATCGTTACTTATCAGCAACACAACATGTACGTAATGGTTGCACATTTCTCAGAGACAGAGATAGATATCAAATACGTTGGTCCGAATATTTGGGGTTAGGTTATTGTAATTTTCCAGAATGCATTGTTATAATCATCTGATTTCCTGATCCCTCTGCTTTACATGACATCATTGCTGGATACACCTCTTGCAGATTCTCACATCCTGTCAAAACATCCTCTGTTTATTTCCCAAAATTACAGAGAAAGGAACAGAAATCAGAGAAAATGAAATACTTCCAGTGTCAGACAATCTGAGTTATCATCTAAAACGCTGTCTGGGATTTCGTTGATATGGTGACGCAGTAATCAGTAAAGGTCCCTGCTTATATTCAGCTGTAAACACGGGAGTCATTTAACAACAAAACAGCAACAACATGACCTTTCTAGATTGCCTCCAGAGTGCGTGCAGGTGGGAGGAAGATATTCGTGTCTGATATTAATCATGCAGAGTCTCGGTCACGTGAAGTGTTGACAGTTTTTGTTAACTCATGCAGTCTGATGGAAACTCTACATGCTAAACATGGTTAATATTATGCTAGAAATCCTCCCCAGGTTTGAATTTGACCGCATCATTTAACTTTGTAACAAGGCTGCAAAACTGGAGCGCACACACACGTACAGAGACACACACGTACGTACAGACACACACGTACAGAGACACACACGTACAGAGACACACACGTACGTACAGAGACACACACGTAGAGACACACACACGTACGTACAGAGACACACACGTACAGAGACACACACACACACGTACAGAGACACACACACACACACGTACGTACAGAGACACACACACACACGTACGTACAGAGACACACACACACGTATGTACAGAGACACACACACGTACAGAGACACACACGTACGTACAGAGACACACGTACACAAACACACACACACACTTTGATTTTACTGATAAATACTATACTGTGGAGCGACGGCAGTCAAAGACGAGCTTCACGTGCTTTAAGAGAGCGGGATTATTGGTTTTATTCAGAGGACTTTAGTGTGGCTTTTACTGTTTAGTATGCGGAGAGGAAGCAGCAGATGTGTACTGAACAACAGAGGGAGAGGAGAGGATAGTTTCTCAGGCAGGAGTGTAAGATAAGATAAGAAGTACTTTATTGATCCTGATTTGGGAAATATTTGCATTTCAGCAGCTTAAAAAACAAGGCATTGCAAATAAGAGAATTACATAATCACTTCTAAAATGGAAACATCTCAAAATGTAGAATATAAATAGAAAAAAAACAGCATTAAAACAAGTAGAAAATATACATGTTGAAATACCAATTTACAGTAAACTAAATAAAGGATATTATATACATTAAGTGTGTGAGGAATGTAATATTAAATATAAGATGTTGCACAAACTGTAGGCTTTTTGAAGCTTTACTGACTCCACAACAAGCCAAACATCAAATGTCCAAATGAAATACAAATAAAGGTGTATTTATATTGTTCACTTACGTCCAGCAGTGTGTGTAGATGCTGGTCCTGGAACACACTGTGCAGGAAATCTAGATCCTTCTCACTGCAGTCTGTCAGAGCGTGGATCTCCTCTAGACTGTCCAGCACCTGAGAGACAGCGCCTACAACACCCACACACACACACACACACACACACACACACACACACACACACACACACACACACACACACACACACACACACACACACACACACACACACACACACACACACACACACACACACACACACACACACACACACACACACACACACACACACACACACACACACACACACACACAAACACGTACAGAGACACACACACACACACACGTACAGAGACACACACACGTACAGAGACACACACACACGTATAGAGACACACGTACAGAGACACACACACACACGTACAGAGAGACACACACACACGTACAGAGACACACACACACGTACAGAGACACACACACGTACAGAGACACACACACACGTACAGAGACACACACACACGTACAGAGACACACACACACGTACAGAGACACACGTACAGAGACACACACACACACACACACACACACACACACACACACACACACACACACACACACACACACACAACACATACACATACACACACACACACACACACCACACACACACACACACACACACACACACACACACACACACACTCTATGAACAACTGTTTTCCTCTGATATGAAAGCAAAAACTCTTATTTAGCGTGATTTCTTTAAGGCAATTATCCATCAGTCACCGAAGGCTCTCCGAACGCATTTTTTAGGAGCATGCACATACACAGAAACATGTTCTCAATCAAGTTAAAGCTGCTAAAACACAGATCATCACAACACACAGGGAACTGGGATACCTACGTTCTGCTGCTAGCATTCCTAGCACGTGGGAAGCATTAATAGAAACAGACAAACACAATTGCAAATGAACACCATGTTATATATATATATATTTATTTTATATATATTATACAGTATATACGATGTGTATACACGGTGGGAAAAGAAATGTGACTGAAAGTAGTGTCAACATACAACTTCTGCAACAGGATGACCACATTTAGAGTGTCGAAACGTTGCTTTTAGAGCATCTATCATCTGTCCTAACGAGCAGGGCTGTAACCGTTAATGCTAATTTCATCTGCCGGAAAATGTTACCCATAGTTTCCAGTTGACTGCTGGGATAACCTGCTATTGAGTTGCATTCTGGGAACTCTGGATCCCACGTTGGGATGGAAAATGTGGTATTTTTCATCTGAGATCATAATACATAAATTCATTTAAGAAATCAAACATTGCATTTTCCATTTCTCCCAAATTAAAATCCTTTAATGTGATTTCCTGAGGCCTCATCAAGATGCTAATCAATTGTCGTAAATGATATCATACAGTCTCTTAGTATTTTTAAGAACATGGCGGCTAAGGGTCTGTTTTTATGCGGTGCCAATTCACTTATTTAATATTCACGGATTTCATTACGTCTTGTGATTTGTTCAAGCGTCTTTCAAAGAGCTTACAACTCACAACACAAGAAACTGCATTTGCCCTTGAAATGTTAAGAGGTGGTAGATCAGGGGTTACCTATTACCTTGAATATTCTAAATTGTATGCATTAAAGGGGCCGTGGTAAGCTCATTTTCAGGGATTTTAGCCTCTGCAGGCCATTAACATGCACACACACTACAGCAGTGTTTAAGTCTTGTATGTTCAAGAAGCCTGGGACTTATTACCAACACCTTTTCTGTATCTGCTGCACATAAAGCCTTTGTATTTAATGCAGAAATCTTTGAAATGTTTCTTGTTTTTGAAAAAATAATTCCCTGTAGCTGCCGGAGGGTGACGCGTTCCCAGTGTGTGTGTGTTCACTAACAACACACAGAACAACAGATCTGAGAGCGTTTGCTTCCCCGCTGAACACAAACTCTCACCGAACCGTGACTCCTGCGCTCTGTTACATCCCCAATAATGAGAGGAAGTGTGTGTGTGTGTGTGTGTGTGTGTGTGTGTGTGTGGGGGGGGGGGGGTTGGTCTGTGGATGTGGGGCATTAAACAGCATCTATGATAACGTTGGTGGTATTAAGAGAAGCAGAAGAAGGAAGTTTAATTGAAGATGTGTGAAAGATGAATAAAAATAAGTGTGTGTGTGTGTGTGTGTGTGTGTGTGTGTGTGTGTGTGTGTGTGTGTACCTGAGGAGGTGGGGTCTTCGGAGAAGTCGTGCATCTCCTCGGGGGGGTCTCCGTAGAAAGAGTTGAATTTGTGTGAGGTAACTGCAGCCAGAACAGCTCCCTGAGACACAAACACACACCTTTAATCACACGTTGGAACATGGGAGCGAGTGTGTGTGTGTGTGTGTGTGTGTGTGTGTGTGTGTATATATGTACATGTGTATTAATGCATGTGTGCGTTGGTGTATTTGTGTGTGTGTAGATGTGTGTGTGTGCCTGTATGTTTTTGATCTTGTTAGTCTTAATGTAAGTGTATATGTGTGTGTGTGGTGTATCAATGTGTGTGTTTTGAGTATACAGTATGTGTTTGTTTTAGTGTTTATGTGTGTATTAAGATGTGTGTGTGTCAGTATCAGTGAATATGTGAACTTATATATGTGTGTGTGTGTTTTGTCTGTAGATTGGTATGTGGGTGTGATGTGTGTATAGGGTGTATTAGTTCATGTGTTTATGTGACTGTGTGTGTAGATCAGTGGTTCTCAAACTTTGAACAGGTGGGCTTTTTCAAGCCCCACCTGTCCCTCATCGCTCCAATCAAATGGTAGGCCAAGCTTAAAATGGTCAAATGTATTTAAATAACGTCAAGTTCTACATCTTATAACAAATAACATCAGTCAATAATAACAAATAACATCAATAACAATTAACATCAGTTCAAAATAGAGAAAATCAATAACAAATCAATACATTCAGCAATGCAAATGACCAATTGAATGCATGAGTCTCATCACTGGATTATTAGTGACTGCAACGAGCCTGTTTTGCAGCACACATCTTTTCAAAACGCGGTTGGAACAGCTGAAAAGCCCATTTCACAGAGATAAGATGTGGCGAGTGCATTTCATGTGTGTATATGAGAGATTTACATATGTTTGTAAATCCTCATAGGAGCTAGGAGTCCTCATCGGGACTCCTAGCGGGAGCCTTCAAAAGCTCCAATACGTACAGAACAGTGCCGCTAGGATCCTGATGAGGGTGAGAAAATACAACCACATCACACCCGTTCTTCATTCCCTCCACTGGCTTCCTGTCTCATTCAGGATCGAATACAAGATCGCACTACTGACCCATCAGTGCATCCACGGGAACGCTCCTCCATACCTGAAGGAACTTCTCACATCACAAACCTCCACACGCAACCTCCGCTCCACAACCAACCATCGGCTTCGCCCCCCGAGGACCAAACTCCGCACGATGGGGGATCGGGCTTTCTATGCAGCTGCTCCTCACCTGTGGAATTCCCTCCCAGACCACCTGAGGACTCCACAGACCACCTGAGGACTCCACAGACCACCTGAGGACTCCACAGACCACCTGAGGACTCCACAGACGACCTGAGGACTCCACAGACCAGCTGAGGACTCCACAGACCACCTGAGGACTCCCAGACTACCTGAGGACTCCACAGACCACCTGAGGACTCCACAGACCACCTGAGGACTCCACAGACCACCTGAGGACTCCACAGACCACCTGAGGACTCCCAGACCACCTGAGGACTCCACAGACCACCTGAGGACTCCACAGACCACTGACGCCTTCAAGAAAGGCCTAAAAACCTTTCTTTTAAAAAAAGCTTTTGATTAAACTTTTGTTTCTTTTGTTTGTTTGTATGATGCCTCCTATAGCACCGTGGGATTGCTGTTAGCAATGAAAGGTGCTTTAAAAATAGAATTTATTATTATAATTAAATTATTTTGGTTTCAGTTGACTGTTGTGTGTGTGTGTGAGCAGGCTCGGATTGGCCATCGGGAGATTCGGGACTTTTCCCGGTGGGCCGCTGCCGTTGGTGGGCTGCTGCCTTCGGTGGGCCGCTGGCTCTGGCATAGGTGGGCGGTGGACTTTCACAGCGCCGCTGCGCCGGTACCGCATCCGCCGCAAACACCCGCCGTTGCGAGGCTCCGGCGGCTCCGGCGCTGTGAAAGTCCACCGCCGTTGCGAGTCTCCGGCTGTAACAGTCCACTACCGCCCACGAGGACCCAGGTTCGATTCCGGCCTGAGGTCCAAAACATTTAATTTAAAAATAATCTCCCGCTCATCGCGTCCATTCGCGACCCACCTATCACATCTCTGCGCCCCACCAGTGGGGCGGGCCCCACACTTTGAGAAACGCTGGTGTAGATGCATCTGCGTATTAGTGTTAATGTGTGTGTGTGTGTGTGCGTGCATGTGTTTGTGTGTGTGTGTACCTTGAGCTTCCTCCTGGAGTTGAACTTCCTCAGCTGCTCCACGGTCTCTGGGAGGTGGATCTTGTAGGCGTATCGGTCCCTCTCCTTAGAAAAAACACACACTAAATATCTCAAACAAGTACACACTTAAAGGAGTACTTTATACTGACCAGTATATGTTACGAGTACTACGAGTACTACGAGTACTACGAGTACATCTTGAGCATCAGGACTAAGGTTTTAAATCCTTCATTTGAAGTGTGGATGTCATGTGTTCAAGACTAAAGACAGGCTGTAATGAGACCTGATATTAAGGATCCCACGTTGGAATGATAAATGGGATGTTTTCTATTTCAGATCTTAATATCTAGACAGATATACTTTATTGAGCCCAACTTGGGAAATGATTTTGATACAGAAGCAGTGTGTTCAACATTTAAATACAAATAATAAACCAATAAATAAAAACATCAAACATGAGAGGAGTGTTTCTGGGAAATATGCGTTTTTAAATCCCCCCAAATGTCCTCAAACGTATTATCAATATTCCTCAAATTTTTCATGTCCATGTTTAGATCTAAAATATTTCTGTGTTGAAATGTGTGATGGAGACGTGGCGGCTGCAGCTGAATCACTCTGCTATACTGCTGTTGTCTCAGATCAAGGTCATTGTTTTATTTTACTTTCTATATGGAGCAACTGTCATAAAACCCGATCACCCCTGGGGCAAATAAAGAGCGCTACCTTGAGCCAGGGGTGGTTCAGCGCCTCGTAGACGGTGATCCTCTCGGCCGGGTCGAGCATCAGCATCCTCCGAACCAGATCCTTCGCACTCTCTGAGATCTGAGCCCACTGCCGGGGATTCAACTGGACACACACACACACACACACACACACACACACACACACACACACACACACACACACACACACACACACACACACACACACACACACACACACACACACACACACACACACACACACACACACACACACACACACACACACACACACACACACACACACACACACACACACACACACACACACACACACACACACACACACACACACACTTTACAGAGAAACTACAGCAAAAACGGTCTTTAAAACCAAACAGTTTGGGGTAAAATGTTTTACTATTTGCCTCATGTTTGACTAAGTTGGATTATAGTGGGAGTTTGTTTTATGTTTTATGAAAAGCCATGTCTCTTTGAACTATTTGACTTATATTAAGCATGTATCCAGATCATATATATACACTTTAAAAGGTCCCCTATCATGCAAAATCCCCTCTTATGGGATGCTGCAATGATCTGTTTGGTGGTTCAGACAATCAGAGACATGTTCTGTTTATATCTGAGACCTGTGATGTATTGTTGGAGAAGAGTAGAATAGGGGATATTTAAGAGCTTAGTTTATAGTACAGGATATTCTTTTAACAGTGCCGTGACTGAGCTGTAGGACATAATGGGAATAAAATGCAAATCCAGTTAAAGTGTGGGCTGATGCTTTTAGGGTTGGGTCTCCAACCACAACATTTAAACTCATAAAACACGTCTGGCTTTTCTTTTGTTGCATGAAGGAGAATTGTTACTGTAACTCTTTAAGTCTGGTGTTTTATATGCGTGCATCATCTCAATGTCTCACTCTTTAAATACTGTTGAACTAAAAGCAACATGAGGTTCATTTGGTTCAAATCTTAAGGCCCTTACTCCTCATGACTACATTAAATCATGCATCTGAAAATAGCTTAAAGCTACTTTCTCCTACTCTAGTTATCAGTCTCCAATAATGCTATATAATGTACTGTAACTTATTATGTTAATTTGATCTTTTATTGGACATTTTATGACCTAAGTCTTGTTTTTTGGCATACATTTTACGGTCTGTAACTGTTATCTGATACTTTGCTTAACGAGCTACTCCCGGTCATTGCCAGGAAACTCTTGTTAAGAAGATTTTATATTTAAATTAGGCTTTTCCTGGTTAAATACATAAAAAACGTATATTTCCTGCAGTTCTTTTGGTTCTCTGTTGGTAGTGTTGTAGTATTCGAGACCAGACTTTTTAAAGGTCTCGGTCTTGTCTCAGTCTCAGACCTATAGGACTCGAGATTTGATGTCAAGACTGGACAAGACCACGGCTGTGGCTGAGGATGTGATTAGGGTTTAATACCAGAATCCGGTTACGATTCGGAACAAATAACAATGATCCGGTACCGGGATTAATAAGAGTTGTAAATGTAAGTGTATTATGTAGTGTTGGATTCACACTAGTCTGGTTCTGGTCTTGATTCGGTCTCGCCCTGACTTGGTCTTGGTCTTGACTAGGTCTCGATCTCTTAAAGTATTGGTCTTGACTTGGTTTCGACCTCTTAAAGTATTGGTCTTGACTTGGTTTCGACCTCTTAAAGTCTTGGTCTTGACTAGGTCTCAATCTCTTAAAGTATTGGTCTTGACTTGGTCTTGACCTCTTAAAGTCTTGGTCTTGACTTGGTTTCGACCTCTTAAAGTCTTGGTCTTGACTTGGTTTCGACCTCTTAAAGTCTTGGTAATGACTTGGTCTTGACTAAGTCTCAATCTCTTAAAGTCTTGGTCTTGACTTGGTCTCAACCTCTTAAAGTATTGGTCTTGGTCTTGACTTGGTTTCGACCTCTTAAAGTCTTGGTCATGACTTGGTCTTGGTCTTTACTTAGTCTCAACCTCTTAAAGTATTGGTCTTAACTTGGTCTCAACCTCTTAAAGTATTGGTCTTGGTCTTGACTTGGTTTCAACCTCTTAAAGTCTTGGTCATGACTTGGTCTTGGTCTTGACTTAGTCTCAACCTCTTAAAGTCTTGTCTTGGTCTTGTTTCACTCCGGTCTTGGTCATAACTTGTTCTCTGTCCATGTGGTCTTGACTACAGCACTACCTGTTGGCCTCTGACCTTGTATTTTCCTCTGCAGATGACCTCGAACAGCCTCTCCTTGGTGCCGTAGAAAGGCAGGCAGCCAGAGAGCAGGATGAAGCAGATGACTCCGCACCCCCACACGTCCACAGGCTTCCCGTACGGCTCCCTCTTCACCACCTCGGGGGCCATGAAGTGAGGGGTCCCCACCCGACCTGCAGCACAGAGGCGGGGGGATTTAATATTTATAAAAGTCAGGTAATCCCAGAGTATTCATATAGAGCAGGGGGGTTAAACTGAGGTGGGAGGTAGTGGAGTACAAATACTTCGTTACTGTACTTAAGTACATTTTTCTGGTATCAGTACTTTACTCCACTAATTATTTTTCTGACGACTTTTTACTTTGACTTCTTACATGTTGAACACAAATACCTGAACTTTCTACTTCTTACATGTTGAACACAAATACCTGTACTTTCTACTTCTTACATGTTGAACACAAATACCTGTACTTTCTACTTCTTACATTTTGAACCCAAATACCTGTACTTTCTACTTCTTACATGTTGAACCCAAATACCTGTACTTTCTACTTCTTCCATGTTCCAAACAGGCTGGTTCCTTTAGTTTGAATGTGTGTTTGGTGGCGTGATCATTATTATTTAGAGTCATTGCGTGCCTATTGATTTGAACACGATCCGTGTATCCATCATTTCCTGGTCTTCTCTAAAGAAGAGGGACCAATGAAAACGTTGTCATGTTGCCGTTGTTCAGCATGGAAAGATTCATTAGCTAACAATGACATTATTGTTCTATTAATATAAAGGGAGGTCAGGTACTCTTTAAAACAGCTGCTAGTTATGGGTACTTTTTACTGAAGTACATTTCAAAGCCCATACTTCTTTACTTTTACTTGAGTAAAGAAGTTTAGTCAGTACTTCTACTTTTACCAGAGTACTTTTAAACACGAGAATCTGTACTTCTACTTGAGTAAAGGCAGTGTGTACTTTTGCCACATCAGCATTATGGTTGCACTCAAAGGGCCGGTTGTAACTTTAAGACTACATAAATATACACACATAACTAAAAAATAATGTATTATATGTTATTGACTCTGCATTGGATTATTATTGGATAGGGTAATAACTTCCTAATTAACTACGTCTGCAAGCAGAAGTCTAGGGCAAATCATTTCAAATAATTGCAAGTCCCTTCAGTGTCACAAAATGAGATGCATATTGGGACATGTAGTTTATGGGCAACGTGCTTCTGTAAAGCGGCATGTAACCGTACAATAAACGTATTATATTCTTTCAGAGCTCTTTCTAGTGTACTCATCTATAAGTATCCACAGACAAGTGAAACACACATTGCTGCAAATGCTTCATTTTTATAGTTAAAACTAGATTTATTTCCATTGAATTTAAAATAATATTAAGATGAGATAAGAAGTACTTTATTGATCCCAATTTGGGAAATGTTTGTGTTGCAGCAGCATAAAAATACAAGGCAATGTACATTAGAGACATTAAAAGACTAGAAATAAACAATCCGAAACATCTCAAATAGAAATAAAATTAAAAAAATCAATATACATGTTGAAATACAAATTTACAGTAACAAAATATAAAGCAGGGTATACATTAAGTGTGTAAGGAATGGAATATTAAATTGAACATAAATGTAAAATGTACAGTGTGAGTTTAAGATTTTTTGCATAGAATTGTGACAGTATAACTTCTTAGCTTTACTCCCTTATCTTTAGTGTATTTATTGACATTTTAGTGCAGATTTAAGTCTTGCAAACTTCTTAATGTTGCTCTTTCTCCAAACATATTATTATTGCATCTTTAAGTCCTTATGTGAAGCATTTTGGGCTGCATATTTATATGAAAGGTGTTTAATAAATAAGGTTAAAGAGCTGAAGTTGGAGAATCAGGAAGTGTTTTTGCTGCACTTGGAGAATATCTGTTCCCTTTTTCTGAATGCATTGTTAAAAACCAGAGAGGAACAGACCTAAAGGTGAATTTCCTTCTCCTTCATAACGTGATTCATATCAAGGTTTACATCTTAAATGTCATGTTCTGGTTTTTAATGTGCAAAGGGAAGTGAATCTGTGTTGCTGAGACCTCAAATACCTCATTCACACCAACGCAACTCCGGTTCAAGCTCCGTGCTAGAGCTTTTCAGGTTCAGAACCGGTTCTTCAGTTTAGCTCCGGCTCTTTTCACACCGCTCAGAGCCCGACTGGTGCTGCGTCATTGCGTCATCGTTTGCGTCATGACGTAACCGTTTGCGTGCCTGCTTCATAAAGCCAAACCGCGCGGAAACCCCTCACAGCTCACACCGACAACAACAACAATGGCCGATTGTGTTGAAGCGCTACTCGTTTTGGTTTTGCTCTGTCGAAACGAAATGGAAGAAATGGGACGACTTTACTACCAACTTTACAGTCGTTACATGCTACATTCAAAACTGCTTTACAATCGTAATCATCAACTTCAACGACGATTCCGATTCCGTAGGCCCCTGCCCCCGCCTCGACGTAAGCGTGACGTATGCGGTGCTTTTGCTCTAGCCGGACAATTTTTTGGTGCTTGAAACGAACCGGATTCCGGAGCTAAGAGGCTGCTCCGCTGCGGTGTGAACAGGAAAACTCGGTGCTTTTCAAGCTCCAGCTCCGAACCGGCCCTGAAACACCGTTGGTGTGAATGAGGTAAAAGTGACCTCTTTTAGTTTAGCAGCTGTAGATTTCTCGAAGGAATACACACACATATATGAAGGTATTTATTTTACTTGTTTCTCTCCTAACTCTGTCCAAAAAGTTTTGATTACTACACTTTTTGGAGTCCGTACTTTCATTTGATTGGTCAATAAAAACAGCAATGTGTTTATGAGGCCTAACCAACACTGGGATTTTTTCACACTCAAACTGAGCTTATTCTCACGCCTCTACTTTAATTGTTTAATGAACAAATGTCAGGGTTTTTTGGCATCAGAGAGAGTGCTGTTAGCTCCTTTATGAGGCTTCACTGGTGAGTCATACAGAAAGGCCCAGAAGTGCTGGTTCTGCAGAGAAATACTGGAAGTCACTCCTTAAGTCAGAAACTCTTCATAGGTCAATGCTACAGAATCAAACACTCCCAAAACTCGCTGACTATGTCTTTAAGTTTTTAGAGGATGTACATGTTAATGACCTTTATTGTGGGCATGTATGTATTGTATTTTAAGCCTCTATACTGCATGTTTTTAAAGATTTTAATTAACGTTTATTTTAGTTTTTTGCTTGATTCTTAAACATTTTTCAAAGGACTAGAGTTAAAAAATGTTATATTGGCTAACTCTTATTAATGTACACTTTCCCTGGTTAATGAAATAATCAAAAACAAAAATGTAATAAGAAAAATGTATATATAAACACAATTAATGTATGTTTGCAGGTGTGTGTACAGATGTGTGTTCAGATGTGTTTGCAGGTGTGTGTGCAGGTGTGTGTGCAGGTGTGTGTGTGCAGGTGTGTCCTGTACCTCCGGCCACCAGCCCAGACTCTCCCAGCTGGATGGCGACTCCGAATCCTCCGAGTTTCACTGGAGCTGAGTTCTCTTTGGAGGCGAGCAGCACGCAGTGAGGCTGAGAACCAGAGAGAGAGAACCAGAGAGAGAGAGAGAGAGAGAGAGAGAGAGAGAGAGAGAGACAGAGAGAGAGAGAGACAGAGAGAGAGAGAGAGAGAGAGAGAGAGAGAGAGAGAGAGACAGAGAGAGACAGAGAGAGAGAGAGAGAGAGACAGAGAGAGAGAGAGAGAGAGAGAGAGAGAGAGAGAGAGAGACAGAGAGAGACAGAGAGAGAGACAGAGAGAGAGAGAGAGAGAGAGAGAGAGAGAGACAGAGAGAGACAGAGAGAGACAGAGAGAGAGACAGAGAGAGAGAGAGAGAGAGAGAGAGAGATTTAAAGCTTGTTAGTCCTGATTAGAGAGAGACACCCTCCTATAAATAACAGGAAAAAACACACATGTGAAAGACACTCCCAAAAACCACCAAAACCACGACTTCACACACAGGAGGAGGATCAGAGAGGACAGATTCACATTCAGATCTTCAGTTGGTTTTAGATATAAAATGGTGATTTCATACAAGATTTGCTTCTGAACAAGATGTTTTATCTACCTGACAGAAACGGGAAGAAATACAGGGATTCCTTGAGGAAAAACGAATCGACTTTAATTAATTAAATTTAAGCAGAACACGCTTCTGGGGTTGAAAAAAAGTCCCACAATGTCACATTTGTACCGAAGGATGGTTTAATAACTGCAACCCTGGGTGAAGCAACTCAACTGTTACTTTTAATTTCTTTTGCACAAAATTAAAAAAAGCAATTTTTCTCAATATTATTTTGTTCTTCGGATCGACAATTGACATGTTTCCACGCTTTAATGTTCAAAAAGCTCTTTATTTCTCTCATACTGCCTGTGCTGCAGCACCTCTTTTCACCCTCTGTCTGAAACCAGAGCCCAGTCTGCTCTGATAGGTTAGCTGTCTGGCTCTGTTGTGATTGGTCAACCGCTCAGAGATGTCCCGCCCCTTAGCCTATCACGTACAATGTGTTGGAGCGCTAGCCAATAGGAGTGTGAGTGTTCTGTAGTGATGTCACTTTGTTCAGAAAGTAAACAAAGGAGTCAACAAACTCCCCCCTCGAGGGGAAACAGGGATTTTAGCCTTTGCAGACCATTCACATGCACTAACACATAACACACTGCAGGAGAGGGAAAACCACACGAGCACAATAGGGCCTCTTTAACCAAAAACCAAGTAACTCCTCAAAAATAAATATGACATGTTATCTGAACTAATGAAAGTCAATATAAGGCAAGGCAAGTCTATTTATATAGCACCTTTCAACACAAGGCAATTCAAAGTGCTTTACAAATATGAAAGATATTAAGAAACATATTATAAAATGGCATTTAAAAACACTCTAACAAGCAAAGATCATAAAACATGAATAACACAGGTACATGAATAAAAGTTACAGTGCAGTGTGAGATGTGAATAGTTCAATTAAAAGCAGCGGCAAACCGAAAAGTCTTCAGCCTGGATTTCAGTGTAGTCTGAGTTGCAGCATATGTGGAGCATGATAACTGAACGCTGCTATAAGGTAGATATTCTAAGCTACTTTCCACCACTGATTGTGTTTTTAGATCACCACTGGATGCTCTGTAATCTGCTCAAACCCCTCCCTGTCTTTCTGTCTCAATCTGAATTCGGCAGAAAGAGGCGGGCTGACCACAGCTTTAACTTTCCTCCGTACATAAACCACACGTTGCATTTTAGAAACTGTTGGTATTTCTGTCCTCGGCGCTGCGGGGAAGGTTTGCTCACAGAGAGGAAACAAAAGGAGTTATATTTGGTGGATGAAACACAGACTTCTGCACACGATGACAGACGGGAAGCATCGTGAACTTTATGAGGACATGTTGGAGAGTTCTTCAGATGGATTAAACTGGAGAGGATAAACTGGAGTGAAAGACGGGAAGAAGTGCAAGAAGAAAGAACGTCTTTTTTAAATGGACTTCAATGATTAGGTGAGTACGTCTTTGACACATCAGCAACATGTTTTCATCTTGTTGCTCGGGCTGCAAGATAAGGGCTTCCTGCTGTGACTTCTGTTTCTGATGGACTGATTCTGCAGAAATATGCAACTCATCTGTTTTACATAACTCCAAGATAGCATCACATGCAAAGAAGTACAGAGTTATCAATGAGGATCTCAATCAACCTTTATTTATTTATATAGCACATTTAAAACAACCTTCAGTTGACCAAAGTGCTGTACAGGCAATAACTACAATATTAAATAACACAATGGGAGTACAATAATAAAACAATAATTAAAAACATGATAAAAAGCACAATAACTATAAACATATAAAAAAAAACACATACAAATGTAAAAATGTAATGTTCAACTCGTATTAAAAGCCAGTGCAAAGAGGATTTTTAGCTGGGATTTAAAAAGTTCAATAGACTCAGCAGTCCGGATATGTGCTGGGAGGCTGAGGATCAATGAGGATCTTTGGGTTGGTTTACTACAAGCTTTTCGTGAGGGCTTATTGAAGGCTAATCTATACAGACCTTAGATGGCTTCATCCCCCTTTAAAGTCCTTTTAGCATTGATGTTTTTATGTTTATTGAATGTATAATAATCCATTTCCTTGCCAGGTGTTTTGTTCTACGTAGTCTTTATTTGAAAATGTATTGGGACTTTGCTGCATGTTGTTTTCTGCACTTTAAATCAATATTTAAATCTTTTTTTTCCCATTTGAACTCAATAACTTTAATGAAACAGCTACTTATTTGAAACATAACTGTATGTAGTATATTTCTGTTATATCCTCTACCCCTCTTCTCCTACTTCCTCCACATGGCTTAGGACTTTTTAAATGTATATTGTTTCTTTATTTGCTTGTAAAGCGTCTTTTATTTCTACTATAATAATAATTAAAATAATGCATTATCACAATTTGTATTCAAACTAATAATCATAGTAAATAATGTATTAATAATAATATATTGAGCAACTGTCACAAAACCCAAAACCTCAAATAAAGTATTGTACATGTTTTTCTCTTTGTTTAGCTGCACCTTGGCTATTAGACTTAATAGATAACACGTGTAGTACTTTACTATATTTAGGTAAATTGAGACTACTAAACCAGCACTTAAAAGTAATATGGCTTTGAAGCAAATGTACTTGCAGGATTACGTTGTCCGAGTTTGATCTTCATGGTTTATTGCACTCACTTTAAGTGGCTTAGTATAAAAGTTTCAACACAATAAAATGCACTTAAATGTCTAATTTTAGCTGCACTGTCCCTTTGCTGCTGTAACTCTGTAAATATCCCCCATAATAAAAAGACTTCTGTTTCTATATTTTCTAGGAATGACCATCACAGAAGCCACCATGACCGCAAACATCTCTTTCCAGACTCCCAACGGTTCCCTAAATCCCAACGAGTCCTGTGTGGATCCGAAGGCGCTTCAGAGCCCTTTAGCGGTTCTCTACTCTATAATCTTCATCCTGGGACTCGTTGGGAACCTCGTGGCTTTATGGGTCTTCTTCTGCGTTAGCTCCAAGAAGAACTCTGTGCGGGTGTTTCTCATAAACGTTGCGTTCGCTGATCTGTTGCTGGTTGTGTGTTTGCCGTTCAGAATCTTTTATCACAGCCGAGGGAACGAGTGGACGCTTGGACCCACACTGTGTAAAGTTGTAGGGAATTTCTTCTATATGAACATGTATATAAGCGTCACTTTGCTGGGTCTGATCAGCGTGGATCGGTACCTGAAGATCCACAGAGGGACGGGGGTGCAGTACCGGCTGCGGTCCACCAGGGGGAGCTGGTTTCTGTGTGCGGGGGTTTGGTTCATCGCCTTCACTATCACCACGGTGCTCCTGGTGTCCAAAAACCACTCTGAGCAGGACAGGTGGGTCACAGAATTCTACTTTCATTTGTATTGGTCCAAGCAGCAGAGATGGCAAAAGTACACACATCCTTTACTCAAGTAGAAGTACAGATACTCGTGTTTAAAAATACTCTGGTAAAAGTAGAAGTACTGACTAAACTTCTTTACTCAAGTAAAAGTAAAGAGGCTTTGAAATGTACTTAAGTAAAAAGTACCCATAACTAGCAGCTGTTTTAAAGAGTACCTGAGCTCCCTTTATATTAATAGAACAATAATGTCATTGTTAGCTAATGAATGTTTCCATGCTGAACAACGGCAACATGACAACGTTTTCATTGGTCCCTCTTCTTTATAGAAGACCAGGAAATGATGGATACACGGATCGTGTTCAAATCAATAGGCACGCAATGACTCTAAATAATAATGATCACGCCACCAAACACACATTCAAACTAAAGGAACCAGCCTGTTTGGAACATGTAAGAAGTAGAAAGTACAGGTATTTGTGTTCAAAATGTAAGAAGTAGAAAGTACAGGTATTTGTGTTCAACATGTAAGAAGTAGAAAGTACAGGTATTTGTGTTCAAAATGTAAGAAGTAGAAAGTACAGGTATTTGTGTTCAAAATGTAAGAAGTAGAAAGTTCAGGTATTTGTGTTCAACATGTAAGAAGTAGAAAGTACAGGTATTTGGGTTCAAAATGTAAGAAGTAGAAAGTACAGGTATTTGGGTTCAAAAAGTCGTCAGAAAAATAAGTAGTGGAGTAAAGTACTGATACCAGAAAAATGTACTTAAGTACAGTAACGAAGTATTTGTACTCCACTACTTCCCAAGCATTTATGATAAGGGTGAAAAGTTAAGTTTTTGATCGATCCAGTAAAGTTGTGCAAGCTCTTTCACAGCTTCAGTCTTCAGTATAACGTAGAAAATATGTGACCTTATCCCAACTCATTTACCCTCGCATACATACCTAAGAAACTAGGAATAAGGATTTTATAAAAGTGTAAAAAGCACAGACTTAAATGTACCAGCTTCAGTGCGGTCTGCAGATTGGTAACACAATAAACAATTCTTTATCTTGGTCTGTCTTTAAAAAAAAAACCCGCTTGGTTGTGAAGCAATTAAGTCAGAGATTGAAGACGCTGATTGGCTGTGGACTCTCCTCTGAAATGCAGTATGTTTTTCGACAAGTTATCAGCCAATAAAAGTAGTTATTCCCAGAGGATTGTTGACATCCACCTGGATTCAGCTTCTTAATCATAGACACATGCATTTCCAAGCATTTGGTCTACCTATGTTGTAAATGTAGTATCTTTTCAATTTACACACGACATCTATTGCACGTCTGTCCGTCCTGAGTGGGGTCTGCAGATTGATAACACTATAAAAATGTATTTATCTTGGTCTGTCTTTAAAGAAAACGCCTAATTTTGAAGCAAATAGGTCAGAGATTGAATATGCTGGAAGGCTGTGGACTGGGATATGTTTTTGACAAGTTATCAGCCAATAAAAGTATTTATCCTGAATCATGTTGACCCTGTTTTCTGCCTCCAGATGTTTCCACTACAAGCTCCTTCACGACGCGAAGTGGAAAGCCTACATCAACATCTGTATGCTGGTTCTCTTCTGGATGGTCTTCGTCTCTCTGGTGGTTTCTTATGCCAAGATCGCCCTCAAACTCCAAAGGATATCAAAGGAGAAACCAGACCTTCCCAACGCCGCCCGATACAAACGCACCGCCAGAAAGTCCTTCTTCATCCTCTTCCTCTTCACCGTCTGCTTCGTCCCCTATCACATCGTCCGGGTTTTCTACATAAAAACGCAGATCACAGATACGGCGTGTATCTGGAGGGGCGTGGCAGATAAAGCTAACGAGGTGGCATTGCTTTTCTCGGCCCTGAACAGCTGCCTGGACCCCGTCATGTACTTCCTGTTGTCTTCGTCTGTGAGGAGGGAGGTTCTGCGCCTGGTGAGCAGCGTGTTCTGTGTGCGAGATGCTAATGGAGTTAGCGGTAGCAGTTCCACGGTGGAGAACGTTAGGTCAGAGAGAGGACAGGCGAACATAAACTTAAGCAGCCAATTAAAGGAGGCTACAACCCAGTGATGACGTATTAAAGTAGACCGAGTTAGCATCCTACAGCACGGTCACATGACTTCACGTCACCACCGCTAAGCTAAAGGCGGCTAATGTTGGGCTATAAAGGAACTACAGCACGGTCACATAACTTCACGTCACCACCGCTAAGCTAAAGGCGGCTAATGTTGGGCTATAAAGGAACTACAGCACGGTCACATGACTTCACGTCACCACCGCTAAGCTAAAGGAGGCTAATGTTGGGCTATAAAGGAACTACTGCACGGTCACATGACTTCACGTCACCACCGCTAAGCTAAAGGTGGCTAATGTTGGGCTATAAAGGAACTACAGCACGGTCACATGACTTCACGTCACCACCGCTAAGCTAAAGGCGGCTAATGTTGGGCTATAAAGGAACTACAGCACGGTCACATGACTTCACGTCACCACCGCTAAGCTAAAGGAGGCTAATGTTGGGCTATAAAGGAACTACTGCACGGTCACATGACTTCACGTCACCACCGCTAAGCTAAAGGAGGCTAATGTTGGGCTATAAAGGAACTACAGCACCGTCACATGACTTCACATCACCACCGCTAAGCTAAAGATGGCTAATATTGAGCTATAAATGAACTACAGCACGGTCACATGACTTCACATCACCACCGCTAAGCTAAAGGCGCTAATGTTGGGCGTGATGGCGTTTACTCGTCTCATTTGGACACTTGTTAGCAACCTCTGTTTCTAAATCCACCAGTGGGGTATTTACTGAAGTATTTTATGTGGTAGAACGAAACATGTATGTATGTATTACAACAGACCAGGCTAACAACCAAGAAATACTCCAAAAAACCATTGACTTCCAGTAGAGGAATTGCTAAAAATGCTGAGTAATTTCTGGGTTTTTAGACTCATTCCTGCACCACTTAAAACCTTTTAACAGTCTGTTCTTAACCCTTCTTGGTTGATTGAACAAATGAAAAGTTTGGATGAAGCACCAGCAAAATGAAATGTCCTGAAAGCCAGCAGCAGTGGCATTAAATGGACTTTATATTGCCGCTCTTTTCAACGGGAACATCTACTTGTAATGCAGCCTGAGTTGCAATATCTTGCCTCCATAATTTGCAATGCAGGAATTCCTCTTACGAAAGCATCTTTAATTACCGCCGTCTTTATCCACAGTGACCAATTGTACCCGTTAAGAAAAAATAATGCAGCAGCAGCAGTTTTTACGTTATGTCTTCATCAGTTTTTACGTTACGCCATCTTCCAGCGGTTTCTGAAGCATTTATCCATAAATAACGTAATATATACTGCTTTCATTATCCTTTTTGAGTGAATAAACAATATGTATGAGATAAATGAGTCAAACGTGTATAGCTATTCTGTCATTTTGCCCAAAAATGCCATATTTATTGTGTCAAACTGCAACAAATGTTTAACTCTTTGACCTGCTGGTGGTGCAATGCTTCATTTTCTCCATATTTCATGGCAATACATCAAAAACTAGTTGAGATATTTCAGTCTGGATTGAAGTAAAGGGACTTTTTCTTGCAGGTAAAGTATATTTCATGTTTCCCACTATGTACATTAATGGAACAAGACACTATCATACAATTGGGATCACCAAGAAAATGATTTTTACTCAATCTGAGATCAAGTACTGCTGGAATAAAAGCAACCGAACCCTGCAGATAATGAGTGTGACGTTTTTCCTTCACACAAATGTGAAAGGAAATAAGATGCAGGCGACTTCAAAGCCTGGACTTTCACGACAAATTACAAAGATCACAAGCTCTCAGAAAACCCAGAGGAGCTTTTACTGAGATGAAAGCGTCTGACGTCACCGACTGAAACATAAAAAACACTCAGTGTAAAAGTCAGGAGCTTCTCTGATATGTAAAGAACATGCTTTCATACTCAGGAGGGCGACTACAGGTTGTTTTTATTTACTAAGTCATTCTATTTGGTGTCATGTGTGTCAATCATTATCTACAGTGTGACAGGAGGGAGGAGAATATGCTCCAAAAATAGAACTAGAACAACAGCGCCATCTAGAGGAGGAACAGGTACTTAGAAATGTGCATATAAGATTATTTCCACACTGCAGTATTAGTTAGTTTAACCTCTGCCTTAATAAAGATGAGGGTATTCACACATTTAAATACATGTACAGTGTATATCAGTATGTAGTGTCTCTACTTTAAAGAGTCCTCTCCTGCTGATGTTCAGGTGTATATCAGTATGTAGTGTCTCTACTTTAAAGAGTCCTCTCCTGCTGATGTTCAGGTGTATATCAGTATGTAGTGTCTCTACTTCAAAGAGTCCTCTCCTGCTGATGTTCAGGTGTATATCAGTATGTAGTGTCTCTGCTTTAAAGAGTCCTCTCCTGCTGATGTTCAGGTGTATATCAGTATGTAGTGTCTCTACTTTAAAGAGTCCTCTCCTGCTGATGTTCAGGTGTATATCAGTATGTAGTGTCTCTACTTTAAAGAGTCCTCTCCTGCTGATGTTCAGGTGTATATCAGTATGTAGTGTCTCTACTTTAAAGAGCCCTCTCCTGCTGATGTTCAGGTGTATATCAGTATGTAGTGTCTCTACTTTAAAGAGTCCTCTCCTGCTGATGTTCAGGTGTATATCAGTATGTAGTGGCTCTACTTTAAAGAGTCCTCTCCTGCTAATGTTCAGGTGTATATCAGTATGTAGCGTCTCTACTTTAAAGAGTCCTCTCCTGCTGATGTTCAGGTGTATATCAGTATGTAGTGTCTCTACTTTAAAGAGTCCTCTCCTGCTGATGTTCAGGTGTATATCAGTATGTAGTGGCTCTACTTTAAAGAGTCCTCTCCTGCTAATGTTCAGGTGTATATCAGTATGTAGCGTCTCTACTTTAAAGAGTCCTCTCCTGCTGATGTTCAGGTGTATATCAGTATGTAGTGTCTCTACTTTAAAGAGTCCTCTCCTGCTGATGTTCAGGTGTATATCAGTATGTAGTGTCTCTACTTTAAAGAGTCCTCTCCTGCTGATGTTCAGGTGTATATCAGTATGTAGTGTCTCTACTTTAAAGAGTCCTCTACTGCTGATGTTCAGGTGTACGTATGTTCGGCTCTGTTGTGATTGGTCAACAGCTTAGAGATGTCCCGCCCCCTTAGCCTATCAAGTACAATGTGATGGAGCGCTATAGCCAATAGAAGTGCGCGTGTTACATAGTGATGTCATTAAGGTCCAGAAGTAAACAAAGGAGTCCAAGAGAAGACACCTGTATCACACACTACAGGGAAGTAAACTCCTCAAAAGGCAGAACAGGGCGTCTCTAAAATATGCATTATTTGTACTTTAAAAAGTGTCACCAGCTCACATGTTGATAAAGCGCTGCTGTGAACATGCACCTCACACTCTAAAATACTCATGCACAGTACCACAGTTTGACCCTCATTTCTTAAACCGTATCTCTCATCAACACACAGCGTAACTGAGGAAGTGGAACCTGAAATAGCGAGAGAGACGCCAACATGTCGTGGTACATGAGAGCAGCGTTGATGTGAAATGACACAAACACAAACCTGAAGTAACGTAAACAAGCAGGAAGTCTGAGAAAAGATTCACATCGAGCCGGAGAGTTGTTTTTACATTTAAAGAACTGTGAATATTACATTTAAAGAACTGTGAATATTACATTTAAAGAACTGCAGCCGGTTGTTCTTCAATGATCTGGACGGAGCTCCTGCTACGGTACGTATACGAATGATTGCACCGTGAAATATCTAGATTTTAAAGGGTTTCATCTTCATTTATAGAGAAATAGATGAACGTAACATGCTCATACGTTGTTTTTTAAATTTAGCATGATATATATATTTCTTATGAACACGTATTGGAGGATATTTTGAGTTCATTTGTTTGTTTCAAGACAGGAGCAAAGGATTGTAGATTCAAATAATAATAGGAGAGTTTTTTTAAGCATTTTGATTTGAATACAAATTTTAGATTTATGCTTTTTTTAAAAGTGCTTGGATTTAAATTCAAGCCCAAATGTGTGCAGACATACATCGATAAGATCCTTTTACAATTACTAAGACAATTCATCGTCAAAATAAACGTATTTATGACCAACGTCCGAGCATTTCTAAAACGTTTGAAAGTATTATTTCTAGATTTAAATATGTCAATTAAAAAAAAATTGTATGCAAAATGTTCCTCTTTCTGCATCTGCCTAACAATAGTTATGTTTATTCGGCATATCAAATAAAAAAAGAAGATATTTCAAGTTAAAAAAAATCTAACAGCATCGGAAAAAACTATTTAAAGATATCCTACTTTAATACGTGGGGGCGGCTGTGGCTCAGTGGTGGGGTGCTGGACTTCGAATCAGGGGATAGCAAGTTCGAGTCCCACTGCAGTCAGCATGTCGTTGTGTCCCTGAGACACTTCACCCCAAATTGCTCCTGTGGGGATTGTCCACAGTACTGAATAAGTCGCTTTGGATAAAAGCGTTTAACAAATGACATGTAATGTAATACGTACTTTAATAATGTCAAAAGCGTTGATTTAATGTTAAAAAAAGCAAAGACTTTAAGACTTTTTAAAGGAGTTTGGGATGAACCTGAAGACTAAACTTTGCAACGTCAGAAACAAGTCTTAAGACTTCCCGTGTCTTAAGACTTTTTTTAAAGATTGATTCACGCCATTTTAATATCAATGAGGACCTTATTTTCTCCGGGTTTCTCACCTTTTAAGATTCAAGGCTTTATCATCATGAGCTCAGCAGCTACAGTGTAGATATGGCAATAAGAAACTGAAGCTCCTCAACAGAGCAACATAAATATATAGGACATAAAACTAATAAAACTGAATATAAAAAATGAGAATGTTTTGAGATGTGCAAAAATGTAAATAGAATTTTTAAATTGACCTAAAAAACAGAAATCCTGCGTAAAAGTGGTGACCATTATAACTTAATGTTGTGTCAAATTATCATATCATCATTTATGATCATATTCTCACAGATAAGCATATATTATGTATTTTACTCCGATTGTTTTTGACTCTGTTAAATTGTATTTTTTAGTCTTGTATGAGTGTAACAGACATATGTTAAGTTATAACAAAAGACAAACTTTGTCAAAGAATCATTTATCAGTTTCTCTCAAGGGAATTAGAATTTCCTCCACACTTAATAAACATCCTCCACATGTGTCTGCCTCTCATCCATCACTTTGTGTCTCTTCAGATCAAATGGAGAACATTTCCCGTATCTTAAGACTTTTTAAAAGATTGATTCATGCCATTTTAATACCAAAGAGGAAGTTATTGTCTCCGGGTTTCTCACTTTTAAAACAGGAACCCTGCATAAAAGTGGTGACCGTCATAACTTGAAGGTCACCCTATTCTGCAAAAAGAGACTCTGAACGTTTCAGGAACAAAGATTCTCTCTCTTTTTCTCCTGATCCATTTCTATAAAAACCTGTCTGAAAATGAGCTGATCAGATTTTGGCCACTTTATGATGTCATAACGATGTTTTGGCTTGTGTAACCATGAGCCAATCAGCAACCAAGGTACCCCCCCCCCCCCCACCTTATCACCTGAATATCCTCCTAGAGCACCATTGAGTTCTTTGTAACCAAATCTCTCTCAGAGGGGCGTGGGGAGGGGCTCCTTATTTTCATCTAAAGTAACAGACAGAGAATCAGCACTTTGGAAACAGGGCTGAAACAGAGGGGATTATGGGATGCTGCAATGATCTGTTTGGTGTTTCAGCCAATCAGAGACAGGCTCTGTATATATCTGGACCTGGAATATATGATGATAAACAGTATAATAGGGGACCTTTAACAAACATCCTCAACGTGTTTCTCCCTCTCATCCATCACTTTGTGTCTCTTCAGATCAAATGGAGAACATTTCGTCCCCTTTCCCTCTGGATAACTCCTCCCTCTCTTCCCTCTCCCTTTGTCCCACTTTCACCACCCTCTTCTTCCTCCCCTCTGCTTACACCTTCCTCTTCCTCACCGCTCTCCCAGGAAACATCCTCTCTTTGTGGGTGTTTCTCCGCTGTATCTCCACCGTCTCCCCCACCCACGTCTACCTGTCTCACCTGAGCATCTCCAACCTGATTCTGTCTCTCACCACTCCCTTCCTGGCCGCTTACTACGCGCGGGGCTCCGATTGGACGCTGAGCAGCACTCTGTGTCAGCTGGTTCTTCACGGCATCACCCCGGTGCTGCACATCAACATCTACATCAGCATCATGATCCTCACCTGGGTAGCGCTGAGCCGCTTCGCCTCCCTCATACAGGTGTGACTAAAACAATATCTATTATTATACCCCTCTTTCTATCAAACCAGGTCCAAGATGGAACCAGTTCTTCCTGTTTCCACCACAGCGGGGCATTACATCTGTACAAGTTGTCATAAAAATATCCAATTTGCATTAAAGAGAAAGGCATTCTTTAAACAAATCAATATATATCCAATGTTAGAATGAAAAAATAAAGAAAGTTGCCATATTTGTACTCCTGGTGAGCGGATTTCGACACATTTCTGGTACATTTGAAAGTTTTAGGGGACTCAAAACTGCCATTTTCTTTACTTTCCTTGCCTCCTCCAGCACACCCACGCCTCCAGACCCAATCGTTGCATCGCCTTTCTTCCTCACGGTTTCTTCGCCCGCCTCAAGAGAACGTCCTTCGCCAACAGAGTTTGCATTGTCGTGTGGTCGGTGGCTGTCGGATGCGTGGTACCCGTCACCGTTATTTACTCCGTGAAGGAAGTGGTGAGCGTGAAAAAAGCTGTTGTTGGATGTACGGAGGTTTGCTACAACCCAACGGTGGAGATCGGAGGAAGACTTTCTGCTGGTTTGGCCGTGATCGTGATTACTCTGTTCTTCCTCTTCTACCTGCTGGTTCTGATGTCTTATATGATGGTTTTGAGGCATATTGGGCGATCACGGAAAAGCACGAACGTCACTACGTCCCAAAGTCTGCTGGGGAGGGTGCTACGAAATATCGTGGTCATACAGGTGAGTATGAGGCATATATCTTACTCTAAAGTAACGTCTTCAAAAAGGCACAATTAGTAGGAGAAGTCTGTCTTGGTTTGTAGACAAAATACTGGTGTTTCGTGTCGCTATATGGTGTTTTTCTAGCACTGTTTCCACCATTTTCGTAGCTTCCAATTGGACACTTGCTTACAATCTAGCACTTTGAATATTGGTTTTCATACAGGTTGACGGCAAGAAAGTCCCAAACTCATAAGAATAAAATATATCGTTAATTAGCCTGTCAAAAGGCCCAACATGCTGTATTGAAGAAGGCGTGAAACTAAAGATTGAGATCAATAACAACCTTTTTTTTTTTAAAACCATCTCCTCTCAGGTTGTTCTCTCGGTTTGTCTGCTGCCGTATCACATCTACAAACCCATCTTCATCTCTCTGGCTAACGACCAACAGCAGCTGAGATATTTACCGGGACCAAACATCTGTAAACAGTGCCATCCATTCTCCATCTTAGTCGAGGTGACTCCATCTTTCTTTCCTTATTAGGAATCACTACACACTGATATACACCTGAACATCAGCAGGAGAGGACTCTTTAAAGTAGAGACACTACATACTGATACACACCTAAACATCAGCAGGAGGACTCTTTAAAGTAGAGACACTACATACTGATATACACCTGAACATCAGCAGGAGAGGACTCTTTAAAGTAGAGACACTACATACTGATATACACCTGAACATCAGCAGGAGAGGACTCTTTAAAGTAGAGACACTACATACTGATACACACCTGAACATCAGCAGGAGAGGACTCTTTAAAGTAGAGACACTACATACTGATATACACCTGAACATCAGCAGGAGAGGACTCTTTAAAGTAGAGACACTACATACTGATATACACCTGAACATCAGCAGGAGAGGACTCTTTAAAGTAGAGACACTACATACTGACATACACCTGAACATCAGCAGGAGAGGACTCTTTAAAGTAGAGACACTACATACTGATATACACCTGAACATCAGCAGGAGAGGACTCTTTAAAGTAGAGACACTACATACTGATATACACCTGAGCATCAGCAGGAGAGGACTCTTTAAAGTAGAGACGCTACATACTGATATACACCTGAACATCAGCAGGAGAGGACTCTTTAAAGTAGAGACACTACATACTGATATACACCTGAGCATCAGCAGAATAAGTCCTCTTTAATACAAATACATCTCCTCTCTCTCCTCTTCCTGCAGCTGAAGAACTGTTTGCTGCTTTTGGCCGCTTTGAGAGGATCCACGGACCCTTTAATGTACTTCCTGTTGGACAAGACCTTCCGTCATCAAACCCTGAAACTCTTAAGGTGCAACCAGAACAAAACTGGAAGCACGAAATCCTCCTCGGTCTCAGGAAGCAACACCCCCAAGGCTGGCCCGCTGGAGGAAGGGAACGTGGCCATAGTTACAGCGGAAATAAGTCAAGGAAGTGTTCTGTAAATGTTAAAAGATGTGAAAGAGGCCCTTCTGAAATAGCCGTGTCAGAGTTGATGCTTTTAAATGTCTCTTATTTTGTCAGAACCCTTAAGAAAAATCCCTTCAGCATAAAATGAAACAGAGGAATCTTTATTTTTGCGAGGCTAAAAAACATATTTAGGCCAGTGTTGCATGTAAAATTACCAATGATATTATCAAAAAGTTGTTTTTGTTTAAAACGTGTCTAATATTTGCAGCGTTATCATGTTTTCATGGTTAGGAAGAGGCATTCATTCAAATATAATGTTTGAAATATTTCAGTTTCTTAATATAATCAGGTGTTTTATCTATTCAGTTAAAAAGGAATAATGATATTCTTACGTTTCCATGGTAGTTTGGCTTTATAGCAGCTAATGAAACTGGAGTATAATGCTTTGTAATACAGTACATTAATGACATTGTGATATAAGACTCTACATCGTCTCACATTTTGGATATTGTCCAATCACAAGATGGCATAAGTGTTTATCTTTCCTGGTTTAAAGACTGTTTTTAAGTCAAGTTATGTATTTTTTACTTTTTGCAATATTTCCTTAAGCAGCAAGTGTCAACCTTAAAATATCGATAAAGGTTTTTAGTTTTTAAATATGGGGATATTTTATATACATTAAGTTGCCTGCATCTGAATATGGATGACGATTGATCTAATCATGCAAAAAAACAACAAGGAAATGTATTCCAACATACTAGATTTAAACATATTGAACTGAACCTAAAAGCCATCAATAAAAAGACTGACTTACATTTTAAAGTGCAATTCTGACTTTGAACTGCGTCGATAAATCTGAGTTTTTAAGGTGTTTTTATCGACATTGCAAACATGGTGTAAAAAGCCTCAGGGTAAATCTATGGATGTCCTTTTGAAGAATACAAGGCGTGTTTGAGGAGCAGCCGTCATGTGCAGCGGGAGTCTTTCAATATTTAATATCCATGTGTCGAAAACCTTGTTCGGTAATTGAGTCTGCATTATTGAAGAGGGATTACAGAGTGTGTGTGTTTCAGAAGGTGTGTGTGAGGCGGCAGGAGACTATGTACTGTGAAGTGTGTGTGTGTGTGTGTGTGTATGCATCACACACACAGCGAGCATTAAGAAGAGGGGCCAGGAGAGAGGAGGGAGCTTTAACATACTGTAGCTGCAGGTTTAATATAAACTAGAGAAGTCTAACATTTGAAATCAGAAAGACAGGCTTTAAAATATTAAATAAATAATACGGACACTTTTCTTCTTTTGCATGCATGAGCGTTTATATATCGACTTTGCATTCTTAGTCGGCTAACATGCATATGATAAAAGCACCACTTTGAAGAGGCCCTGTGTGTGTGTGTGTGTGTGTGTGTGTGTGTGTGTGTGTCTGTGTGTGTGTGTGTGTGTGCATCATGTCTTTAAATGTGTGTGTGTGTGCATCATGTCTTTAAATGTGTGTGTGTGTGTGTGTGTGTGTGTGTGTTTGCATAATGTCTTTACATGTGTGTGTGTGTGTGTTTGCATAATGTCTTTACATGTGTGTGTGTGTGTGTGTGTATGTGTGCATCATGTCTTTAAATGTGTGTGTCTGTGTGCATCATGTCTTTAAGTGTGTTTGTGTGTGTGTGTGTGTGTGTGTGTGTGCATCATGTCTTTAAATGTGTGTGTCTGTGTGCATCATGTCTTTAAGTGTGTGTGTGTGTGTGTGTGTTTGCATAATGTCTTTACATGTGTGTGTGTGTGTGTGTGTGTGTGTATGTATGTGTGCATCATGTCTTTATGTGTGTTTGCATCATGTATTTAAGTGTGTGTGTGTCTGAGTGCATCGTGTCTTTAAATGTGTGTTTGTGTATGTATGTATGTGTGTGTGTGTGTGTGCATCATGTCTTTGTGGGTGTGTGTATGTGTGTGCATAATGTCTTTAAATGTGTGCGTGTGTGTGCATCATGTCTTTAAATGTGTGTGTGTGTATGTATGTATGTGTGTGTGTGTGTGTGTGTGTTAGTGTGCATCATGTCTTTGTGTGTGTGTATGTGTGTGCATAATGTCTTTAAATGTGTGCGTGTGTGTGCATCATGTCTTTAAATGTGTGTGTGTGTGTGTGTGTGCATCATGTCTTTATGTGTGTGTGATTGCTTTATCATGTGTTTAAAAATGTGTGTCTGTGTGCATCATGTCTTTAAGTGTGTGTGTCTGTGTGCATCATGTCTTTAAGTGTGTGTGCATCCTTGCGTGTGTGTTGTTGTGATGCAGATAAAGAAAGGGTCCCTGAGGTGGCGTTAGTTCCGCTGGCTGTCAGCCTCTCACACACTGACTGATTATTGTTTGTGTGTTCGGGCAAAACGAGACGTGAAGGATCGTCTCCGCCAGCAGCAGCTCTCCCAGGAGAGGAGAAAACTGCTAACAGCACTTTTTAAAAAGTTCCCGTCCATCAGGGAAACTTCTTCACACAGTGTGCAGCATCCTGTTTTAAGTGGGGGTTTCACAGAAGCACCCAGCATGCATTAGGGCAGAAGGACATCCTGTGTGAAGCTTAGCATGTAATATAAACTCAACTAACAAGTACTTAATACGTGTTTCACACCCTCCCAATTTTGCAAGTGTGAGTTCTTGTAAAGGATAGTTTGAATGTTAAAAGCTGCACAATGCACTAGACGTACATAGAGTGTAGAAATATCACATACCATCCTTTTTAACTTCAGGAAACACAGGGATTTTAGCCTTTGCAGACCATTTACATGCACAGAAACCTACAGAACTACAGGAAAGGGAGAACCCTAGAAGCATTAAAGGGCCTCTTTCAGGGAGACTTTTGGATCATTTGCAATAGCAGTGTAAGAGGGGATGCCTTTAAATGTCTCCTATTGTCAGAAACCCAAAGAAAATCACTTTAAAGGTCCCATGTCATGGCCATTTCTACTGATCATAATTCCATTGTTGAGGTCTACTAGAATACATTTACATTGTGCAATTTTCCAAACTCACATTGGTTTCTCATACAGCATCTCTGTATAGTATGTGTATTCACTCTCTGTCCTACACGGCTTGTTGGAGCTCCTGCCCCCCCCTCCCTGTGAGCCCAGTGGCCGTCTGCGAGACAGCGAGACACAGCGAAACCCAGCCCGAAACACACACACACCCGCAGCCTGGCTGGGAGTTTGTGTGTGTGCCCAGGCTGAGTTCCGCGGTGTCTCGCTGTCTCGCCGACCCCACACCAGTGAGTCAGCTCACAGTGTCCCGCTCCTCGCAGCAGCGAGCCTCGCAACGTCCCGCCGTGTGTGTGTGTGTGTGTGAGGAAGTCCGCGGATTGGTCCAAACGTAACGGCTCCGCAGACGTAATGGCTCCGCGGACGTAACGGCTCCGCGGACGTAACGTAACCAATCTGCGGAGCCGTTACTTTACGTCACTATACCCGAAATACGTCACTATACCCAAGAAGTAAACAATGGAAAAAGAGAAATCTCCAACGAGGCGTTCTGGGGCAGCATAGACAGGTCTTTTCTGTGTTAGAGTTTTACTCGCTACAGGGTGTACTTTGAGGGTTTGTGACTCTGCAGACCGTTTACATGCAGAAAAAGCTACATAACACAAGGGGACGGGTAACAACCGGAAAAGCATGACATGGGACCTTTAGTATAATATGAATCAGAGAAAAGGGGAGTTTTTGTGAGGCTCAAAATCATATTTGGGCCAGTTTTGCATTTAAAATGACTAAATGGATTATCTGCAAAGACAGGAAAAGCTGCAGTTCTCAAAACACCAAATCTTCCCTGGATATGACGAGCCCGGAGCGACACAAAGCTGCAAGTTCCCCGTCCAACCTGGACACCTGAGGCTCATTTATCACCAGCAGTTTGTGACTAAATGTATGCAGATATGTGTGTGTGTGTGTGAGTGTGAATGTGAGTGTGAGTATGTGTGTGTGTGTGTGTGTGTGTGTGAGTGTGTGTGAAAGCTCAATGTCAGAGTCTCATGGTCGACACTTCAAGGCCCGCTGGAGGCCGTTAAAGGAGCCGTTATCTGTTCTGCAGACACACACATCTTCACAAACACACACTAACAAGCAGCTCGTATTCCTCTGAGGGCACCAGAGGGACGTCAAAGTGTGTAAAAACAGCTGACATGCAAATATTCAGGGTAGGAAACGGGTTTTTATCTCCATCAGTTGTACCTATTCATATGCAGAAGTTGGCATTTGCTCACACAATCAAACTGAGAGGAAATTCACTTCACAAATGACATGCAGTAAATAAGATCTGCTGCTGTGGAGGATTTGATATGAGCTGCACGTCTATAAAGCAGATTTCTTTCTACCGCTGACCCTGAAATATTTGTTAAAGTGAGATTTATTTAAGTTTAGGAGTGCATTCATCCCAAAGGACTCGAGGGCGGCTAATCATGTTGACAACATCAAACTGAAACCGGCTTAAATCTGGCTGTCGTCCTCAGGTGGATCGATTACAATCTGCATTAATCCAGGCACAATTAGGGATGGGTATCGTTAAGGTTTTAACGGTACTACTGCTTTTATCGATACCGCTTATCGATCCGGTTTTTAACGGTACTCTTATCGGTTCTTTTGGAGAAAAAGATAAGGTAAACTAACTAAACAAATTGTGAACAAAACTAACATTGCTTTTTATTTAAATGAAATACATAATATTTCACATCAAAAGAAACAACAATGTTTTAACAAATGGTATTAAATAATCTGATGACAGAACTGGAAACAGAATAGCTGAAACTTTAACAAAATAAATAACTCAGTTACCTCTAATCATTAGCCCATGTTTGTATCATTGAGTTAAAGACCCACTGAAGTGTGCGACGGTGCATGATCTTTTATGCTAATACGTATAGTAATGACCAAAATTGTCCATTGGAACCCATATCAAAGATGTTGGAATAGCAACGAATTTGACGAGTTTGAATTTTCCGCTGGGAAATTCGCAGTCGACCTCCGCCTTCGTGGGCGTGGCTTGCGATCTACTGCGTGACGTCACAAGATGGGCCAAGCCGAAGTGTTTACATTCACCACCATTCATTTTGTCTCTATTTCAAAGTCGAATTTACCAACGTTTTTGAGCGAGTATTTGATTGGAAAGTGTTTCGCAGTCGACTGGAAGTGATTGCCAATCGAGAAAAGCTGACAATGGAGGCGACAGTGACGAAAAAGGGAGGAAAAACACACGGGAAGCGATGCATTGCCGCTGGCTGTGGTAATGTGAAGTCTGCCGAAGTGGCGATGTTTCTGTTCCCAAAAGATGAAGGTGAGTGGCTGGTGTCATTGTTTCGTAGATTCGTAGATTGTTTATGAAAAATAAACGCCACTGTGTTGATGTTTCTGTTCCCAAAAGATGAAGGTGAGTGGCTGGTGTCATTGTTTCGTAGATTCGTAGATTGTTTATGAAAAATAAACGCCACTGTGTTTGTGTTAACTAACAAGACTGTCATGGCGGCGGCAGAGCTCAAGTCGAGTTTCTCCGCCTGGAGATATTCTCACTATTTCACTTTTGTCGAGCACAAAGAAAAGAACGTTTTAGTTAAATGTAAGTTGTGTCTTGGCGGGTCAAAGATCCTATCGACTGCCCAAAACAGCAATTAAAATCTGTTGAAACATCTGCAGAAAAAACATGCTGGGACGAAGCTAGTAGCGAAGCTAGTAGCTAAGACCACAGACCCAGACTCATCCGACGCCATTCCACCTCCACCTAAGCAACAGCGGCTGGATTGGCACTTTGAAACATATCTTTGTGTTTGTGTTTGTATAGACCACATTGCTTAGCAGAGTTCAGTGATGCAAATGCATGTCAAGTTGATCAACAGGTTGTATTATTCTCCGATGCAATAACAGTACTGAAATGAAGGCTACAGTATAAGGGCATTAATGGGTGCCCTTTTCTAAGTAACTAAGAAGTTACTTTTCACAGTAACGCATTACTTTTTGGTGTAAGTAGTGAAGTAACTAGTAATTGTAACTACTTACTGGTTTTCAGTAACTAGCACAACACTGCATGTGAACATGAATGTTGCATCATGCTATGAACAGATGAATGTATGATCAGGTGATGGCCAATCCTGTGTGTAGATCTACTCTAGATCTATGACAAAATATTGTCCTCAACTAAATTGACTTCCATGGCCACTTTCCTCATCTATCCTGTCCGAAAAGCTGTCAAAATCACTCATTTCTCTCGCACCAGTATCACTTTCCGAAGTCTCCGCCATGTTTACAATCACAACTGGGCCCATCTTGTGACGTCACAGCCGCTATCGTCTGCAGCAGCGGTAGGCTCAGACGGCCGTTCACGGGATGAAAAATTTGCGATGTTTATCTCGTCCCTCGCACTTCCTAAAAAATTATTTTAGCCATGAACAGGTACAATTATATGTAAGAAATGAAACTGCCATTTCATTTTGGTGCAAAAAAATGCACTTCACTGGCACTTTAACTCCGTGTGTTGCTGCTAGCATACATAACACCTGACGTGGAAACGTTACGCGTGGACCCGGTGCATTCCTCCGTCTGGATGTGGTGCACTTTTGCTAAATGTTCAGACAAACTGCTCGTGTTACCGCCCTTACATGCTAAACTCTTATTGCACTTTTGGCAACGAGCATTGTCCACATCCAGACGGGTAAAGTTTAACCACACCTCGGAGCGCGTTCTCTCCGCCCTCCTCCGTGTGTGTGTGTTGCATGTAGCAGCAGAGCGTGTGTGTGAACTGCCCCGCCCCCCGCACACAGGCGGGGGAGAGAGATCTCTCGTCTGGATTGGAAAGATCGAAAATACTAGAAATAATCATAGACGCATTTTGCAGTCTTTTTGCGTATTAGAAACGGAGTTGGCGACACTAAAACTGCAATATAATGTTTGTGTAGCAATAATACACATGACACATATTTTTTACATGTCTCCCGTACCGATAAAAAGACCGATAACGTCGCAGTTTAACGGCACCACGGTCTTTAATAATTCAGCCCCGGGGCCCGTTTAATACCGGGGCTCCGTTCCCATCACTAGGCACAACTGACTTTAATATTTATTTTCCGGTCTTTACACCTTTATTTACTACATCCATCTGCGACACCAGGGTATAAATGCTCATTGTTTACTCTACTTGGTTGCAATGCTGTGTGACACATACTTTTATGTGTATAAATAATACATACAAAAATAAGGAAATTGGACAATTATTCTAATAAATGTAAATAAATGAGCTGGCCGGCTCTTTTGTGATTGGTCACCCGCTCAGAGATGTCCCGCCCCTTAGCCTCACATACAAAATATTCCAATTAGCTGCCGTAGCTTTTATCCTAAGTGTCTTAATATAAGTGTGAGTATCTCTAATCTCTCGACATTTGAGTTTCTCCTGCAGATGCAACATTTCTATATCATCGTCTTTTGCAGCAATAATAAATCAGTCGCTGCAGCTATTTAAAACCGTCAGGAACACGTTGAAACAGAAAGCAAATGTTGCACACACTTTTTGCTTTCTGCTGCTTTTGTGTCCTTTCCTACCAGTGCTAAAGTTTGTTGCAGTGCCTCAAAAGGAGCTGCAATCCCTAAAATCCCCCTAGGAACACATTCTGTACCTTCCTGCACAAACAGCCAAAGAAAGCAGCTTTTTGCGATGCTAATTTAACACTAAAACAGACTTTAGCATAAAGAGAACTAACATGTGTTGACGTCTTTTAGAGGAATTATCCAACACTGTGACCGACACCAGCTTACCACACAGTTACAGTGCAATATTTAGATTCACAGTTTCTTTCTCACACAAGCGCAGAAATACCACCAGAAGTCATGAATGTTTGTACAAAAGTTCCAGAGTTCCCGCAGAGAGACTATTCTAGGAATCCAAACTCGGAAACTCACAGAGGAAAAAACCTGCTGAGTCTTCTGACAGCAGATCTCTTTCTTAGCATTCCTGCAGAGAAAAAGAAATGCAGTACTATCGTTGTACGGTGCGTGTCTGTGTTCATTTCACGGTTTACCTCTGAAGTCATGCCTCTCTACGGTTGCTCAACACGACGTGAGGATCAGTGGTTTGAAGATCAGACATTCAGCATGACTTCTACTTCTACACAGCGTGATGCAGCACACACACCGGAAAGAAAACACACTGCTGGTGGCATTCAAACCTCAAAACTGAGCTCCATAACCTAATAAAGTGTAGGTTTAAACAGAGTTAGTATGAACAGGTTGGTGTTGAGCTAACGTTAGCAGTAGCCGAACAGTGTGCAGGAATTTCTACAATTTGTATCCTCATTTTAATCACCAGGTTCGTTTGTTTTTGAAAGGACTAGACCTCTGTGCATCATTTGGTACATTTGGTGAGTACTCTAACTAACTAAAGGCAACCTTTCCCTTAAATATTCCCTGAACGTTGCATCTGATTATGTTTTACATCTCAATCTTGTGCCGGTTTTATGGATTCTTCAGGTTGCTCAACACGACGTGAGGATCAGGGGTCTGCAGATCAAAATGTTGTATTTTTCTCTTGTTTTAATCACCAGGTTTCTTTGTTTTTGGAAAGTAGGTGACCTCTGTGCATCCTGTGGTACAACAGTGATGATTCAATGATGTTAAACAGACATGTGCATGTAGCATGTTAGCTAGTTCTCTACTATTTCTCTTACTAATTAGAGGCAACCCTCCCTTATATATTCCTCTGATTATGTGACTTCAACTCCTGCACAGCACGCTTTTGCATAATCTTTCAAACTTAGAGTCAGATAACCTAATTATTCCAGTTTGCAGAGGCGTCTGCAGGAGGTCCAAAGGTGAAGACACGCAGATCTATAGAGATAGAGATAGAGAAACAAACATGGCGGTGCTGCTGTCTGTGGTGAAGAAGATAAATACTGAGGCATCACGGTGATTTATGAACATCAGGGTTTCAATGAATTCAGTGACTTTCATGCATGGAGAGATGCGGCACTCGAGCTGATCCATATTCAACAAGGACGTGTATGTGTGTGTGTGTGTGTGTGTGTGTGTGTGTGTGTGTGTCATTAAAGGGCAGTACATCAGATAACCTACAGACAGGAGCTCCACAGTCGCTGTTGGATGCTGATAAAGAAGTGGACCAATGACAAAGCTGCATTTGTGTAAAATAAAATATACTGTGTGTTTTATATCGACTGTCTACTGCATGTTAACCAAAACTACACATCATTGGATCTAAATACAACCACATATCTAGTTCACTCCAACAGAAGACCAAAGAACAAAGTATTTTTGCAAAAAGCATCTTAGTTTTGATTCACATTTATCAAACTATAATTGAACGCCTCGTTAGAAAGGTACACGTCAGTATTCTCTCTCTAAGTGAAAACATCTCTTTCTATTACTTGAAGTCTCTCCCCAAAAACAACATTTTACATGACTACACTATTGAACACTTCACAATAAGGCTTTCATTTACCTTCAACAAATGTTCGGTTTTTTTACTGAAAAGAGCTTTAATGCACAATAGCAACTCTAATATACTACCAAACAGCAGCAGCCAATAGAAAACAACCTACAGATAGCAGCTAATACCTAAAAGCTAACGTTAACTAAATCATTTACCGATTTCAACACCGATTTTATAACTCGTTATGAGGAAAACATGTCATTTAATCTACATTTAAGTCGAAAGAACGTGTGCGTCAGCAGTGAGTTTAGCCTACTAACACACTGTCTATCAGTTTTCCAAATATATTTTTTGGGTTTTTAGGTATCTTTTTACATGAATCTTTTTACTTAACTGATTGTGTTTGAGTAATAAAATATTATTCTATTTTACTCTAATTTTATTAACAACTTTTTCTTTCTTTATTTGGCTTTTATTTCATGCTGTTATACATTTACTGCAATTGTACCTTCATATCATAATTTATAACATTTTAATCATGTTATTGTCTGGCATGCATTGGACTCAAAATGTTTAATTATGTGTCTATTTTTAAGCTTATCCTTCATCTCTGAAGCACTTGACCTGCACGTTCCTGTATCAAAGGTGCTGTACTAATACATTTTGATTAAAAGGTCATACATAAAGCGTAAAGACATATGGGGAGGCATGTTGCTGCCTTTAGTGTTCATTCATTTCACTGTGATATGATCTGTTTTGATTTTATAATACTTGAAGGAAGCTATGGTATGAATGACACCTGGAGGCTCAGTTATAGCACATAGGTGGTGGAAATGCAGGGAAAATAAGCTTTACAGAGCTCAACACAAAAGCTGTATCAATGTAACAACAGCAGGAGCTGCACACACACACACACACACACCCTCACGTTGTGTACGACACGTAGACACAGATCCTGAGCCAGTGATTCAGCAGGGTGCATTGTGGGAGTGAAGACAGATTAAAGTGTGTGTACCAACGATGACTAACACCTGCACAAAGCTGAGGACACAGATAGAAACTGGACTCAGAGGGAAACGATACGAGGCTCCTGGAAACAAGACAATAACAGGGGAAGTACTGCATATCACATACAGAGCATTAAACTGGGGAGAAGTGTGTGTGTGGGAGTGTGTGTGTGTGTGTGTGTGTGTGTGTGTGTGTGTGTGTGGGAGTGTGTTTGCTTGTTTGTGAAAGCAGAGAGTGAGACGGAGGAGACGCTCTGAAAGCAAAGCCCTGGTTCACTTTGTTTCTCCTGCCTCTGATACACAGTGTGAAACAATAGCAGCACACACAAACACACAACGAGCATCACATAACTAACACACAACGTGCACTCACACAACATGGAATCACACAACTAACACACTGATGTTGTAGCAAACGCATGTTTTCACAAAGATGCAAACGTCTACAGAAAAACCAAATGTCAGGGTGAGGAGAAACGCAGTAAAATGCATCACATGCTAATTCTACAGGGGAAATACAGTAAGAAGACATCTCATATGTTACATCTGGATTTCTAACTGTGCAAACTATACAATAGGGTAGCTGTCAGAACACTGATATCTAGATTAGTTTGAAGCCTTTTGTACTTTGATATCAAAATATATATATATATATTGTAAATCCATATTTGTATGCTGCACTACTATTGTGTTTGCATGTCTGTTTGTATTTGGAGAAGAAGAAGACACTGTATTAATCCAATAAGGATCACTCATTGGCCAAATTCCAAACCGTCCTCTCACTCTGTTTGCACATTAAGTACCGTTAGTAAACTGCGCAAAATAAGAGACATTTAAAAATGGTTAACTTGAAGATTACAGTGTATTTTTATATTTCATACCCTCGTGTCTAGTCCAGAAAACAGTACACCTGTTCATCTGATTGTTACGTTTTGAATATTTACAGGGACTGCTGCAAAAACCAAGCACCTCACGCTTTTGGGGAGTTTTCAAATAATTAATATTTATAATTGTGGGTCCAAAGAGGCTGATTTAAAAGCGAAAAGGTGCGACAGTTCCTGTTTCTGCCGGAGAGAGGGGAGTATGTCCCAAAGCTTGCTGAATACACACCTCTGCAGGAGGTAAACACTGCACGTCAATACTCTTTGTTTGTTGTTGTTGTTGTCCGATCTGGGACCTTGTACCGGTGACCCTTCAATTCCCAAGCCCCTACAGACTGACCTCCAAATGACATATTTTTTCAGTGCACAGATGCAGAAAGATAAAGTCTCCTCAGCAGCAGCCTTCCCTCTGCAGCTGCAACACTGTGAGGGTGCAGTAAAGTGTAAAATATATATAAGTACCTTGACGTCTCTGTGGATGACGTTGTTGTCGTGGCAGTAACGCAGCGCCTCGAGGATCTGCCTCATGTAGTGACTAAAGGAAAGACGTAATACAGTTATTATTATTATATCATAGTGGGAACATTTAGAGGGATATTGTGAAGTGTGGCGGAAGGAGGATCTTAGAAGCATTTGGAAGAAACAGACAGGAGTCCCAGCAAAACATCTATTAGCCATCGACATAATATCAATGTACGTGCATGCTATAGTCAGTATATTGTCACCTCTTGCAGTGAGAACATTATACAACACTATATGTTTGACAGCGGTTTTTAAGCTCTCTTGAAAGACCCCAAACTCCATTCATAAAAACAGTCATTTGAACTTATAGGACAGAGGAGTTGTTGGTTTAGCGCTGCCTCTATTGGTTAGTTTGTTTGTGTTATTGTGTGTGTTCAGTGAATGCTAACTTGGATTTTAAACCTCATAATAACACAAACGAGCCGACCTATTGAAGCAGCGTTACTCCAGCACCTCCTGTGTTCTGCACAGTGACTGGTTTTGTGAATAGAGTCTGGTGGATTTGACATTTAGCCGTGTGAAAAGGGCTGTCTGACGCAGGGCAAGGCAGTAAATATACTCGTACACTTAAACTGAAATGGATTTTTGAAAGGAGCTTTAAAAATATTGTTGCTGCACCTCTAGCTTTTGAGCAGAAACTCCTGAATACTTCTCCAAACTGGGGGTGTGCAGACAGCCATCTACAACACACCGACTGTGAATAGATACCTCATACATCCCCACTTAAAAACTATCTAAAATGATCCCTTAAATTCACGATTGCGATCACCAAAATCAGCCTCTTAACCTCCGTGTTGTCTTCCCATCAACTTTTGCCACAGGGAATTCTGACTTATTACCACAAGTTTAGCAGAATCTGTTTTATATAATCATGTGTTTTAAGCCATACTAGTGAGTATTCATTTAGTTTCATGCAAAGAGGCCGATCGACTGTATATCTGTGATCAACAGTTGTCTACATTGGCATGTGAGGTATCAACAGAAAGAGGGTCCTAGGATTATTTAAAGTCTGGGGGGACAGAAGATGCAACAAAACACTGCATCAGGTCAGGAAAAGTTCAGCTACGTAAGCAGTTTGAAGTGTATATAACCTGTGAGGTTCTCTTAGGCTATAGGCATTACACTATTGACTGCTTTGGTGCAAGGTAAGGTGTCTCTTGTACAGAAATATAATATTTAACTTCAACCATCTCTGTGTCTGTGTTTTGTTGATTCCTCTTGTCTTATTCTTTAATGTTGGGAGTGTTACATCGGATCCACGACAGTTTCAACTGTTTTGTATTAAAGGTCCCCTATGATACTGTTTTTCATCAATGTATCACAGGTCTCAGATATATACAGAGCCTGTCTCTGATTGGCTGAAAACACCAAACAGATCATTGCAGCATCCCATAATCCCCTCTGTTTCAGCCCTGTTTCCAAAGTGCTGATTCTCTGTCTGTTACTTTAGATGAAAATAAGGAGCCCCTCCCCACGCCCCTCTGAGAGAGATTTGGTTACAAAGAACTCAATGGTGCTCTAGGAGGAGATTCAGGTGATAAGGTGGGGGGGGGGTTACCTTGGTTGCTGATTGGCTAATGGTTACACAAGACAAAACATCGTTATGACATCACAAAGTGGCCAAAATCTGATCAGCTCATTTTCAGACAGGTTTTTATAGAAATGGATCAGGAGAAAAAGAGAGAGAATCTTTGTTCCTGAAACTTTCAGAGTCTCTTTCCACAGAGGGACACATGTTGATGAAGAGACATGGAGAAGAGGGGACACATGTTGATGTAGAAGAGACATGAAGAAGAGGGGACACATGTTGATGTAGAAGAGACATGAAGAAGAGGGGACACATGTTGATGTAGAAGAGACATGAAGAAGAGGGAACACATGTTGATGTAGAAGAGACATGGAGAAGAGGGGACACATGTTGATGTAGAAGAGACATGGAGAAGTGGATTTTGCAGAATAGGTGACCTCTAAAATAAGCCCTTATTCCGATATAAAAACATTTAGAAACCGGTGAAATTTGACCCGATGAAATCAGCATCTTAAAGGACAGTAAATCTGAGGTGTGAGAGCTCACCTGGCCACGGCTTCACTGTAGACGAAGCCAGCATCTGCTCTCTTCACGATCTCAAAACACAGATCTGCTCCGTCCATACTGAAGAGAGAGAGGATCAGAGTGAGGAAAGGTCAGGAGGACAGGTCAGGAGGACAGGTCAGGAGGACAGGTCAGGAGGACAGGTCTCTCTTATTAAAACGACTGGTGGTGAAGGTGAGATGTGAGAAACTGTAGTTAAGTTTAGTCTGAGATATTTGTCCCTTGAGAGGATTTTTCATGGACATTTGTTGTCTGATAAACATCTCTTTATCTGTCTTCCTGAGATGTTAGAGCTGCTGCTTCAAACCGAGTCAATCAGGCTTTTAATTAAGAATAGTTTATTTACATTTCAGTCTTTTTTTACTTAATTTATGGGTGGTGAAGGTGAGAAACTGTAATTAAGTTTAGTCTGTGGGTTGATTCAGATAATATCAATCAGAATCAGTTTGATTACCAGGTACACAGATTAAGACACTATTTTAAGAAAACTGCATTAATTAACTACATAATAACATTACAACATATTAAAATGTAGCAGTATTTACATTGAATATGGTTGAAATCGTAGATCACGGAAACTTAGGGTTTTAATCCATTAAAACTTCTTACATTTGATCAACTCAAACAAGTTATAGGTGTTAATTACTTTTGCACCCACTTGTAAACAAACTTGAGAAGTTAGTGTTGATTTTCTATGAATATAATCTCTTGGAAAAGTTGGTTTTAAGTGTTTCTTTAGTGAAATACACACGGATGGAGAGGCTCATAATTAACTGCAGGTGTTTTTAAAGACGTCCTGTAGTCTCTCCACTAGAGGGCGCTCATCTTGTTGCCCTACTTTAAAATACACCTGTTACTTTAATGATGTCTTTATCTAAAAGGCAATATAAAAACACCTATAATGCATTTTAATCTGCTGAAATCACTGGATAATTAGAGTAAAAAAGGCTTGTGAAACTACATAAGGCTTCATATGATTTATTTAAAGCATTTTGTAATGAATTAGGAGAATCAGAATGAAGGGAATTTGGGTTTCAAGACAATTGCTCAATTTCATAATCAAAAATCAAATAAAAATAGTTAAATCAACATACGTTAAAGTCAAAATATGCAATAAAATACGTACCATAACATCAAATCGAATACAATTAAGTGTGTGCAAAATGTACACACGCACGCATCAGTGTGTGTGTGTGTGTTTGTGCATCAGTGTGTGTTTTGTACACACTGATGCACAAACACACACAGCTGAGCTCCAGGACTGTGACGACAATCCCTTTTAAACGGAGCTCTCTTGTATTTCCTGGAGAGTTTTCCTCCCTCTCTCTGAGCCGCCAGATGAAACCGTTTCGGCGATAAGATAATTCACAGACGGAGGAATTAGTTCTGCATGAGGAGCAGAGATGAAGATACGAAGAGGAGGAAGAGGAGAAACACTGGAGGTAGAAGTGAGGAATCTTAATCTCATCTTCCTCCTTCATGAGCTGCACTCACTCTTTTTCTTACCCCTTCCTCATCCTCACCCTCAGCTATCAAGCTTTCTCATGCTGCACCTCTTTTTCACTGTCTACATCCTCTTCATCATCCCTCCTCTTTACACCACCTCCTCTTCATCATCCCTCCCCTTTACACCACCTCTTCTTCATCATCCCTCCTCTTTACACCACCTCCTCTTCATCATCCCTCCCCTTTACACCACCTCTTCTTCATCATCCCTCCTTTTTACACACCCTCTTCTTCAGTAGGTGCTAACCGGTGTTTAGTACAGCCGGACTTGAACTGGAAACATCTGTTAAAAGACTGGACATATTTCAGTTTGCCGGACTTTTAACAGATGTTTCCGGGGAAAAGAATTCCCCAAAACCACAACTTGCTCTCTAGCTAACACAGAACATTTTAGAATTTCTCCCATTTGTTCGGGAAATGTTGACCGGCACGATAAACGGAAACGATGGCGTACATGTACTTTTACATTGTGTTAGAGGTTTTAATGTGAGTTGTATGTGATTTGCCCGATGGAGACTTACTATTCGAACACCATGTAGAGCATCCCATCGGAGCTGTAAGTCTCCAGCAGCTCCACGATGTGAGGATGCTTCAGCATGTGGCAGATACTGGCCTCCCTCTTCAGATCTGAAACAGAGAGAGAGAGACATGAGGATACGTGGCATAAAGAGTACACACATCCTTTACTCAAGTAGAAGTACAGATACTGGTGTTTAAAAATACTCTGGTGAAAGTAGAAGTACTGACTAAACTTCTTTACTCAAGTAAAAGTAAAGAGGCTTTGAAATGTCCTTCAGTAAAAAGTACCCATAACTACCAGCTGTTTTAAAGAGTACCTGACCTCCCTTTATATTAATAGAACAATAATGTCATTGTTACCTAATGAATGTTTCCATGCTGAACAACGGCAACATGACAACGTTTTCATTGGTCCCTCTTCTTTAGAGAAGACCAGGAAATGATGGATACACGGATCGTGTTCAAATCAATAGGCACGCAATGACTCTAAATAATAATGATCACGCCACCAAACACACATTCAAACTAAAGGAACCAGCCTGTTTGGAACATGCAAAAGCATCATTTCCACCTGCAGCTATGAGCTTCACAAGGAGGGCTTATAATAAGAGACCCCCTCCTGTTGACCCCCCACTGTGCAGGCAGCAACAAAGAACACACAGACAATCAAATAAAGAAGCTGCAAACTATTGTCTATTTAGAAAACCAACACTGTCAGCTTTCACCGTTGTCCTGCTCTTGCCCATCCCTACTCTGCAGAAGCTCACCCTGACACATGCTACATGATAAAGACACCTCTACACCTTCCTCTGAAACATTTACAAGTGTTTCTACATAAATCCTCCAGACGATCTGGTCTATCTGAGGGCTTCATGTGGCTTTCATTATTAGCAGAGGAGAAAAGGAAGAATGCATTAAGACTTGCTCTCCTGAAACACTGCAGGACGGGCTTGCATGCAATTTTGCTAAATAAATCTCTTGATATTTGTTTGTATTCATCCCATTTCTTGTTAACCATAATTTAACCTTGAGAGTCCCATTGAGAATAATAGACTATTTCAAGGGTATACTGATATACACCTGAACATCAGCAGGAGAGGACTCTTTAAAGTAGAGACACTACATACTGATATACACCTGAACATCAGCAGAGAGGACTCTTTAAAGTAGAGACACTACATACTGATATACACCTGAACATCAGCAGGAGAGGACTCTTTAAAGTAGAGACACTACATACTGATATACACCTGAACATCAGCAGGAGAGGACTCTTTAAAGTAGAGACACTACATACTGATATACACCTGAACATCAGCAGGAGAGGACTCTTTAAAGTAGAGACACTACATACTGATATACACCTGAAGATCAGCAGGAGAGGACTCTTTAAAGTAGAGACACTACATACTGATATACACCTGAACATCAGCAGGAGAGGACTCTTTAAAGTAGAGACACTACATACTGATATACACCTGAACATCAGCAGGAGAGGACTCTTTAAAGTAGAGACACTACATACTGATATACACCTGAACATCAGCAGGAGAGGACTCTTTAAAGTAGAGACACTACATACTGATATACACCTGAACATCAGCAGGAGAGGACTCTTTAAAGTAGAGACACTACATACTGATATACACCTGAACATCAGCAGGAGAGGACTCTTTAAATGATCCTGAAAATGAGCAGACTATGTCCTCTTTAATGAATCTTCCTCTAATTCTCTCACTATTTGAGATCCTCTCACTGCATCCTTCCCTTTAATTGGTTCCTAAAGAAGAGGAGGGTACTGAAGCTGAAAATAACAAAGAGGAATCACTGGGGAGGAGGAGGAGATGAAAGCAAAGCAAAGCTCTGCTGCTTAGCAGACACATCTGGAAATGCACATTAAATGTTGCTTTTACATAATAAAACGGAGAACATATAACTACATATCATTGGATGGAACAAGAGGGTGGACAGGATTTAAGTGCACAGAAAAAATATTAAAATGAATAATATTCTGTCACTATGATGCAAACTGAAAGAAATATGAAAACAAATATAAACATGTATGATAATTGGGAATATTCTAACGACTTGTTTTTAAATTTAACAACTTCCAGTGACAGTTATTGATACTTTAGCAGTCAGCTAGCTATTAACATTGATATAGTGCCTACCAACGCTACATGAAGCCAAACTAAGGCCATTAACAGGACAACCATGGCCTATTGTGAGCTATTGCTTAAACAGAACAGCTTATAGGTTAACTGATTCATAGAGAAAATCAATATACAGTAGATAAGGCTTCATATTCCACATTCACAATGAGGTATTCCTCTGCTGCTGCTGCTGCTGCATTAAGAGATTTATAGACACGAACACTGTATAGGAAATAGATGTATTGTTCTTCTATGCATGCAGTGACATTTAATGAGGCTCCCTGCCACTCGTGCCGCAGCGCTAACATTAAGCTAATCCTCCGAGGACAGTTACCAGGCGAGGGCTAGCGCTAACGTGATGCTAATGCTGCTAAAGCCGGATAAGTGGCTACCTTAAGGGCATTGAGGCACGGCATGCTACGAATTTAATGTCATATGCTGAGCTCACTGCTGCTGCTTATATCCGTCATGGTAAATACTGCGGGAGATTAACGAAGATACTTTATCAAATGAGAAGAATGAGAAAAATTCCATGTCTTTTTATGCTGCTGAAACACAAAAATGTCCAAAATTGGGATAAATAAAGTACTTCTTATCTTATCTTATCGTAAGAAGCAAAAAAAAAAAATACGTGTGTGTGTGTGTGTGTGTGTGTGTGAGTGTGAGCTAACAACAATATTCATTTTTGATTAACCTGCTGATTTCATTCTAGATGGATTGATAATTTAATGTCAGAAAAAGGTGAATTTTGTCAATTTTAGTATCTCAAAGTCCACGATGACGCCTTCAAATCTCTTGTTACTTCAGTACAAAACCCAAACTTATTCACGCAAAAATTACAGAAAACAGAAAAGTAGGAAATCTCCATATTCGCGAGGAATCAACATTTTCTGACATTATTTTGCGTGAAATTTGTTTTTTTTAAGCTGCTTCATGTGCCAGACCTGACATTGCATTAGCAGTCTGTTAGCACAAGATGTCACAACAATCTAATAGAAAAAGCAAAACAAACACACACACAGATGCAGCTTTAATGACTCTGCAGGGAGAAGGATGAAGGTGGAGGAGAAAGACGTAGAAACACAACGCAGGGAATAAAAGAATCGAGAGAATTTAATCAAAAAGAGGCGGAGGGGAGCGAGGAGGCGATGGCACATGATGAATTCTGCTCATTTCAGACTGTCTTTTCTCTCTCATCCCTGCAGAGGGCTGACCTATCAGTGAGACAGACTCCAGACAGGCCGAGAGCAACATGTGTGTGTGTGTGTGTGTGTGTGTGTGTGTGTGTGTGTGTGTGTGTGTGTGTGTGTGTGTGTGTGTGTGTGTGTGTGTGTGAGAGAGAGAGACACAGAGAGGGTGTGTGTGTGTCCTGATGTCAGGTCCATTGCCGATTAATTGCCAAGACACGAACCATTTGACCCAGTTCCCCTGTTCTGAGCTCAATGCTGGCATGGGTGAGTGTGTGTGTGTTAGTGTGTGTATGTGTGTGTGTGTGTGTGTGTGTGTGTGTCTTTGTGATGGGCTTCTGCTGACCAATCCATTACCAAAAAAACTAACAATTTGACCCACTTCCCCTGGTTTTAGTTTAGTGTTAGACAATTGTGTGTGTGTGTGTGTGTGTGTGTGTTTGTGTGTGTGTGTGTGTGTGTGTGAGTGAGTGAGTGTGTTTTATATTCATGGCAACAGCAGAAAGAGGGGTCCTCACATTTTGCTATAAGTTCAAGGTCCTCACAAACAGAGCAGAACATGTATAATGTGTGTGCACATTTGTGTGTGTGTGTGTGTGTGTGTGTGTGTGTGTGTGTGTGTGTATCACCCACTCAACTGTAACCGCTCTGCTGCCTTTGATAGGCAACAAGAAAGAGGGGAAATAAAAACAAATTAACAACAGGAGCTGGTGTCAGGAGGGAGTGTGAGGTTTGATGGATTCCAGCAGGAAGAGGGTTGATTGGATATTAATGGGGAGGGCTGACCATGTGACCTTATGAGCACACACAAACTGGATGTGTGTGAACCAACAGTAGATGAAGAGAAATGGTCCTGGTGCCAGGTTAGACGTGTTAAAATAAAAAAACATGTCCTTTAGGAGTTTGCAGTGATCCGTCAAACCGGCTTTTCATCTCGTCTTTTTACGGAAGCGGAGATACAGTTTCGTAGCTTAGCGGTCAACATTAGCCACCTTTAGCTTTGGGTAATGCTGCCTTCAGGTTCGGCCTCAAAAAAAGAGTCATCACTGCACCGATATATTGCGATTATATCCAGATAAAGGAACCCAGGCAGGCGAGTACAAAAAGTCTCTGTAGGAGGTCATTAAAATAATCCACTCTGCTCTCTCATTGTTGTTCTCATTTGTTCTCATTAAGCTCCGTATCTACCCTTCAAATTAAGCTCCAACATTTTAAATCTGTAATGAAGTCAAATGCTTTGGCAGGTGTGTGCACTCTCACTGTCGGGGGTTTTTAGGTGTGTCACAACTCTGGATAAAGCCACGTAAAATGGCACTTTTTAAACTCTCTCTCGACAGTATCATGAGTGTAACGAGGTGTGTGTTACGAGGTGTGTGTTGTGGAGGATCTCAGTGTGAACGGCTGAGCTCTTTATGTCTGCCTGGAGGAAGCTTAAGTAAAGTGAGGAGACTTCCTGTCAGGCTGGATTATGAACTCTCCATCAGCCGCGGAGAATTAGAGAGCAGTAATGTCGCAGGTAAAGCTCCTCTAAGAAACATTAATTATCTTGAACTCACAGCATGTGTGCATGGTACCTAGCTTGCAAATGTCAGACCTGATATTAATATAGAAAATTAGATACATGTTCATAACTCTATATGAGCAGCCCTTTGCCTTTACGTGCGATTAACCTTGAGTGTTGGATTTCCTCTGACATTTAATGGAGCAGTAAAACATTTAGCTTGCTTTGTAGGATAAGATGAGAGAACTATTACCATGTCTGGGAATTAAAGAGGACACATTCTGCTCATCATATTAGCATTTAGTGTCTCTACTTTAAAGAGTCCTCTCCTGCTGATGTTCAGGTGTATATCAGTATGTAGTGTCTCTACTTTAAAGAGTCCTCTCCTGCTGATGTTCAGGTGTATATCAGTATGTAGTGTCTCTACTTTAAAGAGTCCTCTCCTGCTGATGTTCAGGTGTATATCAGTATGTAGTGTCTCTACTTTAAAGAGTCCTCTCCTGCTGATGTTCAGGTGTATATCAGTATGTAGTGTCTCTACTTAAAAGAGTCCTCTCCTGCTGATGTTCAGGTGTATATCAGTATGTAGTGTCTCTACTTTAAAGAGTCCTCTCCTGCTGATGTTCAGGTGTATATCAGTATGTAGTGTCTCTACTTTAAAGAGTCCTCTCCTGCTGATGTTCAGGTGTATATCAGTATGTAGTGTCTCTACTTTAAAGAGTCCTCTCCTGCTGATGTTCAGGTGTATATCAGTATGTAGTGTCTCTACTTTAAACACAGGGATGTTAGCTTTTGCAGTCCACCTATAGAACACACTACAGGAAAGGGAAAACCCCAAAAAGCAGAACAGGGCCTCTTTAAATAAATAAAAGCTATGCTCAGTGAATAAATGAAATACCTCTTTCCTGTAGTACTGCGAAGGTGAACTTTGCAAGTCTTCAGAAGGAACTTTTTCAAAGCAAACAGCCCAAAGACAACAGAAGAAGACTTCCATTGAACTGAAACTCCGAAGTGTGTGTGTGTGTGTGTGTGTGTGTGTGTGTGTGTGTGTGTGTGTGTGTGTGTGTGTGTGAGCAACAGAGAGAATAACAAGCAGTCCAGCGTGGACAAACAAACACAAACAAGGACAAACATCTGACCTCTCCCTGCATTAACTCTTACTGTGAAGCAGAGTGGGGAAAAGCTATCAGAATCAGAATATCTGTATGCGTCCCATAGAGGGGAAATTGTTAGAGCCAAGCACAGCTTAATGTTGACTGAGAAGGATGCATACAAAGTTACAAGATACCCATCCTGTAACATTTCTGAAGATATAGCAGCCAGGTATATATTGCACAGTTATTACGGCATACAGGACTGTCTCAGAAAATTAGAATATTGTGATAAAGTTCTTTATTTTCTGTAATGCAATTAAAAAAACAAAAATGTCATACATTCTGGATTCATTACAAATCAACTGAAATATTGCAAGCCTTTTATTATTTTAATATTGCTGATTATGGCATACAGCTTAAGAAAACTCAAAAATCCTATCTCAAAAAATTAGAATAGTTCCTCAGACCAAGTAAAAAAAAAAGATTTATAACAGCAAAACACAATCAAACATTTGAAAATGTCCATTAATGCACTCAGTACTTGGTTGGGAATCCTTTTGCACGGATTACTGCATCAATGCAGCGTGGCATGGAGGCAATCAGCCTGTGGCATTGCTGAGGTGTTATGGATGCCCAGGATGCTTCAATAGCGGCCTTTAGCTCATTAGCATTGTTGGGTCTGGTGTCTTTCAGCTTCTTCTTCACAATACCCCACATATTCTCTATGGGGTTCAGGTCAGGGGAATTTGCAGGCCAATCGAGGACAGTAATGCCATGGTCAGTACACCAGTTACTGGTGGTTTTGGCACTGTGGGCAGGTGCCAGATCATGCTGGAAAATGAATTCCTCATCTCCATAGAGCTTTTCAGCAGACGGAAGCATGTAGTGCTCTAAAATCTCTTGGTACACAGCTGCATTTACTCTGGGCTTGATGAAACACAGTGGACCAACACCAGCAGCTGACATGGCTCCCCAAACCATCGCTGACTGTGGGAACTTCACACTGGATTTCAAGCAACTTGGATTTTGCTCCTCTCCAGCCTTTCTCCAGACTCTGGCGCCTTGACTTCCAAATGAAATACAAAACTTGCTTTCGTCTGAAAAGAGGACTTTGGACCACTGTGCAACTGTCCAGTGCTTCTTTTCCTTAGCCCAAGTCAGACGCCTCTTCCGTTGTCTTGAGTTCAGAAGTGGCTTGACCATGGGAATACGGCTATTGTAGCCCATTTCCCGGACACGTCTGTGAACAGTGACTTTTGATACCTGGACTCCAGCTTCAGTCCACTGTCTTTGAAGCTCCCCCAAATTCTGGAAGCGACTCTTCTTCACAATGCTGTTAAGGCTGCGGTCATCTCTCTTGGTTGTGCAGCGTTTCCTGCCACATTTCCCCCTTCCAACAGACTTTTTGTGGATGTGCTTTGAAACTGCACTCTGTGAACAGCTTGCTCTTTGAGAAATTTCTTTTTGTGTCTTACCCTCCTGATGGAGGGTGTCAATGACGGTCCTCTGGACAGCAGTCAGATCAGCAGTCTTCCCCATACTTGTGATTTAGTTTACTGAACCAAGCTGAGTGTTTTTCAAGGCTCAGGAAACCCTTGCAGGTGTTTCGAGTTAATTAGACGTTCAAGTGATTCGTTGAACACCCTACTAGTATACTTTTTCATGATATTCTAATATTTAGAGATAGGATATTTGAGTTTTCTTAAGCTGTATGCCATAATCAGCAATATTAAAATAATAAAAGGCTTGCAATATTTCAGTTGATTTGTAATGAATCCAGAATGTATGACATTTTTGTTTTTTTAATTGCATTACAGAAAATAAAGAACTTTATCACAATATTCTAATTTTCTGAGACAGTCCTGTATATATATATATTGCACATAGTTGGTATATGATATCTTTAGTTATTTGTACGAGTAATAACCAGAGGTGGGGGACTCGAGTCGCATATTTTTGGACTTGGTACTTGCTTGACTAACATTGATTAAAGACTCGACTTGACTTTGACTTGGTATTCATGACTTGAGACAGATGACTCGAAAGGACTTTACATTGTTGTTAATGTTGAAAATAAAACTCAACTTTTCATAACCACTGTCTTTTAACTGATGTAAATGCGGAAACTGGGGTTATTCATCAGAATCTCGTATGACTTGACTTGTGACTTGCTTGACTCTCACCACAGTAACTTGGGACTTGCTTGAGACTTGTAGGTTAAGATATATATGATATTTTCAGTTATTTTGAATAGTAATAACAGCTCTCTTACCCTCGGTGCTGAGTCCGGGGCTGGAGGTGAACTGGGCCACGTCCACGATCTTGACCGCGAACTGCTGCCCCGTCTCTCTGTTGATGCATCTCCGCACCACGCTGAAGGGACCCCTTTAAAACACAGACAAAAAAACTGTTAGAAAAATATCACTGGTCACCGGCGAGAGCTTCAAGCTCAGGATCCGTGTATTTCTGATCCTCTCAAGAGTGGAAGTAGTCATCACATACAGAGCATCAACTAGTTCCTGAACAGTGTCCTTCACATGCTGATATCCAAGAGAGGGAGTTACACAGTCACAAGATGGAGGAATACCGGTTCTTCTAGGTAATCATACATCCTCTTGTCATGTACAAAATACTGACTTTTTCTCAAAATGTTGACTTTTTTCTGAAAATCTCAAAATTCTGACTTTTTCTCAAAATTCTGAGATTTTCTCAAAATTCTGACTTTTTCTTACAATTCTTGTTTATTTGACTGTATAGCACTTTGGTCTGGAGGTTTTGAAGTACTTCATAAATAAAGCTGTATTGTAAGACCAGAATGCACTTGGCTTCTCATTGCTGGGGTTGCAGGGCGCACAAATTGAGCGCCCTCCAAAAATCGAGGGTTAAAATGAACAAGCTCACAGGTCAGAGCATTACAGCAGGAACTCCTACATAAAGCTGCCCCTGCACTCACAACACTGTGGAGTTCACATAGTTTGATTTTCTGAAATTGACGAATGAATCGTTTTCAAGCTGTTGTTATCTTTCATATTTCCCCATGGAGCAACACAGCTCTCAGACAAAGAGTATTGAGAGAAATGCGGAAGAAAGAGAATCATTTTCACTTTTTCCTTTATTTCCAGCCGCTTAGTACAGCGATTTGACGACATGATTATCAAAGTAGTCAATATATGCTGCTGTTTCTTCTAAAAGTACATCAAAAAGGGCTGCATGAAATGAAACAAAAAATGTATATGACTAATATTGCAATATCATTTGCAAGGAGGGAGTGATCAATTTTAAAACATTACCATTGAAAAATATATATTAAAATCACCATAGTTTGATTTTTTGAAGAGGATCTGTACCGTACAAATCCCTTTGAACTAATGTTGTAGCTCAGGACTGCAGCGCCACAATATTGTCACATATTTATCCTTTAAAAAAGATTCTCTTACTGCTATTTTCAATAATGCACTAGTCCATATTTCAATAAAACTTTGATTAATTGTACAGCCTTAGCATTGACTTTAAAGACAGATATTGTCAGATTTAGCATCACTACAGATACAGAGTGCACTACTGACCTATAATCTGTTGTTGTTGATAAAGACAGCTGTATGTCCATTTGTTATTGTTACATTTTTAGGATCAAGAAGTAGTTTACAACTTTACAGACACAGCCAAACATCGAGCAAACGCAACAACACAAAACAGAGACATCTGGCTGTGTGTGTGTGTGTGTGTGTGTGTGTGTGTGTGTGTGTGTGTGTGTGTGTGTGTGTGTGGAGATTGAGTTTAGCAGTAGGGAGGAAAGAGAGTAGCTGCTGCAGATACAAACAGAAATTGATTTTTTTTATGTAAAAACCGTATGCTGCAGCAGCAGGCACACAATCCTATACATCTACTTTCTATACGTTCCGATAGAGTGGTGCAGTGATGACTTCAGGCTGCTTCCACAAAAAGTTGATTATAATTGGATTTCGGAATTACTTTTGTTTTGGTTTTGTTCTGCAGGATAATATCCACGTCTGAAGACCACTTGTATAATAGTTGAAGTATAAATACAGAAGGTAAGGAACATAAACAAACTACAGAACGGTCACATGACTTCACGTCATCACCGCTAAGCTAAAGGTGGCTAATGTTGGGCTATAAAGGAACTACAGCACGGTCACATGACTTCACGTCACCACCGCTAAGCTAAAGGAGGCTAATGTTGGGCTATAAAGGAACTACAGCACGGTCACATGACTTCATGTCACCACTGCTAAGCTAAAGGTGGCTAATGTTGGGCTATAAAGGAACTACAGCACGGTCACATGACTTCACGTCACCACCGCTAAGCTAAAGGAGGCTAATGTTGGGCTATAAAGGAACTACAGCACGGTCACATGACTTCACGTCTCCACCGCTAAGCTAAAGGAGGCTAATGTTGGGCTATAAAGGAACTACAGCACGGTCACATGACTTCACGTCACCACCGCTAAGCTAAAGGCGGCTAATGTTGGGCTATAAAGGAACTACAGCACGGTCACATGACTTCACGTCTCCACCGCTAAGCTAAAGGAGGCTAATGTTGGGCTATAAAGGAACTACAGCACGGTCACATGACTTCACGTCACCACCGCTAAGCTAAAGGAGGCTAATGTTGGGCTATAAAGGAACTACAGCACGGTCACATGACTTCACGTCACCACCGCTAAGCTAAAGGAGGCTAATGTTGGGCTATAAAGGAACTACAGCACGGTCACATGACTTCACGTCACCACCGCTAAGCTAAAGGGGGCTAATGTTGGGCTATAGAGGAACTACAGCACGGTCACATGACTTCACGTCACCACCGCTAAGCTAAAGGCGGCTAATGTTGGGCTATAAAGGAACTACAGCACGGTCACATGACTTCACGTCACCACCGCTAAGCTAAAGGTGGCTAATGTTGGGCTATAAAGGAACTACAGCACGGTCACATGACTTCACGTCACCACCGCTAAGCTAAAGGTGGCTAATGTTGGGCTATAAAGGAACTACAGCACGGTCACATGACTTCACGTCACCACCGCTAAGCTAAAGGTGGCTAACGTTGGGCGTGATGACGTTTAGTTGTGTCATTTAGTCACTTGTTAGCAACCGCTGTTTTTAAATTCAGCAGTAGGGTATTTACTTACATTTAAAACAAAAGTCTTCAGCTTGTGTTAACCACAGATCTTATTTCAGGATAACAACCAAGCGCCAAAATGCTGTCTCATTTCTAGGTTTTAGGACTCTTTCCTGCACCATGTTATTCCTAGAGTCTTTCCCAGCATGCATTGCTCTGTGCAGAGGAACACCATGCACAGGTCAGCAGGCTTTAATGTGACAGATTACTGGAGAGCACATTTAGCTCCCTGCTGCCAAGAGGTTATTTATAGACCAGGTTTAATGATCTTTATTATTAGGGCATGAGGTAAAGTGTCTGAGTGTGGCTCGGTATAATTTAATATGTTGTCATAGATGCTACTATTTATATATTTGAGTTTAGGTACTGATATTTAAACAGTTCTTTGACACTGAACAATGCAGGGCCATTATTTGCAATGGCAGCAAGCAAGACGCTGATTTTAAATCATGTTTTTTATCCTACATTTCAAATGAATAAAAACTAAAGCTACTTGCATCAGGTAAAAAATGTCCATTAGGCCGAAGTAATATCAGCGAAAAAGATAAAACCAGGTAAGAAAATGAATATTGTTATTATTATTATGTCAGATTGAAGAACCAGCCCAAAAACACAGCAACACGCCAACACACACACACACAAGGTTGTTCACCTAAAAGACCCATTCAGCAACTAAATGGACATTTGTTTTCAAGTAAACTACTGAAATAAAAGACTGAAAAGTAACAGTTGTTGTGTCATTGGAGTGGAATCCAGTTACACACACACACACACACACCACACACACACACACACACACACACACACACACACACACACACACAACACACCACACACACACACACACACACACACACACACACACACACACACACACACACACACACACACACACACACACACACACACACACACACACACACACACACACACACACACCTGCAGCAGAAAACACTCTACACACACTCATGTAATGTGAAAGCAATACACTTCACTGCGACACAACACAGCAGACAGTGTGTGTGTGTGTGTGTGTGTGTGTGTGGAAACACAGACTGGTTGAACAGATGGTGATCAAGCAAAAGCTGCTTAGTGTCAGAGGGTGAGGTAGACCGGCACTGCCCGAACACACACACACACACACACACACACACCAAGCTTGAGACTGAAATAAACACTGCAGGAAATGTTGCTGAGTAAACCGTGAGCATGGGGATTGTGCAACGTTTCTTAGCTGTATCAATGCATGCAGACCTCTCTAATACTCTGACACACACACACACAGAGAGTTAGAAACATTCCTCAGTGTCCCCGTTTCACCGTCACATGAGAAGTATTTATTTCACTAGATGCTTCTGAGTGCAATTAGGACGCAAACTCTCACACAGAGAAACACACACACACACACACACACACACACACACACACACAGAGAGACACACACACACACACGCATTGTAAATTCAACACTAACCAACAGAAATCCATCTTTTTGTCCTTCAGCCCATTTACTTACCCATTTACTTTTTGCTTAATCATTTCAATATGTGTAAATATCTGAATGAAATAGTGTGGAGCTGCAGTCCTGGGCTATAAACCTTATTAAAATATATTGTTTTTGGTACAGATCCTCTAATATTTTGAATCAATTGCAACATAAATATTTCCCAAAAGCCCTTTTCAGTGTACTTTTAGAAGAAACAGCAGCATATATTGACTACTTTGATAATCATGGCAGCAAATAGCTGTACAAAGCGACTGGAAATGAAGGAAAAAGTGACAAAAATCATTCTCTTTCATCCATATTTCTCTAAATCCTCTTTGTCTGAGAGCTGTGGCGCATCATGGGGAAATATGAAAGACAACAACAGCTTGCAAACAATTCATTTGTCAATTTCAGGAAGTCTGTACTTGAGAAACTAAACTCCAGTCAGAGTGAATCTCTTCTCTCACTGAGTTGCAGCAGGTACTCTGAGTCAAAGGTTTCTCATTAGTAATGCAGTGTTTCTCCACTGCTGCTGCCTTATCTCCCTCCTCATATAGTCCCTATAGTCCCTAACCTCTGACCTCTGACCCCCCCCCCAAATATCAGGCGGTGCTCGAGGAGCTGCGACAAACAGGAGGAGGAGGAGATGTTGTAGAAATACTGAGGCTGAATCAGGAGATAACTTGAGGGAAAAAGAAGATTTAATGTAAGAAAGTTGGCTGAAACTGAGGCAGCGCACAATAAAGTTAATTTAGAAAGACAAGCTTTGAGTTTCTCAAATTGCATCTTATTTTCTGTGCGAAAACAACTGCAAACTTATATATAAAACAAGGCGGTTTAAAATGATTTAAAGATTTGTATCCACGTCTTTTTTGCTTACGCTGAAGGAAAGGAATTCATGGTGTGTGTGTGTGTGTGTGTGTATGTGTGTATGTGTGTATGTGTATGTGTGTGTATGTGTGTATGTGTATGTCTATGTGTGTGTGTGTGTGTGTATGTCTATGTGTGTGTGTGTGTGTGTGTGTGTGTGTATGTCTATGTGTGTGTGTGTGTGTGTGTGTGTGTGTGTGTGTGTGAGAGTGTGAAAAAGAAGATTAAATGTAGGAAAGTTACCTGAAACTGAGGCAGTGGACAATACAGCTAATTTATAAAGACAAGCATTCACAGAAACACTGTAGAGTTCCTCAAATTGAATCTTATTTTCTGTGAGAATGTTTTACAGGTCAGTGTAACAAGATGGATTCAAATGTTTTTTAACATTTATATCCATGGGTTATGTTGGACATTTATGTTTTTTGTAGTTAAAGAAATTCATGCTTTGTGTGTCTGTCTGTTAGACACACAAACACACAAAGGAGAAGACGGCAGGTTTGGTTAGGATCAGAAAAGCTCTGGACATACTTTAGTGTCTCTCCTGTGACATGTCTCCATGCTTTAATGTTTAACAAGTTCTTTATGTTCCTCACACTGCCTGTGCTGCAGCTCCACTTTCCCCCCTCTGTCTATCCCTTGTTTACATGCTGAAGTAACAGAAAATGTTTCCCAATTTGGGATCAATAAAATGAATCTAATCTGCAGGAGATGAGAGGTTTGCTCTGCCTCAGCAAGCCTTTAAAAAAGATTTAAGGATCACAATCAGAATCTTCTGCACACACCAGGCTCACAATACTCCAAAGCAGGGAAATGAACTGTAGGAAAGCGTCAGTGGAAGAAGGAGAAGCTTCTCAAACTGCAGACGGCTGAAGTGGCGGATCTGGGCGTCTTGGAAGAAATCAGCCGCACTATTGTGGCTGTGAATGAGTCTCAGCTGCAGCCATTAGGTCTGAATAGAGAGTCAGCTGCTCCTCTGATGATTCCTGCACTTCAGCCAGCTCAAATAACAGGAAGGAGGAAGAACCAGGAGGAGAGAGAAGAGTCCATTCGTGCAAACACGCCTCCTCCATTTCTCTCAGAGTCTATCCAAACTGTGAGCATGCACCACGGCTAATTGGATGTATTAACAGTGAATTATGCAGGGCACCATAACCAAAGTTACTCCAAACTGTGTTGATCTCATTACTTTAAGGTCTTGACTTTGACGCCTTTTTCTCAGGATTATGATTTATTATCTTATTATCTTCGGGTAATTACACCAAATGGGTTTCTCAAGGTCTCGACATGTTGCTGTTCTTATAATTCATCGTCAGCGCCGTGCTGTTTATCAAATAAGAAAGTGTTGATCACAGTTTTAAACTCTACTTTAACCTTTAAACACAAGGGGAACGGGCATGCAAACCCTTGGCAACCTATAACATTACTATAATAAAACATCAAATGCATGGGGGGTACAAGTCATGCAACATCTGCAGAAAGCATGTATGCTCAACATGCCATTATTGATTTGTTATATGACACGTATTGTATATTAAAAGTAAAACTAAACCTGACAAGCCTAAGGAGTTGTATTAGGTCAGTCACGATGAATCTCTCCAGCTGAATCCATAATTAATTCATTGTGATGTGTCCACTGCTTCTGTAATTGCTGCCAGCGTCTGTAACGGTGATAAAGACTGTTGACCCATTTCTGATCACAACTCCTGGATCACTCATCCTCTCTTTACGTGCAGTGAAAGCAGTGAAGGAAGAAAAAGTAGAGCAGTAGTTTTATGACATATTTGTGGCTAGGGCTGCACGATTTGGGGAAATAATCTAATTGCGATTTTTCTGACAGATATTGCGATTCGATTTGCGATATTTGGTTTTAAGCGACCCAAGCACTTTAAACAATACTTGGCAGGTGATTGGATCAATCTGTCTATCACCTTCTATCATGGGACACTTCTGATTGGTTAACAATGACTGGTACATGTGGAGCACAGCACTTCTGATTGGTGTGGATGACTGACACACAAGAAGAACAAAAATAAATAAAATTGATAATTGCATCATTTCAAATCGCAATTTCGATTTAAAATCGATTAATCGTTCAGCCCTAATTGTGGGTTCATTTGGTGTGAATGGCTGCACGTTTGTGTGTAAATCATGTTGAATGCAGCGGAATTGAAGTGCATTAAAACTGTGGTAACTAGATGTGCCGGAAATCAAAGAGAATCGAAGCTTCGTACATATTTTACATGTTGATATTCGGGACTTTTCCTAACTCAAATGTCCAGAAGTTTGAGACCCCATTTGTTTATCTGTTTTAAAATGATGCCTTACATTTGGGATTTTTAAGAAAGCAATGAAAAAACTTGCATTTCCCAGTTTAGACCTCAGTGCAGTTCACACTCCTCAGCAGAAAGTATGATAACGTTGCCGGGGTTAGGGGTTAATGCATAGAATGTGCATGTTGCCCGCCATATTTCTCCTTGCTTTTCAACAATATTTAGCTTGTTTTATCCCAAAAGTATATCACACAGTCGTGAACATGTTGGTTGTACGGGCTATCTGCTTCAAAAGCCACACAAAGCAAAACATTCTGCATGGTGAAATAATGTATTTTTTGAAATTCTGAATTTTCACAAATAGAATATCAGGTTAAAAGTCTGGGAACGCAAATACTTTCCTGACATTTAGCTGATGCTTTCCTCCAAAGCAACTTCCAATAACTGCAACCAACCATTAAGATACAAACCAAGATCAGTAAGAGTAAACGTAGAAAAGTATTAGCATCAAATATAGTTCAAGTACCAAAAGTAAAAGTAGTCATTGTGCAGATCGGTCCATTTCAGAATATAACTGCAACCAACCATAAAGAAACAAAACAAGAGTACTGCAAGTAAATACAATTCATATAACCCAGACCTTCCTACGTGCTTCAGACCAAAGTGATGCATTTATTTTGTATTTTCCCATACTTATAAAAAGGCACTTAACCCTCTAAGCTATCATCCATACTTCCCCCATACTGCGTAGCACCCCGAGAATGTTCTCCATTGGAAAGAGTAAACATGTTTGACCTTCAGTCTCACAGCTCACATCAATAAGCACTTCAGCACCAACACATCAGTGTTCTGACCTCAGGTAGGATGTGTTACTGTGACTACAATCTGTTGCTATGAAAGACCCTGTGAGAGCAGGAAGGGCTCAGCAGAGAATAGAGAATCATTCAAATAACCCAGACCTTCCTACGTGCTTCAGACCAAAGTGATGCATTTCTTTTGTACTATTTTTCAAGGAACTTAACCCTCGGAGCTATCCTCCATACAGTGTAGGAACCCTAACACCCCTTGCTGTGAAATACAAATGATGTGCAATATATATATGTATATGCCGTTAATAACTGTGCAATATATACCTGGCTGCTATATCTTCAGAACTGTTACAGGATGTGTATTTTGTAAATTGTGTAATTTATTTTTATTAGAAAAATCTCACTGCTTGAGCTTCAATCTCAGGATCCATGTATTTCTGATCCTCTCCAGAATGGAAGTAGTCATCAGATACAGACCACCAACTAGTTCCTGAACAGTGTCCTTCACATGCTGATATACAAGAGAGGGAGTTACACAGTCACAAGATGGAGGAATAGAAAGCAGTATTCAATGTTTAGTTCAGATTAGCTCCATGTCAGAAATGATCATGCTTGTCATATGTCTATCTCCATAGAGGCTGAATCATCATGTTAATCACATAGCTATCATATGCCTAAAACAGTGGCTGATGCTCTTCTAGGTAATCATACATCCTGTCATGTACACAGCTACAGTTGGGATACCTTTGTTAGCATGTGGACTCTCCCAACACTTTTTTATTTTGAATATTTTTTTATGCATGCTTCTTAGTTAACACTAAGCTGTCTTTGGCTCTTTTCTGCTGTAACAAATGTACATTTCCCCTCTGTGGGACGAATATTCTGATTCTGATAAAGAATGTGCTGCAATGCATCCAGCGTCAGGGAACCAATGGGGGATTTACGACGGCATCAAAAAGATGGGGTGCCCCACAGTCAAATGCTATCTGCATGTGTGTGTGTGTGTGTGTGTGTGTGTGTGTGTGTGTGTGTGTGCACGTAGTAAAACGTGATTTTCAGGCCTCAGTCCTTCCCAACTTCTAAGTGCATCAATCACGCTGCTTCTCATTCTCTAAATGTCACGGGCTTTACGACACACACTCGTCCGAAGCACCACTCACACTGAGGGAGGGGCCAGAACCGGAGAGATGTGATTAGGAAACAAAGAAAAGGAAACTTTTGGAAGTGGACATCTTAAATGGCAGGCTCCTTCTATGCAACGTAAGAAAGAAAAAGGAAATGAGGAAGAATAATAGTGCAAGAGAGGAATAAGTCAACTGTATTAATGTAAACAATATGAGAAAAAGCTAATTTTGTACATTAAAATAACATACCTTTAATGGTAATAATATATAAATATGCATGTTGTGTTACTTGTAGAGTGTTTGTCTTTGTGCTATACTAACAAAGCAGTTTATTCCCTCTCTGAAGTCTTCATGTTTTCTCCGTAGACGGTAAATGTAATCGTCTTGCTCCAGCAGTAAATAAAGAGGTTACAGCAGGTGATAAAGATAGAGGAAGAATAGATCGTTTTCTCCAACCTCTACTTTTCATCTTGCTATTCACAGGCACTTCAAACGTGCAGCACATTCACAAACAGCGTTATACATTAAATATTTATATATTTGCCTTTATTTGCATACTTTGATTGTATGTTGATTTACAATGGAAACACATTAAGCTGCGTAACTTTTAAATTGTGATTGTTGGATTTGGTAACTGTCTACGTTTTTAAACAGCTGTTAGGTATTGTATAGATTTACATGTTATACTTTTGGGGGGTTTCCCTTTCCTGAAGTGTGTACAGTAATATCCCTCCATTGGACTCCTTTGTTTACTTCTGGAACATGGTGACATCACTACGTAACATTCACGCTTCTATTGGCTAGCGCTCCAACACATTGTTCGTAATAGGCTAAGGGGCGGGGACATCTCTAAGCGGTTCGCCAATCACAACAGAGCCGGCCAGCTAACCAATCAGAGCAGACTGGGCTCTGGTTTCAGACAGAGGGTGAAAAGAGGGGCTGCAGCACAGGCAGTATGAGAACAATAAAGAGCTTTCTGAACATTAGAGCATTGAGACAGTGAATACTAATATCAACCTTAACATTAGCAGAATATATCTTCTTTAAAGCATTCGTTCCAACCCAGCTCACACTTGGACTACAGCCAGCAGGTGAGAGCTGCTCCAGCTTTGCACACGACTCAGTGGGTTCCTCAGAAACCACAAAGAGGAAGTTACTAAGCTGATTTATTCCAGCGTGTCACCAGCTCCTGATGGAGATGACAGTCACGTCTCTGAGCTGTTACATTAGACAGCAACTTCTAGTGAGCCAATTTATGCTAATCTTATCAGGATAAGAATCAGCATCAACAAGAGAGAACATTTGAATGAAGGCATGTCCCAAGAAATAACAAACAGTGAATGCATGCTGAGGAATCTTACAAAGAGGAAACATAAAGAAGAGATAATGTAGGAGTAATCACACCCTGACCCTTATCAGTGATTACACAATGAGGTTTAAATCAAGTGTTCAGGACTGAAACGTAATGCCATCAGAAGGAATAATGAGACGTCAGCCTGCAGGAAACATTCAGGAGAATCTGCACTAAGTGAAAGTCATTCAAATGTTTACACCTCACGGAGAGGAGGAAGAGAGAGGTAAACAGAGTAGAGAGAAGTACTCACATCTTGTACTTGAGTAAAAGTAGAAGTACTCAGATCGTGTACTTGAGTAAAAGTAGAAGTACTCAGATCTTGTACTTGAGTAAAAGTAGAAGTACTCAGATCTTGTACTTGAGTAAAAGTAGAAGTACTCAGATCTTGTACTTGAGTAAAAGTAGAAGTACCAGAGTGTAGGAATACTCTGTTACAGTAAAAGTCCTGCATTCAAAATGTTCCTCAAGTAAAAGTAGAAAAGTATTATCATCAAAATATAGTGAAAGTAGCGACAGTAAAAGTAGTGATTGTGCAGATTGGTCCATTTCAGAATAATATATCTGATATGTTTTATAATGATTGATCATTAAAGTGTTCTCAAAGCTGGTAAAGGTGCAGCTAGTTTGAATGACTTTGTATACTGCAGGGTAGCTTGTGGATTTACTCCAGGTGGAACTAAAGTCTGATTTAACACTTGATTATATTTCACATCATTAAGGAAGGGAATTTGACACAAAAAAGCTGGAGAAAAAAAAGGCAAGAGTTTCACCAAAACTACCAGAAATCATCCTCTGAGGAGCATGAATATTCACATAGTAACCTAGCCAGCACGTAATAAATCCAACACGTGGAACAAGAGATTGACTGAAAAGTCTGGGGAAAGCTTGAGTGATCCGACGCGTGAGGATTGTTAAATATCTGTTCAAACTGAGCCGACAGGTTTTGGACATCTTTGATTGGCTGTTTATTTATTTATCTGCCTCTGTCTCTTTCTCACTCATGTAGAAACACACATTGATTCAGCTGCTGACAGAAAGCTTCAATCAAACTTCTTTCATCTGCTGCCTCACTGCCTTTCTGACTGTAAATAACAGTAACACGACTTAACAGGTTGCAAAACACGGTATAATGCATTCAACACAAAAGCCTCTGAGGTACATTAGGGACAATATCATCATTATCAGTGGTGTGACATTTCATGAGTCTGCAGTTCACTGAAAGCAACAAAATAAACACTACCTGCCCACAAAGGGAATGAGATACAAAAGCCAAGACAGTGGAGAGAGTGCAGAAAGTGCAAAATAGAGAATACTAATGTCCTGAGGGCGGACACAACAATAAATCCAGTGTTTGACCAGACCAGCTGAGCAATTAGAAGGAAATATATGAAGTTGTTGGCCAGAGGCGAGGCTGGCCTGGAGATCTCCTTCAAATATATGTATAAAGACTACTAAAAGACTTCAAATACACGTATGTATCACATGCACGGGCAATTAGATATTACTTTTTGGATTATAACACAGGGTTTGTCAGGTTAGTTTGTGTCCAGTGTTCTGACTGAAGGCCACTTTGGGTTCTTTTCAGATTCAAAATACAGCAACGTGAGTTCACGATAACTCAATTGCTACAAACATAATGGTCATTTTCCTTTTTTGAATATAAATAAAACCCATGTAGTTCATTTTAATGCATCAGCACGTGCTTGGTTTGATGGGTATACCTTTTAGGTATGTTTGCTATTGCCTGCCTTTTTTTTCTATGACACAAAAAACCATGTCGGAAATACGTTTTAACACTTTATATGTCACCTCTTGGATGTTTGACTGAAAAAGTACTATACAAAAGTGCAGTCCATACATAAGAGAAGAAATAAGGGAACAGACAATTAACATTCCAATCACTGAAGAAGAAATCTTCAAGATACTTTAACGTATGTGTGTGTGTGTGTGTGTGTGTGTGTGTGTGTGTGTGTGTGTGTGTATTGTCTGTAATCTAGAAAGGGTCGAGACCTGTTCATAATAACATAAGTCTCTAATGATCTGCCTCATCTACTCTCCTAGCCTGTAAAAGTGTGTGTGTGTGTGTGTGTGTGTGTGTGTGTGTGTGGACTCTTAACCACTGCAGGATCAGTATTTCATTTCATTTTTAGGATGAAACTTAGCCAGAGTCATTTCACTAATGTGATTATCGGCACAACTGGGAAAGTCAAACTTCTGACCCCGTATCACAGCGCCGGCTTAATCTCTTTTAAAGAGGCTGGAGAGAGGGAGAACATTTCCCAAAGCTTCATGTGCTTTAGTTCACTTTAAGCACGTCACACTGACAGTGATATGAATATTCCCTCCTTCCCTTCAGCGTGTTATCTGATCGTCTGACTTCCTGTGTGCTGAGTCAGGACTGAAAGTGGGAAACCATGATATTCTGATGATTTATTGACTACATAATGACTCAGTTAATCAACAATAGTTTATTTGCAGCTACAGAAGGATTGTTTTATTGTTTGATTGATTTCTGATAAGGTATCTATATTTTTGTTGAATTAAATGCCAATATCCCCTCATTTAAACATTGTTGATTTATTTTTGATGCATTAGATATGTCAGTATTGATCATTGATCAGGGTTTTGTCTGCACGGGGTAACAGGAGCGCTGCGCCCTCATAACACAATGCAGATTTTCCCCGTAAAATGTTAGAGTGATGCCAGAAAACAATATTTCTGTTCCTCAGAAACGGTATAATTCCTCCAGAAATCTGAGTATCAAACAGAGCGTCAGACAGCTTTGTTTTTACGGAGCTCCGACGTCACGTTGTTTACGTCACGTTGTTTACGTCACGTTGTTTACGTCACGTTGTTGTTTACGTCACGTTGTTGTTTACGTCAGGAGACATCTTGTATACGAGCGTCATGTTCTCGAGATAATTGATATATCTTATAAACAAGATCAGAGACACAGAACTCATACTATATCTTTCTAGAAAAAAACCCTGGGAAGAGTAGGGACTCTTGCAACATGTAATATATATAAATGCAATATATACTATGTTAAAAATAAATATATACTATGTTAAAAATAAATATATTCTAAGGTAAAATGCTAATTATTTTTAGACTGCAAATGCTTCCTGTGTAAATTGTATATTCTCCATATTATTCTGTCATGCACTAAATATATAAAAACCAGTCCAACTAAATCGAAACTGGTGGTCTTTTATAGTTGAATATTGTGCAGACTACTGTTACGCAAGACAACTGATTGACACACACACACACACACACACTTCTGTTTCAGACCATAGCAGGGAGTCCATGTGAAAAGCAGCAGCTACTAATGTGCCAAACAAGTGTGTGTATGTATTTGTGTGTGTGTGTGTGTGTGTGTGTGTGTGTATGTATATATATATATATATATATATCTGTGTGTATGCCACAATGATCACTTTAAAAAAAGGGATCCAGCAGTGCCACCAATTCAATTAAACGTCTGACATTTCCCAGAATCCTCTGCTCGCCGTGGGCTTCAGACACGAGGAGCAGAACATTGGAAACCAGGAACGAGAAAAGCTGAGAGAGAAACAGTGGAGCAGCAGAGTGGAAGTGAGGAGGACGGATAGTTAAGTGTGTTCATCAGAAGCAGAAACTGCAGCTGCACGTACACACACTCCTCTGAAACCACCATGATGTTTCACAATCCTACAGACCTAAAACAGTCAAAACAGCCAAACAGTCTCATTTTCAGTCTAATATTTGGAACACATGGCCGTCTGGACTGACAGTAAATGGTGAGTGACAGACTTGGTGTTGTGGTGCATACATACAAATTAAACAAAATGTAAAAACACAGATAGAAAACTATTTTAAGAAACTATAATAACATTAAAAAATATATAATAAATATAGTAGTAATTACATTGAATATGATTGAAATCGTAGAAAAAGAATTGGAATAAATATGTGCAGTAATGAAAAACCAAATAAACATTGTGTGCATATATTATATTTTTATATTATATAATGTGTGTATCAGTCGACGGAATGCATTTCTTAAGTCTTCCTTTTTCCCTTTTTTAATGAATAACACAAACTACCAAGTACTATACTAAACTGTAGCCCTTCGATAGTTAGCTTTTGGCTGTAATCTTAGCGATATGTTTAAAAGCCCTCATCCCCCAAGAATTTAGAAACAGCTTTTCCCTTTTCCCCGATCAATGGCTGCCCCTCTCCTCTCCTCTCCATCATGCCGTCATCTCTCTCTCTCTCTCTCTCTCTCTGTTATGTAAGAAACAGAGCTAGCAGCTTATTTACGCTCCAATGGGGATTACAGGCAGAAGCTAGCACCATGCTAACACACACACACACACACACACACAGCTCACTGACAGTACACACACATAGTTCACTGACAGTCCACACACACACTGCTCACTGACAGTCCCGACACATAGCTTACTGACAGTCCACACACACACTGCTCACTGACAGTCCACACACACACTGCTCACTGACAGTCCCGACACATAGCTTACTGACAGTCCACACACACACTGCTCACTGACAGTACACATACACACACACACTGCTCACTGACAGTCCTCACACACACACTGCTCACTGACAGTACACATACACACTGCTCACTGACAGTACACATACACACACACTGCTCACTGACAGTCCACACACACACACTGCTCACTGACAGTACACACACACACTGCTCACTGACAGTCCACACACACACTGCTCACTGACAGTACACATACACACACACACTGCTCACTGAGAGTCCACACACATAGCTCACTGACAGTACACATACACACACACACACTGCTCACTGACAGTCCACACACACACTGCTCACTGACAGTACACATACACACACCGTTCACTGACACTCCACACACACATGCACTGCTCACTGACAGTACACATACACACACACACAGCTCACTGACAGTACACATACACACACACAGCTCACTGACAGTCCACACACATAGCTCACTGACAGTACACATACACACACTGCTCACTGACAGTCCTCACACACACACTGCTCACTGACAGTACACACACACACTGCTCACTGACAGTACACATACACACACACAGCTCACTGACAGTACACACACACACTGATCACTGACAGTACACATACACACACTGCTCACTGACAGTACACATACGCAGCTCACTGACAGTATACATACACACACACACACACACACACACTGCTCACTGACAGTCCACACACACACACACTGCTCACTGACAGTCCACACACACACACACTGCTCACTGACAGTACACATACACACACTGCTCACTGACAGTCCACACACTGCTCACTGACAGTACACATACACACACTGCTCACTGACAGTCCACACACACACACTGCTCACTGACAGTACACATACACACTGCTCACTGACAGTCCACACACATAGCTCACTGACAGTCCACACACACACACTGCTCACTGACAGTACACACACATAGCTCACTGACAGTCCACACACACACACTGCTCACTGACAGTCCACACACACAGCTCACTGACAGTCCACACACACTGCTCACTGACAGTGCACATACACACTGCTCACTGACAGTCCACACACATAGCTCACTGACAGTCCACACACACACACACACACTACTCACTGACAGTCCACACACACTGCTCACTGACAGAACACACACTGCTCACTGACAGTACACACACACACACACACACACACACACACACACTGCTCACTGACAGTCCACACACACACACTTTCCACTGACAGTACACATACACACACTGTTCACACACACTGCTCACACACACACTGCTCACTGACAGTCCACACACACACACTGCTCACTGACAGTACACATACACACACTGTTCACACACACTGCACACACACACACACACACACACCAGAGTTGAGAAGTTTTCCCGCGCTCAGAGAGAGCTGCTGCAGGGTTAGCATTAGCATTAGCCACCGGGCTTAAACAGATAAATAATGTTTGAGACAGACGAGGGTAAATGATCAAAGACTGCTTTAACACTTCGAGCCCAGCTTATGTTGTTTTGATGCTGTTCAAATAATGCATATTTTTAAATCTTCCTGATATGTGTAACATGTGATGCTCTGGGTGTTTTTATAGATTCTTCTGTCGAGTAAACCACCATCTTCTCTCGGTTTCATGCATGATGTTGCAGTATTAGGAAGATAAAACTACACTAGAAAAGTTGGATTAAGTTGTATTCACAAATGAACATGACTGGGAAACTAGATGCCAAATGTGTGCAGAGAAAAATATGTAAATATGAAATAAAATATCAAAAAAACGACTTAAAAACTGAAAAGGAAATACTCAACAAACTTAAATCAATTCCTTAAAGAGCTGCACTCCTCTCCTTCTTCTCTAATCTTCTTTATCCACTAACTTATTAGTTAATCAATTCTTCCTCGAGCCCAGCCGTTCCACTCCTGGTAATTACTTCAGTCGTTTTTATTCTCCACACTTAAATCTCTCAGCTGCTGTTTCTGTTTGTTTTAGATTTACTTCATTTCCTTCCAAAGCTAAGCGTGGCAAAACGGGAGAAGAGTCAACATAACAGATGAAGCATCTTATGAATAATGTGTTTTTATACCAAAGCACCAAATAGAAACTGACAAAAGAGAGAGGGAGCTAGAGAAATTACTCAGAAGAAAACAAGCGAGCATTCAAAATAAATTCATATTTAAAATACGCTCCGTTTAGCTTCTCTCAGACTGCGAGGAAAGTTGCTTCAAATGAAAGTAACTAAGATAAAAGTCGACAACAAATCCGTGCTCCAAATATCTTTGGTGGTTTCCAGTTGATTTCTGTGCATCATAGTTAATGCAAAATATGTCTTTGTTGTGCATAACATCAGTTAGCATGCTGCTACACTGCCTCCAGGGACTACACTGCTCATTAGCATACTGTTAGCAGCAATTATGTGCAAAGCCTCGTTTTAAAATGCTCAAAAAGTACAATTGTGGATCAATAAAGTATATCTTATCATCATCAGTAGCTGCCAATCAAAACCCTGAGTTAAATGCTCTTCATTCCCAAGAAACCCACCTCTCCGTTTCATTAGAATACTATCATTTTTGAGCCAAAGTATTTTCTGTTAACGAGGAATAATGTGGTCTGTGGAACGAGGCCAAGGCAGAAATAAATGAGCATTATCAGAAAGAAACCGGACCAAATACTGAGCGCTGCATCGAGAACTAGTGTGTTCAATTAAGGGTGCATGCACAGAGAAAAATACAGGCTCCGTTAAACTTTCAGGATAAAGTCTAAAGTCTACGTGAGATTTGAGAACGTTGCCACATATATAAGTTTCTCATGGCAAGTTCACAAATCTGATTACAATCAGTCTTTGTTTTCTCGGGTACGAATCAAGGTCAGCCATTATTCAGTGCAGAAGAAAGTCGCCTGGCAACTGATTAACAGTCCAGAACAATGAGGACTTTTGCTCGTTACAACAATGTTATATAATTCTCTGGCCAATGGTAAACAGACTGCCTTCAAACAGCACTAATCCAGTCTGAAAACACTAGAAGAGTAAGAAGTTCTGCACGCTACAACAAAAACAGTTTCTCCCTTGTTGCCTCAAAGAGACGGAGAAGAAACGGCTGATTTCAGAGAACTTTAAGTACAACTTCAGCTGATTAAAAAGGATTTAGGAGGTCTTGACCATGAGCTTTGTCGACCAACAATGACTCAGTTCATCCTTGGGTCTTAGATAAAATTAAATAAGCGTTTGGACTACGGAAGTCATTAAAACAATTCTGAAAATGTGCTAGTACTCGTTTTTGTACAATACCATATACTGTATATTGTAGGTAGATGTAATTGTATAAAGAAGTGTATTTCGTAGTACATGAGATTTACTGTTTCTTTTTTTACCGTGGAAGCAAATTAGCATTGAGAATCTTACTATTTATCTGTTCAATGGTAAACAGACTTAATTTCAACAGCACTTTTCCAGTCTGAAAACACTCGAAGAGGAAGAATTTCTGCACGTTACAACAATATAAGTTTCTCCCTTGTTGCCTCAAGAGACGGAGAATAAACGGCTGATTTCAGAGAACTTTTAGTACAACTTCAGCTGATTTAACGTGATTTATGAGGTGCTGACCATGAGCCTTGTCAACCATCAATTACTCAGTTCATCCTTGGGTCTTAGTGGATGACTCTGCCAAATTGAAAGACATTTCGATCAAATTAAATAGACGTTTGGACTACGGAAGTCAATTCAAAAATTCTGAAAATATGTTAGTACTTGTTTTTGTACCGTGGAATCAATTTAGCATTGAGAATCTTACTATTTATCTGTTCAATGGTAAACAGACTTAATTTAAACAGCACTTTTCCAGTCTGAAAACACTTGAAGAGGAAGAATTTCTGCATGTTTCAACAATATAACTTTCTCCCTTGTTGCCTCAAAGAGACGGAGAATAAACGGCAGATTTCAGAGAACTTTTAGTACCTTTCCCTGCTGTTATCCCAAGGACGGATGTTTTAAGAAAAACCAACAATGTGGACTGGAGGTTATATACAAGGAGAGACAGATGCATTTAACACTTTTTGTTTTAGGGTTAGAGTTAGGGTTCAGGTGAAAGCTTTTTAGATGCATGTACCCGTCACATTTGGAGATGAGATATATACGTGATTTGCAACCAAGTGTGCACATGAATGAAGATGAAAAGGTGAGGACAGAGGAAACAGCAGAGAGGGGGAAGTGGTTGAGAGTAATGACTTGTGACAGGAAGTCCCACTGTACTCAGATTCCTCTTTGCCCTCCCTCAGGTGAGAGGTGAAGGAACAGGAACTCCCTCGAGGGAATCCTCACATCCACTTTAGAAGATACCGTTTTTATTGTAAGCGACAAAAAACATAGGAAGCATTGACTATTGATTTGGTAGAATAACGCCACATATCAGGCAGGAACTGGATTATTAAAGGAAGCCTGAGTCTATGAAGCAAATGAGCAGTTTGGGAGTTAGGTAATGTAGAAAATAATTATCTAATAAAAAAAAGCATTGCATCATTTTTTAGGAAGATTTTATCTGAACCCTTCCTGTTTGTTTGTATGATTATTTGTCAGAGTATGAAGGAACTGAACTAAACAGGGTCTGCAAGATGAAGAAAAACAAAGAGGGAAAAATGTTTTTACCAAATAGCCTAACATCAATTATGTGGCTATATTGTAGGGTTCTTCATCAATTGCAAATGTTTCAAATAATTCTGACATTTTTATCTTAAAATCTCAAAATTCAGTGAAAAAAAAAGTTCAGATCTCAAAATCTCAAACTTTTAAAAAGAAATATTTCTGACTTTTCAGAAAGAAAATTGAATTCTGAGAAAAACGTAATAACGACTTTTTTCTGAAAATTCCAAAATTCTCTGAAAAATAATAGATAGTTTATTTTTTAATACATTTCAGAAAATTGAGAAATAAATAATTCTGACTTTTTCCGAAAAATCCAAAATTCTGAGGAAATAAATGTTTTCCTCACATCGACTTTTAAAGATACACTTTGTATTATAAGCGACAAAAACATGGGAAGCATTGACTATTGATTTGGTAGAATAATGCCACATATCAGGCAGGAACTGGATTATTAAAGGAAGCAGTGTATGGACGTCTCCATTTATAGTCCAGAACAATCTGTGTGACTTCACCCAGTTCAGATAACACAATATATATCAATATTTAACTGGAAATACAAACTGGTATCAGACAATACTCGGAGTCAATGTACTAGATTTTATATTTGGAGATGTATCAGTGCATCACAGCTGCAACTAGCACCTCTTCCATTAACGATTGGTCTTACAAATGTTAAAATATAGTGAAAAGTGTCCGTATTAAAAGAGGAAAGTAGGACACCTTAATAATTGAGAGGCAGCACTGTATGATAATTTGGCATGAAAACGATGAATCAATCATCAAAATAGATGGAGAACATTTTTTTAATCGGTTAGGTGTTTCTTGCAGTTCTTCAATGCGTCCCTAAATTAGACAGTAGATTACATTTTGGACATCAGCTATTTTCCATATTGATTCATCTTTAGATGTCGGCGTCAATGCTTTGATTACTTGTTTTCTGAAAATCTGAGAAAAAAAACATTTCCCCAAATTCCCCAAAAATATATTCAGATTTTTTCTGAAAATCCCAAATTATGAAAAAAAAATACTTCTTAATTTTTTGGGGGAAAATCTCCAAATTCAGTGAAATAAATAATTGCGATTCTTTTTCTGAATTAGATAGAAGATTGAATTTTGGGCATTTAACTAACCGTGATATTGAGTCTTCTTTTGGTAGATGTTTTAACTTATTGTTATTATTAATTATTAATGTCAGGAAAAGATAGAAATCACACATCTCCGTTTCTCATATGAAATGTCTTCTAACAAAATGTTTTGGCATTAATGTTTTGATTATTTTGGGGGTTCACTTTCCCTCCAACAACCGGATGAATCGATCGATCCTAACATGAATAATGAATCCTTTTAAAGACGCCACGTTCTCCCAGAGTGATGAAATCATGGCGGTTATGATCAATTTTCTGTTCCGGTGATAATGGGTTCTCTTATTGACCCTCTGGACGGAGAACCCATTTGTTCTTTAAGACACACACTCACACGAGAGAGATTTCACACCGAAGATGAGCAGTTTGGTAGTGAGGTAATGTAGACGATAATTATCTTATAAAAGGAATGATTTTATCTGAACCCTTCCTGTTTGTTTGTATGAATATTAATCATATCCGACAGTTAATGAAGGAACTGAACTAAACAGGGTCTGCAGGATGAAGAAAAACAAAGAGGGAAAAATGTTTTTACCAAATACTCGAACATCAATTATGTGGCTATAATGTAGGGTTCTTCATCAATTGCACTGTTTTCAAATAATTCTGACATTTTTATCTTAAAATCTCAAAATGCAGTAAAAAAAATAGCGCCGATTTTTTTTTCTGAAAATCTCAAACTTTAAAAGAAAATTATTTCTGACTTTTCAGAATAAAAATTGAATTCTGAGAAAAACATAATGACGATTTTTTTTCTGAAAATTCTCTGAAAAATAATGTATTTTTTTCTAATACATTTGAGAAGATTGAGAAATAAATAATTCATACTTTTAAGAAAATCTCAAAATTCTGTAAAAAAATATTAATTCTGACTTTTTACAGAAAAATTTGAGAAATATGAAAAATAAATATTCTAAGTTTTTCAGAAAAATTCAAAATTAACGTTTTTTTATAATAAATTTGAGAAATCTGAGAAATAAATAAATCAGACATTTTCTGAAAAAAACAAACATTTGGTGAAAAAAAACAAAAATCCTAATCTTTTCTGAAAATATCTGAATTCTGAGCAGAATTTATTTTTTGACTTTTTTCAGAAAATCTCAAAATTCTGAGGAAAAATAAATGTGACTTTTTTTCCAGTATATGAAAATTCTGTGGACAAAAACTCATTTTGACTTTTTTCTGAAAAAACAAAATAATTCCACATTTTTCTTTAAAAATAATGTTGGCTTTTTTTCAGAATCCGGACTTTAATCTCAGATCTCACTTAGAAAAATGTGTTTTGGTCAGATTTTAACATAATCTCACATGTGGTCCTAATCCTTTTAGTGTCATTACTTTTACTCAAATGCAGCTTTTCAACCAACAAAATGCTTACGATTTGACATCATCCTAAATCTAACATGATATCAAGTCTCCTCTGGATATTACATCTCTGAATTGAACCCATGAAGAGAATAAAGCTGGGATCCTCCCGTCTCTCTGGAGATGTGTGTGAGTGTGATTCAGTTGTCAGCGGATGAAGACGAGCTGATGAAGACGAGCGAGATGAAGAGTGACGGCTCAGAGTCCAGGTTTCTCACTCTGACCTCCCTCCATACTCTTATATGATTTCTGACACCTGACTGACAGCAGCAGAGATGCAATCAATCATCTCAGATTCATTCAGCCTGACTGGGTGACAAACCTCCGTCTGAATTAAGTGCTATCAGTTAAAATGACCTGAGAGTGTTTTTGCTATTTGCTTTTCTGATGCTTCTTTGGTGTTTTCAAATCGGGAATAGTGCTTCTACTGATGCTACCGTTTTGTCAAATTACGATACATTAATTTACATATAATGCGTGTTATCATGTCTGTATATTGCACATTATCTGCATATCAAGCGCTTTGAACACCGGGAAAAGCGCTAGGACATGTATTATTATAATAATAATAATTATCTCTCTACTGTATAGGCCTACTGTGGCTAATTTCTTGCACAACACTCTGCATGTTCCTGCACAAAAATTGGCTTTACAAACAGAAAAGTTGGATGTATTTTAATATAAGATTTGTATAATCATCCAACAAGTAGGTTGGGTTTGTTTTACAGCAAAACTAGCGCAAGGATTTTCATTAAAATGTGCGTTATGGTGAAACAAGGGCCGAAAAAGAACATATTATATTTTGGGGCAGTACCAAAACACGTGGGGGATTAATGCTTCTTTTTTTTAAATATGTACTTTTGTTAATTATCTTTGGGGTAAATAGCCTTGACGGAGGCCTTATGAAAAATAAAACACAAATATTGATATAAAAATTCAAAGAAAGTGTCCAAAAACTCAAATAAACACAAATTTGAATAAAATTAAGAGTAAAGAAAAATGTTAAAAAAGTTATATAAACTTGGAAGTTACACTAAAATGTATGTAAAAAAACTACTCATTCTGATAACACATTATTGGTTATTTTCTGCTCACTAAGCCTGTATGTTTTCATGTCTCTCCATCTCCATTTGTTATATCCTCATATGATTGTTTCCCTTTTTTAAATCTCCAAATGATAACAATGCTTTATCCAATTGAATCTGATGTAAGGATTAGCGAGGCGGAGTACAGCCCGCAGAAACAAAGCCCCAAACCCTCCCTGATAGCAACAAGAAAGAGAGAGAGGAAACATTCGTTCTGTTCAAATCAAAACTCACAGGTCTTAACGGAGCGTCCAGACGGCAGAGCAACTGGCAGGAGACAAATGGAGGTACAGTAAATACAAGAGAAGTGAAAGGAAAGCTAAACGCGGTCCAATCCTCTGAGTGTTTCTGGGTCGAGAGCCAAGTGTGAGATTTACAGCCAGAGGAGGCACTCTTCGGATTAACGGGCTGATTTAAAGCCTAACGTTAAATAAGAAGCCAATCAGTTCAGTCTGACAGAAAGGCTCAGTCTTTACAGTGTCTTAAAGTAATTAATGCTGCAGAAGAAGAAGGAGAAACAGGCAAAGAAGAGCGTTTCTAGAATCTGTCACCTGCAGGAAAATGTCATTAAATTGTCAAATGTTTCCATTGCTTTGATTAATTATACACCCAAAGGAAGATGCTCAAATTCAACAATTACCAGCATCTCAATCTGCACTCAATTGATGCAATCAGGGGTTTCTATATAGGAATGATTGCAGATCGTTTTGAGAAACTGACGAAATGGCATCACGTTGCATTTGATCCAAAGCAACTCACAATAAGATCAATCCACCATGAAGATCCAAATACAGAGCAGCAAGGATCCTGCAGGTTCATGAGCAGGTTCATGAGCAGGTTCATGAGCTTCTGTAGAAATACAAATAACAGATGATCTCCAAAATGATGCAATTACCTCGATGAAGAACCGTCTCATGGTGGTGTGTCTTCGCTCAAAGGGCAAACTGCCGCTTACATCCAGACATATATTATTGATTTATAGTCACACACGTGTTTTATGAAGTCCCAGTGACCTCGATCTCTGTCAAACAACGTCTAAGAAGTTCCACGTTGAGTCTTAGTAAAGGTTTCTGCCAAATTTGAAGAAAATAGGTGTTTTAGTACAGACTATGGAACACACACACACACACACGCGGCTACAATTACTGGATGCCCATCTCCCCATTGAGCCACAGCCACCCTGGGATTTATTGTGTACATGTTTTACTATGGTATCAAATGGGTTACCAAGAGAGTCGTATACATTCGTATCGACTTCTACATTTCTGGTATCCTGACCTTTAGTACGGACAACCTGAAAACATGTCGCCTCCGGACCAGGCTGTAAAGTCTGCTGTCATGGTGTGTGTGTGTGTGTGTGTGTGTGTGTGTGTGTGTGTGTGTGTGTGTGTTGCAACATTAATGGGGCGGATGGTCCATTAGCTCGATGACATCATCCCGCGGCTAAATCATTGATAAGCTTCGGGGCGAGTGGCGGATCAGAGGGGCTCCATTAAGGAAACATTTAAGAAGACAACATGGGGGAGCGACTTAGGGTGAATACGTCATCAAATATATGACAACATCTGCACATTCATTCAAAAAACCTTCATAAAAAAAGCACAACTGTATTCAGAGACGTGCTGACGGTGAGTTCAGGTGCTTTGGTTTGGTTTCTTACACTGAACTGGATTACAGCTCCAACAGAGGACACAACACAAGCATTGATAATAACACATCATGAAACCTCTGAGATGAGGTTTGGTATTTGCAGCTGTAATGGAAACTTCTGGAGACAAAGCACAATGAGACACGGAAGCGCTTCTGGAAGTTACGGCCGGAGAATTTGCTGCAGACACAAAGTGACACAGCGCTTGCCTAACCAATTCTGAAGATCCCTCCCTAAACCCCATGTATTTAGCTAGACTTAAGCTAGAGAATAATCAACATTCTGCATGACAAACAAAGCACCCTAGCTCCTCCATCAGCTGACGCCACCAGGCAGGAATAAGGAGACTAAACTATACTTTCTGAGAGACAGATCATCTGGGTCAAAGTTAAGGGCCTATAACACATATTGTCCTCAACATCAGCTTCATACTACAGGACGGAAGTCAGGAGCCACCGATAGATAATCATGTAACCAATAATACATTTCATTATTGATTAAGGTCTATTGTGTTTCAATGAATCAGGTGATTGCACGGTCTATCAAATGTCAGAAAATTGTGAAAAATCACAATTCCCCAGATGTTGATCGTTCAGACTCCTCGCTTTGTTCGACCAGTTGGGTCTCTTTAACTAACATGCCAATTATTGTCTTAGATTATGTCTAACCAACAGTGTATTAACCCTTTCAGCCGTATTAACTGTTATAAAACAGATTCACAAAGACGTTTTTCGGGGTGTTTTTGACACTAAAACGAGTTTGCAGCGTTTTATAAAAGCTCCTTTTCTTATATTTCAGTCTGGAAGTTACCACGTGATTTACTGGTTTGTGTTTCAAGAAGTATTGTTTCTTTAGTTTGTTTTTGTGCAAATGAGATGAGCACACGCCGTTCCTCCAGTGCAAACACAGATACATCATTCAGAGATTGTTCCTATGTGCATTTTGTGGCGATAAAAAACTGATGGGAAAATCATTTCTGAGATATTTATCCTCTTCAGTGGAGCAACATGGAAAACCCCATGGCGTCTTAATTAGAGAAAACAGAGGAGACGTGTTTTTAATCCTAAAATAAGAGCAGCACAAACACCAGACGTGAGATTAACCCCGAACTAAAGTCTGCTCTCATTTGTTTCACTAATCACACTCAATAAAACTAATTAGAGGCATGTGTTTTATAATGGGGCTTAAAACTGTTACACATATCTCTTTTAAGAGCAGAAATGATCCTATTATATTTAGCAATCAGCCGATGCAACGTAGGATTTCCTCATTAACGAAGGGCTGTGAAATCCAAACAGGAAGCCTGATTATCTGCTTTTATTCCGGCTAATTTAGGAAGCTGGATTCCCAGAGCAGAATAGTTTTGCATCAAAAGCGAAAGGGGGAGGGAAAGAATAAATGATGCCAATAACATACAGCTCGAGAGGGCGATAAAGCTGTCAGCAGGGCTCAAATCAACAGGATTCAGCAGCAAAAGTAGAAACACAACACCAGCAGGAATATCTACATCTCACACAGGGCGAAAACTCAGGTTTGAAATCATAGAGGGGTGCAGGAATGAGTCCTCAAACCTGGGAATGAGTCAGCATTTCAGACTCCTCGTCTCAAAGGCAAGGGTAAAGTAAGTATTAGGTAATTAAATTCTAGTATTGTTTATTTCTACTCTTTAATTTCTACTTATGTGCAATGCCTTGTTTTGTTTTTTAATGACCTAATATTTACTTTACCCTTTTTGCTCAGCCAATGCATCAAAACCTCAACGAGAGCAAGACAGAGGTCGTCTTCTTTGGACCCCAACCTCTCCGGTTGATATTCTGGGCTCTCTCAATGAAAACATCCTCCCCTCTGTCATGAACCTTGGAGTGACCTTCACTAGCACTTTTAAATTTGACAAGCAGGTCAGCACCGTAGTCAAATCCTGCTTTTTTAAAATACGACTATTGGCCAAGACCAAGTCGTATTTATCTTTTAAAGACCTAGAAAGGGTTATTAACGCCTTTGTTACCTCGAGACTGGATTACTGCAACGCTCTGTATGTGGGTATGGACCAGGCCTCAATTAGACGCCTGCAGCTAGTGCAGAACGCAGCTGCACGTCTTCTGACTGGCCACAAAAAGCGTGATCACATCACCCCAATTCTGGCCTCACTGCACTGGCTTCCAATTCGGTTCAGAATTGATTTTAAAATCCTTTTATTTGTTTTCAAAGCCCTGAATGGGCTGGCTCCTGCCTATATAGCCGAACTCCTCCAGCGCTACACCCCAGAGCTTTAAAGACCCACTGAAGTGTGCGACGGTGCATGATCTTTTATGCTAATACGTATAGTAATGACCAAAATTGTCCATTGGAACCCATATCAAAGATGTTGGAATAGCAACGAATTTGACGAGTTTGAATTTTCCGCTGGGAAATTCGCAGTCGACCTCCGCCTTCGTGGGCGTGGCTTGCGATCTACTGCGTGACGTCACAAGATGGGCCAAGCCGAAGTGTTTACATTCACCACCATTCATTTTGTCTCTATTTCAAAGTCGAATTTACCAACGTTTTTGAGCGAGTATTTGATTGGAAAGTGTTTCGCAGTCGACTGGAAGTGATTGCCAATCGAGAAAAGCTGACAATGGAGGCGACAGTGACGAAAAAGGGAGGAAAAACACACGGGAAGCGATGCATTGCCGCTGGCTGTGGTAATGTGAAGTCTGCCGAAGTGGCGATGTTTCTGTTCCCAAAAGATGAAGGTGAGTGGCTGGTGTCATTGTTTCGTAGATTCGTAGATTGTTTATGAAAAATAAACGCCACTGTGTTGATGTTTCTGTTCCCAAAAGATGAAGGTGAGTGGCTGGTGTCATTGTTTCGTAGATTCGTAGATTGTTTATGAAAAATAAACGCCACTGTGTTTGTGTTAACTAACAAGACTGTCATGGCGGCGGCAGAGCTCAAGTCGAGTTTCTCCGCCTGGAGATATTCTCACTATTTCACTTTTGTCGAGCACAAAGAAAAGAACGTTTTAGTTAAATGTAAGTTGTGTCTTGGCGGGTCAAAGATCCTATCGACTGCCCAAAACAGCAATTAAAATCTGTTGAAACATCTGCAGAAAAAACATGCTGGGACGAAGCTAGTAGCGAAGCTAGTAGCTAAGACCACAGACCCAGACTCATCCGACGCCATTCCACCTCCACCTAAGCAACAGCGGCTGGATTGGCACTTTGAAACATATCTTTGTGTGTGTGTTTGTATAGACCACATTGCTTAGCAGAGTTCAGTGATGCAAATGCATGTCAAGTTGATCAACAGGTTGTATTATTCTCCGATGCAATAACAGTACTGAAATGAAGGCTACAGTATAAGGGCATTAATGGGTGCCCTTTTCTAAGTAACTAAGAAGTTACTTTTCACAGTAACGCATTACTTTTTGGTGTAAGTAGTGAAGTAACTAGTAATTGTAACTACTTACTGGTTTTCAGTAACTAGCACAACACTGCATGTGAACATGAATGTTGCATCATGCTATGAACAGATGAATGTATGATCAGGTGATGGCCAATCCTGTGTGTAGATCTACTCTAGATCTATGACAAAATATTGTCCTCAACTAAATTGACTTCCATGGCCACTTTCCTCATCTATCCTGTCCGAAAAGCTGTCAAAATCACTCATTTCTCTCGCACCAGTATCACTTTCCGAAGTCTCTGCCATGTTTACAATCACAACTGGGCCCATCTTGTGACGTCACAGCCGCTATCGTCTGCAGCAGCGGTAGGCTCAGACGGCCGTTCACGGGATGAAAAATTTGCGATGTTTATCTCGTCCCTCGCACTTCCTAAAAAATTATTTTAGCCATGAACAGGTACAATTATATGTAAGAAATGAAACTGCCATTTCATTTTGGTGCAAAAAAATGCACTTCACTGGCACTTTAAGGTCTGCTGACCAGCTGCTGCTGCTGTGCCCAAGACCAGGCTCAAAACCCGAGGGCACCGAGCCTTCGCAGCAGCTGGCCCCAGGCTCTGGAACACTCTGCCCCTCCATGTGAGGTCGGACCCTAGGGGTTTTTAAACCCTCACTAAAGACTCACTTCTTCTCCCTGGCCTTCGAGTCAGAGCGGAGCACGACTCCTGACATTTCCCTGTGTTTTTGTTTTTTATATTTCTGTTGTAAATTATTGTCTTTTATTGTGATTGGAGTAAAGTGCATTACATTAGAGCACTTTGGCTCGACCAAAAATCGCTTTTAAATGTGCAATATAAATAAAACTTGATTTGATTTGTTGTTTTTTATGTTGCTGCAATACAAACATTTCCCAAATTGGGATCAATACAGTACCTCTTACCTTATCTTATCTTATTTAGATGCTTTGGTTGAGTAAAAGAACCGCTATGTTAACGTCAAACGTACTACAGTACAAGTCAAAGCCCTTAAAATCTCACTTAAGTATAAGTACACAATCAGCAAATGGTACTTAAAGTATCATAAGTAAAAGTACTGCAGAAAATGGGTCCCAATATGTGATTTATTAAATTAAATATATAAAACTATTAGATTGTTAATATTTTTGCATCAAGTAGAATCTGTTGTAGAAATTATTTGTGTTTTCAATTGAACAAAAAATCAAATGTCTTCAGCTTGTGTTAACCACAGATCTTATTTCAGGCTAACAACCCAAAACACATCCAGAAAACCATTGACCTCCAGACCAGGGGACAAACTAATTTCCGGGTTTTAGGACTCATTCCTGGACTACTCTATATCCTAATGTTAGCTTTTCCATTGCATTTAAGCCACTAAATGTATACGAGTGGTGTTAAAGGTCACCTATCATGCAAAATCCTCTTCTTCATGTCTCTTCCACATCAACATGTGTCCCCTCTTCTTCATGTCTCTTCTACATCAACATGTGTCCCCTCTTCTTCATGTCTCTTCTACATCAACATGTGTCCCCTCTTCTTCATGTCTCTTCTACATCAACATGTGTCCCCTCTTCTTCATGTCTCTTCTACATCAACATGTGTCCCCTCTTCTTCATGTCTCTTCTACATCAACATGTGTCCCCTCTTCTCCATGTCTCTTCTACATCAACATGTGTCCCCTCTTCTTCATGTCTCTTCTACATCAACATGTGTCCCCTCTTCTTCATCTCTCTTCTACATCAACATGTGTCCCCTCTTCTCCATGTCTCTTCTACATCAACATGTGTCCCCTCTTCTTCATGTCTCTTCTACATCAACATGTGTCCCCTCTTCTTCATGTCTCTTCTACATCAACATGTGTCCCCTCTTCTTCATGTCTCTTCTACATCAACATGTGTCCCCTCTTCTTCATGTCTCTTCTACATCAACATGTGTCCCCTCTTCTTCATGTCTCTTCTACATCAACATGTGTCCCCTCTTCTTCATGTCTCTTCTACATCAACATGTGTCCCCTCTTCTCCATGTCTCTTCTACATCAACATGTGTCCCCTCTGTGTAAAGAGACTCTGAACGTTTCAGGAACAAAGATTCTCTCTCTTTTTGTCCTGATCCATTTCTATAAAAACCTGTCTGAAAATGAGCTGATCAGATTTTGGCCACTTTATGATGTCATCAACCATTAGCCAATCACCAACCAAGCTGAACAGCCAATCAGAGTGATTTCTTTGGCCGACAGCCTCCCGATTCAACATGTCGAATCGGCGGTGGAAGGTGTCGGCACGGCCGAAAAGACATGACGGTGCTGGACACACCAATCTGAGTAGGGCGACACGACGCTCATCGACGGCCAGACATCTATCGACGGCCGAAATCGGCTTGGTGTGTAAGGGACTTAAAGTAACAGACAGAGAATCAGCACTTTTGAAACAGGGCTGAAACAGAGGGGATTATGGGATGCTGCAATGATCTGTTTGGTATTTCAGCCAATCAGAGACAGGTTCTGTATATATCTGAGACCTGTGATATATTGATGAAGAACAGTATAATAGGGGACCTTTAATATGTGGATAAAAAAAGATGTGTTTAACACCACTTATCCATATCAAACTTGTAAGTATCATTAGCAGTTGTGTTATTTTCTGCAGTAATCCAAAATCCAATAGAGAAATTCCATTAGCTTTTTGTGGAGGGAACCAGGGAGATGCTTCCTTCAGGGTCCAACACAGAAATACATAATCCCTGCACCACTGTAATAGTAAAGCTCATATTTCTGGGTTCACTCTCAGGACAGATCTGAACACTGAGTCCTGTTTTTTCACAGTTTTTTATCCAAACAGCCGCAGAACAGTGACCACCGCAGCCTCAAATACTGAAATAAAAACATGTCTTTCTGCAGCCAGAGCTCCTGAGTGAAGCCTCTCTGCTGGGAATCCAGTCGACCACAACCCCATCAACATGCTCAGGAATCAGGAGTGGAAACTCTGACACTAAATGGCTTCTACTAAAACACAACTCCAAAACACTGCAGAGAAATCAATGGAAATCAATGGGACTTTTGATTAACGCTGCAGTGCATTTAAATAATGAAAGAGGCGAGGTAAGTGCAACCGAAAGCTGGATTTCTACCGACAAAACAACCGTGAATCCCTCTGATGAGGAGTGAGACGCTGCGACTAATCACGTCTTGGATCCAGATAGACAGTGCGTGCAAAAGAGAGAAGGGTGTGTGTGTGTGTGTGTGTGTGTGTGTGTGTGTGTGTGTGTGAAGTGGATCTGCACAGTGGTCAGCATATTGGCTGGGCTATTTCCTCCTCGCTCAGGCTGCAGTCTATAAAAGTTAATGAGCCCACTGAGCAGAGATCGGACAAGCAACGATGCATCTGTGCATACACACACACACACAGACACACACACACACACCCTTGTGTTTAGATGATTGCAGAGATATGTAATAGAGCATGTGTGTGTGTGGTATAAATCCTCCTCCACACACACACTCCAAAGAGCTTTCACAAAGAGGGCAGGAGGCTTCCTCGCTGTCTCCTCAAATTTCACACACACTTCAGTTGTAAGCCGCCTTACATAACAGCGCTCCTACGCCAGAGATTCTGTGAGAGTGTGTGTGTGTGTGTGTGTGTGAATCATCAGGCCATGGGGATCTTTCACTGGTCAGTAATAACTGTAGGAAGCGGCAGCCGCTGTGCTGAACTTCTTATTCTCTGCACTCTCCGAAAGAGAAAACAACGAGACACGAAAAGACAGAATGTGAATGAATGGTGGCAATGCATTGGACACACACACACACACACACACACACACACACACACACACACACACACACACACACACACACACACACACACACACACACACACACACACACACACACACACACACACACACACACACACACACACACGTAAAGGTAGAATGGCATTCTTAGTTGTTGTGCGTCAGAGCGCTCCTTACGTCTGAGCAGAGTCATGGCAACGCAGCGAGCACAATGAGCGCTTTATCCTTCAATAATGTCTGCAACACGTCAGAGAAAAATGCATTTTATCAGGCATTATGTTGTTGACAAAGGTTTTGTCAATAGTCAACAACAAACAGGATTTTCTTAAGACATTTTCTCATGTTTAGTATTAAAGATTAGCTGATTTTCAGATGATGTTGATGAAAGGCAGGTTTTCCTACAAGGATTGATTGATACGTGTTGTTGTATTGATAGAAGATGATTTATTAACATATACGGTCATTTATGAAACTAAAATATGAAACATATGTGGGCTACAGCTTTAATTTGCTTGTTATTAGCGGTTTCTCACGATAAAATACTCAAGAGTTTCTCATTTTTGGTCAAAGTCACATATTATTGTCTGAAAAAACGGATTTAATTGTAAAAATCTAGAGATTTGTGTTTCATTATTTTCTGCTGTAACTAGATTTGTGAGGCAGACATTATTATTTAAAATCGGGTAATGATAAAGCAGCTGATTTTTTAAAAACATTTATTTAGAGTTATTTCATTTTATAGTGTGAGACAGTCATATTTAAGAGATTTGTTTAATTATTTTCTGCTGTAACTGGATTTTTGAGGCCAACATTAGTGAAGCAGTTTATCAACATTTCAGATTAGAAACACTGCAGTACCTTGTCAGTTATGGCTTGAAAATAGTCCTTAAAAACTCTTTGTGTGTTAGTCATGGCTATGTGAGAACAACAAACCACTAAAACATCTGGGAAAACATTTGGACATTTCGTGTTTGGCTGAAAAAAATATCAAATCAACCACATCCTTCTTTGAGAACCAAACACATTTATGATGGTTTCCAGAACTGTATTATGACAAACATGCTGCAGTTGAACCATAACCGTCTGTTTGCTAATGTTGGACTATAAAGGAACTAAAGTACAGTCACATGACTTCATGTCACCACCGCTAAGCTAAAGGCGGCTAATGTTGGGCTATAAGGGAACTACAGCACGGTCACATGACTTCACGTCACCACCGCTAAGCTAAAGGCGGCTAATGTTGGGCTATAAGGGAACTACAGCACGGTCACATGACTTCACGTCACCACCGCTAAGCTGAAGGTGGCTAATGTTGGGCTATAAGGGAACTACAGCACGGTCACATGACTTCACGTCACCACTGCTAAGCTAAAGGCGGCTAATGTTGGGCTATAAAGGAACTACAGCACGGTCACATGACTTCACCACCGCTAAGCTAAAGGCGGCTAATGTTGGGCTATAAAGGAACTACAGCACGGTCACATGACTTCACCACCGCTAAGCTAAAGGCGGCTAATGTTGGGCTATAAAGGAACTACAGCACGGTCACATGACTTCACCACCGCTAAGCTAAAGGCGGCTAATGTTGGGCTAAAGGAACTACAGCACGGTCACATGACTTCACCACCGCTAAGCTAAAGGCGGCTAATGTTGGGCTATAAAGGAGCTACAGCACGGTCACATGACTTCACGACTTCTGCGATGTTAACCACAGACCTTATTTCAGGATAACAACCAAAATATGTCCTCCCCGCACAACTTTAGAGCATTTTGTGAATAGAAACAGTTGGTTTCGGCTAATGTTGGGTGTGATGACGTTTAGTCGTCTCATTTAGATACTTGTTAGCAACCGCCGTTTTTAAATTCACCAGTGGGGTATTTACTGGCGTATTTTATGTTGTAAAACAAGACATTATTTAGTATTTTAGAATCAATTCTGTGAGGCTTTTGACACTACGCTAACCCATAAGATTAACAACGATTCAGTACATCATCAAAATGTCTTTGGCTGCGTTTTAAGTTTGTGAGTCATCCCTATTATCATTTCACCGAGAGCAGCATCAGATTTCTGCCAGACCCACAACTTCTCCAGGAGCCAGAGCGCCACTTCCTGCCAAGAGACAGACTTCAAAAGAAGTGAGCGGCCATTATGTTCTCCTGCAGCCTGTAGGCCGAGCAGAGAGGAGGAAACAAACAGTGACAGGCAGAACGAGAGGTGGAGGGAAAGGAAATGAAAGGAGAGCAGAGGATGTGTTTGGAGAAAAGATGCACCGATTGCACATTTTTCTTGGCTGTTTTGGATTACAGTTTTTATTTTAAAACGTCTGATCTGCTGAGTTTTCTTTCTTTGTAAGAAATATATAATTTACAGCGTGCATAAACGTTATTTACTTGATTTACATAAGACTGAATTCTTCCTGCTCCTTCCCATGATGGGTTATATAAACTGCTAGAAGTGTACATGTTTAGTGAATTATTGATCTGAAATTCTGTACAAAATAAAATAAATGTTTCTTAAATGTAACATTTAAAAAATGTAAAAATATATATTTTTTAATTGAAACATTGACGATTACAAAATGTAAACATTTGAAAAAAATGTTTATAAAAATATGTAAAACATTATAATTTCAAAAAAAAACACATTTCATTTAAAAAATTAAAAAAATTACAATATAAAAAAATAGAAAAAAATGTATAACCCTCACCTAACGCCTAACCCTTCCTTAACTGAGTCCCTTCATGTAATTTCCTTGATCACTTGCTTTTAAATCTGATTCTCCCTCAGTCTCCCCCCCTCACAGTCTCCCCCCCTCACAGTCGCTGTATCTGATTTCCTCTGCAGAACCCATTGATCTACACTTCACTGAAGCTTCCCCAAACAGCCCTCTGCACAGAACACACTTAATCTATGCTGCGCAGTCAATTGTCTGGGAGCCGGAGAGAGGAACTCAATACTCAGCAGAAAGAAAGCTGGCAGCAGAGACCCTTTTCTCTCCGACCCACAATAAGTCTTCTTGTAAAGGCCATCTTCGATCCTGAGACACAGCCGCCAACATCTCAGCGGGACCTGAAGCTGAAAGAGAAGAACTCTGCCCTTTACCTCGTCTGCTGCCCGTCTCATATCAGCATCTCACTGGCTTAGGTTGTCAAATAAAGTCAGGTTCTGTGTCCTTTCCTAACCACTTTACCTTACCCTGAGTGAGAAACGGCAAGGGGTTAAGGCAAGATGTGATGGAGAATTCAACAGGACTTAAGAAGAGAGACTGTACTGACGCTGGGAGATTAAATATGATGAGACGGAGGGTGTTAGTGAGTCTTTAAAGAGGCCCTTTTTTTCAGTTTTTCTCTATCCTGTAGTGTGCTCTATAGGTTTTAGTGCATGTAAATGGTCTGTAAAGGATAAAATCCCTGTGTTTTTCCTGTGTGTTGGACAGGCATCTACACAATCGTCCTGTTAGTTTTAATAGTATAAACATCCACATTTAAAAAGAAATGTGTCAGCATATCTGGCATTATGTTGACGATGCATCTCCATTTTACTTATATTGCCTTTTCTCCGTTGTTATTATTTCACCTGTATCATATCTTGGTTTGTGTGCCTAAATGTCTAATTGTTCCGCTATTTATTAGTATATTCATCCTGTCAGTCACCTGTAAATCACTTTTAACTGCATCAACTTGTATGACAGGTGCTATACAAATAAAACTTGACTGGTTTTGTGTCAGCTATAGAGTTTTTCCACAGTGAAAAGAGACACTGTTTACCTGTGCGTTTATCCTTTTGTAATCCTGGCAAAGCTCCATTTGTTTCCATCATTTTTCATTTGCTTTGTCTCCTCTGCCAGCTGTCTGCGTTTATTTGAAACTGAGGGATGATGAGTCGTTGCATTGTCTCCTGTTTTTTCAGTGTCGCACATTAACGTGGATCCCTCCCACTTCGAAGCTGCTATTTATTTCGCGGACGGCACTTTTGTTTTCCACCGTGTCATTCGTCCTAAATGCAGCAGCATGAAAGCATCGCGGCTCACTAAGTGCTGGCGGAAATAGTTAAACTGTGTTGTAGAAAATAACACTGTTGCTGCGTTGCATGTGCGATACTGCACTCAGCAACAAGCCTGCAGCAGTGTGTGATGATTTAAAGCCAGTTGTAAACGGATAATAGTGTTTTATATCCCCTGTCCTTATTTTGATGGAGGTCCAAGGCTGTTTAATTAATACGTCATCAATTATTCACCAAGAATGTTTCCATGCACGTCGTTGCAGCTCGCTTTTATTAATGCAACTTTCACTTTCATTTTATTCACATCTGTTCTGCGTTTTGATTCAGATACACATTTGAAGAGGAAACGTAATCATCACTTGCCAGGCTGCAGTAAGAGTAATCTACAGAATGAGAATGTGAAAAGTAAGAAAAATATGCCACAAAATCATCTGAATAAGTTAAAAATAAAATCACAAATACAACTTCTAGATGGATGGAAGGAAGGAAGGAAGGAAGGAAGGAAGGAAGGAAGGAAGGAAGGAAGGAAGGAAGGAAGGAAGGAAGGAAGGAAAGATTCTGTTTACAAACTGATGCAGAGTTTAATAACAGTTGTCCCACTACTTATGACCTATCATGTTACAGGATTCTCCCTGAGGTGCAGTTTGTTGTCACTGAGCTGTTTGCAGTAGCACTCGTCATGTCTCTTAATCCTGATCGTTGACTAGAGCCAGCGCTAAAGCTAAGATTAGCCCACATATGCACTGAAGGGTCACACACGGTCATTCACTAAGAGATCACATACGCTGGCATTAAGAGGGTGACACCGACACATGATTACACCCAGAGACATGCACACACACAGAGGTTATGTTGTCCTCTCAGCTGCTATGTGACATGCTGTGGTGTCAACACTTCTTCAGACATGCAGTCATTTGGATGTGTGACAACAACGAACTGCACACACATCTGAAGAAGCATAGCAACAGGAATACTTTAAAGCTTTTCCTTACAATCAAAGGTTTTGTTGGCCTTCCAGCGGCAATTAGACGACTCTTTAAAGTAGAGACACGACATACTGATATACACCTGAACATCAGCAGGAGAGGACTCTTTAAAGTAGAGACACTACATGCTGATATACACCTGATCATCAGCAGGAGAGGACTCTTTAAAGTAGAGACACTACATACTGATATACACCTGAACGTCAGCAGGAGAGGACTCTTTAAAGTAGAGACACTACATACTGATATAGTCCTGAAAACATTATCTAGCTCCAGTCGATCGAGCATTGAAACGATGAAATGAAACTGTTTTTGTTCTTGGTCGGTTGGATTATCTGGAAATGCTGTTGCCACTTCTGAAATCTATCTAGAGTCTTTTAGATTTGCAAACAAGACAGTATAAATATGGACCATATCTTAATCCCAGACTATTTTTATTTCAGGAATTGCTTTTGAAAAATAATATTTCTTACTCTGTCTGCCATGTTGGCAGCCGACCTGAAATGTTTACCAGCCACAGCCAACATTGACTCTGTTTGGCAGGTGCTAATTTCATTCCCTTGTGATTTTTGACGGATTCAGAGCAAAATTCTGGCACGAACGAATTAAAAAATGTTGATGGAGAGCAGGAGGAAACAGAGCCGAGGTTTATCAGACCAATATCAGCAGAAAACAAAGAGATTTTGCCAATGAAAAAACAACCACGGACAAAAAATAAAGAGCAGAATAAGCAGCATTTTCAGATTTAACCAAGGACAAAAGTCTAAGGATCTTAAGAGTAGAGCTTTTTTGTGTGAATAAGAGATAGTGAACTTGCATTTTACTCCACTAAGTGAAATTGGTAAAAAAAAAAAGTGCAGCAACTGATGCTAATCCTACATATTACCTATCCTATGCTATAACACTGATTCTGATATTATCCTACAGACTCCTCAAATGTCTGCTTTGGCCTCTCGTCCAGTTCCCATGTATATTTCAGATTTAATCAAGGACAAAAGTGTGATTCTCAACAACGTGTTATTCTGCCGTTTCAGATTCCTCATATTTCTACTCATTCTTCTTGTCCAGTTCCCATCACTTGCACACGCATACAGTGTTCATATATCTGGAGTTTGTGCATCCCAGAGTGAGTTATAACCGTTAGTGTTTCGGTGTTAAAACAATGTTACACTGTCTGACCTGCAGAATACCTGCGCTGTGTGTTAACAGTATCTCTAGGTGTTAGTGTGAAGGAGATGGTGACAGATAGGTGTCAGCTGCTCTGCCAGCGCCCAGCGGCCAATCACACGCCAAAAACACCCACTTCTGATTCAACATTACACTGCAGAGTTTCCCAGGGAGTTATGCAGCGGCGGGGCAGAATACATACAATAAGATAGGATATATACACAAAATAAGATAGGATGGTAAGGATATAAGGTAAGGAAAGGAGAGGAAAGGTAAGGTAAGGTTAGGAAAGGAAAGGAAGGAAAGGAGAGGAGAGGAAAGGAAAGGAAATGTAAGGAAAGGAAAGGTTAGGAATGGAAAGGTTAGGAATGGAAAGGTAAGGAAATGAAAGGAAGGTTAGGAATGGAAAAGTATGGAAAGGAAAGGGAAGGGAATGAAAGGAAAGGAAAGGGAAGGAAAGGCAGTGTAAGGAAAGGAAAGGATATAAAGGGAAAGGTTAGGTAAGGAAAGGTAAGGAAAGGTAAGGTAATGAAAGGAAAGGTTAGGAATGAAAAGGTTTGGAAAGGTAAGGTAAGGTAAGGAAAGGTATGGGTAGGAAAGGTGAGTAAGGTAGGAGTAGGAAACACTATATATATTGTTGTCAGATTACCTCAAATGTTTGTGATCAAATGAAGTGTAGGTAATGAAATAATGCAACACAGTAAAAGCTATTAAAAGCTGTGGTGGAAATTCTTGAAATTAACTAGTCAAAGAGTTGTCCTTCTGAGTCTTTAATCTTTTGCAAAGGTGGCAAACAACATTTGAAAAGCAATGTCTCCACAGCCGAGTGCAACTACTCAAACTGAAGAGAGAGCTTTTATACAGTTACAATAAATACGTGCTTAGTCATGAGATAACTGAGTAAAATAGACCCATCATCAGATCACCGTGTGGTCACATGGCACCTTGTGACTGATCACCTTCCTGATATCTACTGTCTCTTGACATGTAAGGCTTACAGAATATTATTATTTATATGTTAAATATAACATCAGAGCACAATTCTCTGATAATCCTATTTTCCATTACAAAGCCCAGACTATTAAGGCATACCTAACGTGACAGTCATTAAAAAAAACACAATTTTGATTCGATATTTGCAACCTGCCACTACATGTGGGGGAAACTTCTGTGTAGCAATGCAGGAAGAGTCACCGACTCAGGAAGGAGACACGGGGAGAGCTGGAGCTTTGATGTCAAACACTGATGGGTTATTTGGAGCCTCGGCCGGAGAATTCACAAAACAAGTCCAGAGTCAGAGGCTCTGACTTCACGGTAGAGTTGCCACGTCAATTCTGAAGAACTCTACCCCAGACCCATGTATTTAGCTAGTTCAGAGAGAATAATCAACATTGTGCATAACAAGATAGAAGCATAACACCTCTATCAGCGGACGCCAACAGGCAGGAACAGGGAGACAGAGCACTGCGAGCAGCCAAGGCTACAGGTGCGTGTGCTCAGTCAGGACAGCATGAACTGATACACTGGGTCAAAGTTATGGGCCTTGGAAAATATTTCCCCAACAACTACGAATTTGTCCTAGAATCTGGATTCTTATTTTCTGCACAAATCATGTAGCAGAGACACTGAATGCATATCAGAATACTTGATTTATATCAGGGTTAATTTGCTTTTTTTAGGCTATTTAAGAATAAAGCAAAGTCAAAATATTTATAAAAACATAAGTGGTTACATTTAAATGTGCACAAGGTATAATATATAACAAAAATACATATGTAAATTACAATGTACACATTGGTGTAATTGTAATAATAAAGATATTATTGCTGAGTTGCACAGGTTTTCTAAAACAGAAAATCTTTTTTGGTTTTGCTTCAGGCATTTTAAAGCGTTAAATAATAGACATTATTTATTTCTGCAGCCACGGTGTAACCTCAGCAGTTAAATCCACTTTGATCGTCTTCCTCCACCGTCATTTATCATCAGCTGTAAAGAATTAAACTTTCATTTCATTGTGTACATCATCGTCACATCATTTACTATCAGAAATGTATCATAATGCAGTGAGAAAGAGTCTGTAGGTTGTCGTTGTATTCCCTGCAGGTTTATATATAATTTGTGTTAAGTGATAGTCATACAGTGAGACTGTGTATGCATGCGTAATGTGCAGATATAAGAATGTGTGTTTAAATGTGTTTATATTTAATTACACAGAAGCTGGAAGGTCAACGTGAACACGAGAGCCGACCATACGTTTTTATCCTGAGGCATCAACACATTTATCCAGAAAAAGAGAATAAAGCTGAGTGCTATTTAGATTCAATTACCGCTTATCGTGTATAAACATCATCGCACAGTGGGCACAAGCTTAAAGTGCAGATATCAGACTAACAAACACACACACACACATATGGCACCAAGGCGTCACTGAGAGCTCAGCTATAATACTGTCTGGGTTACCATATGGAGGCAGTGTGTGTGTGTGTGTGTGTGTGTGTGTGTGTGTGTGTGTGTGTGTGTGTGTGTGTGAGAGAGAGAGCTAAGGAATTTGTGTTGTGTGTTTACCAAACCACTAAAGAGGAGAGTGTTTGAATAACCTGTCGAGAAGCCGTCACTGCATGTTTACCTGACCCCTACTGAGAGCAGATTGCTTCCGTCAGTGTGTGTACAGTGTGTGTGAGAGTGTGTGAGAGTGTGTGTGTGTGTGTCATTAACCTAACTGTACAATGAGCTTGGAGTCTGGCTCGGTCAGATATCTTGGCACAGAGCTTTCGTAAAAAAGGCCTGGGAAAACTGCTGAGCGCTGCCATTGTGTGTGTGTGTGTGTGTGTGTGTGTGTGTGTGTGTGTGTGTGTGATACAGTTAAAACCTTGGTGTACTGTAAACACCTCGGTGTCTCCAGCACATTTGCAGCTCTCCTTCCTTCTCAGCGTCCTCAAAAACACTGACGCATCATTTTAAGTATTACCTTGACAAAACCAAAAAACATCTGCTGTTGTTCTGTCCTCGATCACACACTAAGGGATTGCATTTCATTAACAAGACTGAGAAGAAAATGGACCTTAAGTTTTAATAAATTACAGCATTTTGGCTTTTCACAGAAGAACTGACAGCCAGGAGAAACACAGCAGCGACGCGTGCTAACTTTGTAGAACTGAAGCACAAACAATGAAATGTGTGCATAGTCTAAATGAAATCAGGAACAATGCAAAGTATTGTAAAACCAGTCAAACATGTAATGCCGCAATTTATTTAATGCTTGACGTTGCTAATCCGCTGCTAGCACATTATTTACTCCAATTGAATTAAGCTGGATTAAGCTGGGTCTGTTGTTGGAGAATAAAAACATTTTTCCAAAGCAAGCTCTATTGGTTATCAGCCACAACCTACAAAAGAGCAAGAAAAAAAAGAGTAAAAGGAAGATTTGATTGTATTATACAGTAACTGACCGTGCTGCTAGCTAGCTTAGCAACATGTATATTACCAGGAATGTTAGCTAGCGATGTTGGACTGCTCTGTATTCTCACATCATTCTAAGCAGACACAAAAATGATGTTTATGAACCAATAATCATGGGAATGTGTAATCAAACATGGGTTAAATCAGCCATACATGTATTTACGGTGATAATAGTGTTAGTTGTATCGTCATTCTATACTTACAGCCCCTTGTTGTGCTAATGTAGCAGCTAAGTGGCTAACGCTGACAAGCAAGATAACTGTCAGCAAACACACACATGACATTTGTAACACAAGAAATCTCAAGTCTGTGTAATACGAACTGTGACAATTTGATCATATAATGTCAATTTGATCATATAATGTCAATTTGATCATATAATGTCAATTTGATCATATCAACTTATTGAAATAAATATGAGTTGCTGTATTGTTGTAGCCCAACAGCTACCATGGTGCTAACTTAGAAGCTAAGTGGCTAACGCTAACAGGCTTGATCACTTCTGCACATATTCTAGCTTCAAATGATCTGTATCCAGGACTGTCTTTACTTTTATAAAGTGGGAGGAAAGAAGACACGTGGTTATCTTTATATACAGTCTATAGATTACACCCTCACAGTGCTACGATCTAAGACACAATAAAGCCATGACTCAGGATCAAAATGGCTGTTCTTGAGAATCAGAATCAGAAACAGGTTTATCACCAGGTAGGTTAACACATACGAGGAATTTGACTTGGTGTTGTAATGCATACATACAATAAAACAAAGATTAAAAACACAGATAGAAAACAATTTGAAGAAAACTATAATAAAATAAAAATATATAGTAAGAAAATAGCAGTATTTACATTGAATACGGTTGTAATCCTAAAAACAGAATTGAATAAAATATGTGCAAGCAATAAAAAACAAGATATTGTATACATTGTGTGCATTAATGTAATGCATAGGGTCTATGATGTGGCTGCAGGTACAGAGAAAGCAGAACCCCACATTTCAAAACTACTGTGCCATTTCTTTTACAGTTTTACTCTCAGTCTTCTTCAGAAACCAGCAGCTGAGCCTCCTCTCTCAGGGAATATTCCCACACACCCTCAGGTGATCCAAAAGCAAAAATCAGTTGTAACACTTCAGAGCACAAGCCTGAGTGATCGCGCCTCACTAAACCTCTTCCTCCTTCTCCATCTTCAAGCGTTTCTCTCCGAGTGCACCTGATTTCAACTCATCCTCTCATGCCTCACTCATCCTGGGGGGAAAACCCACAGATTGGAGGAGAGGAGGGTAAATATTTGAGTGTGTGTGCACTGTGCAGCCATCCAGTTGCTGTTTATATCATATATCCAGCAGACTATTTGCTGAGTAATCACAAACACAGCGTTTAACACTGAGCTCCACACCCTTCAGGGAGGAGGTGAAACGACCGTGATATCTGGGTGTTTTTCACACTGAGAGTCATGCTGCCACTCTCGAGCATGTCCCTCGTTGACAGGTGTGGAATATTTTCGAGGAAAATTCACTCTCCACACATGCAGTGACGCAGAACATATGCAGTGAAGGCTGTCAGCTGCAGATGGCAGCGCAAAGAAGGCCAGAAAGTGACGCCTGTACCCGTTATTAAAGTCATTTTCCATCCTCTTTTTATTGCATATAAATCCAGGCTGAAGACTTTTCTTTTTGCCGCTGCTTTTAATTGATATATTCATATGTCACACTGCACTGTAACTTTTAATCATCTGTGTTATTCATGTTTTATTACCTCTGCTTTTAAAATGAGTGTTTTGAAATGCCATTTTATAATACATTTCTTAATGCTCTTAATGTCTTTCATGTTTGTAAAGCACTTTGAATCGCCTTGTGTTGAAAGGTGCTATATAAATAAACTTGCCTTGCATTGCCTTACAAGAAGAAACATTAAAAACACTAAAACTACAAGACCTGGTTGACTATAAAACTATCCAAATTATGTTCAAGGCCGCAAATCAACAATTGCCTCATTATGTCCAGGGACTTTTCACACGGAGAGAAAACACACACACGTTGAGAGGAAACTGCATTTTCCAAAAAACACCTATACGAACAAATTCCAAACTTCATTGCATCAAAACAAAAAGGTGTTAATCTGTAATGATGAGCTGAAATACTGTGCAACTTTAAACTAAAACAATTATTTAGAAACTAAATCCTGAATGGTTATGAGCAGGACCTGCGAAATCATGCTTGTTATTTCTTGTCGTTGTAAAAGTTATTTTCTTTTGTTTGTTTTGTACAAAGGAATGATTTGTTTAAAACAACGAATCAAATATCACGAATGCTGCTGACGATGACTTGAACTTTTATTTTCATGAACAATGTACGCTAGAGGAGGACCAGAAACGTTTTTAAGCTTCTTCTTGCCCCTTTTGAACATGACAGAACCTATTTGAGAATTTATTTTGTATTTTTATACCTTGAAAGTTATTATTATTATTATTTTAACATGTTCAATAAATTGACTAACACAATACATAACCATTGCCTTCCACAAAAACCCAATGGGATTTCTCTATTGGCTTTTAGATTATTGAAGTAAGTAAATAATCTCAATTAATTGTTGCATCATAATTAAGCCTCACATAGAGGTTGAGGGAGGGACGTGGAGGAGATAAAAATGGAGTTGAAGTGTTAATCGTGTGAGATTGTGACAGCTTGAAGTAAGACGCTGTGGTTTTTCCACCACCAGCTCAGAGCCTCCGTCACAATGGATCTGCGACACAGAGCATGTGTCAGCCATCTGTCAGACTCAGAAAATATGTCAACAGCGAAGTAACACCCGGCTAAATGTGGCCGTGCCCCGTTAAGACGCATCCATGCTCCTCTAAACGTTCTCTGCTTCCTGAAAACCGTCTCACTGAGTCTGCATCTTCTTCACAGATAATTCACTGATCTGATTTAAAGGTCTCCTATCATGCAAAATGCACTTTTTGATGTCCTTTATAGATGAAGATGTGTCCCCGGTGTGTCAGAAGACTCACAAAGTGTCATAAAATCAAACCCTCTCTCTTTTCCTCCGTACCCACATCTCTAAAAACGGGGGAACAACGGAGCTGATCCAGATTCGCCGCCGATATGACGTAATATCTGAAATGTGGGCGGGCTTTACACCCACGGCCCAATCAGAAACGTTGCTATCAGAAACAATGAGCAACGTGTTCTGGAAGTAATGTGGTCTTTGTTTACATTAGCATCGCTAACACTCAGAGCTAACCTGTACTGGAGAGAGTATGTGTGTAGTAACAGGGCTGAAATAGAGGGATATGAGGCATGGCTAGAATGGGTGATCTGTTTGGTATTTTGAGCAAAACACTTCATAGACATGTTTTTTATATATTTTGATATATCTGAGACCCATAATATATGCATAAAAATAGCATGATAGAAGACCTTTAACATGCTCATACAAATGCTCAACTTCTTGTTTCAATAGTTACTTTATCACTTTATTTTTGTTGTATTATTATTTTATCTTTACCTTGTGTGAATCCTGTTTTTAACTCTGACCCTGTTGCTGCTATAAACGCCTGAATTTCCCCAAGGCGATAAATACAGTTCCATCTTATTTTATCTCATCTTGTTTGGTATTTTTCCAATCAGTTAATTGGCCCATCTTTGGAGGGAGTTGCTATATGCAGAAGCAGACTGATAAACATCTTCCTAATATACACTCAACAGCGTGATATGTCTGCACTAAGGATGTCAGATATGGGTTATCACTGCTTTTTTATTAGGTAATTTGCCTGACAATATGAGAGGGATTCATCATTTTCGCATCATTATTCACATATGCACTTAAATATATCAAATGATCTAAAAACAGAGGATCTGTACCAATATGCAATATGTTTTTTACGTCTCAAAATAAGATTTGTACGTCAGGACTTAACAATGCTTCATTCAAAACACATATTTAGCCTTTAAAATATAGTGTGCTTCTTCACATTTGAATATTGCACAAGTCCATATTGTGATTGCATGGAAATATAGATTATTTGTGCAGCTCTAGTTCATCTCCAGCTGATTTGAACACATGCAACAAGCTCCATTTTCAAAGCGCACTTCTGTTAAATTATCCAAAAACCAGCATGCATAACCACCGGGTCAAAAATGCACCTTCTAGTAAGCGAATTCCATCCGTATTCGGTTTAAAATGTCAGATTTTAAGGTGAGACTTTCTCTCCCTGTATCTCCGCAGTCATCAATGATTTACACCGGATTGTAAGCTACAGCACAGCCAGACTTTGACATGAATAATTGAACAGGAGCAGGGTGATGTCCAAGCAGTCTGTCAAAATATATGAGTGTGTGTTCCCTAGTTTGTGAGTGTATTTCAACGGCTATAAATATCTGTGCAGCACTGTGAGATAATCACAAATCAAGCTCAAGGACAAAAAGGACGGACAAGTACTGTCTCACTATCTGATGGTGGGATGGGTGTGGGTGTGTGTGTGTGTGTGGGGGTGTGTGTGTGTGTGTGTGTGTGTGTGTGTGTGTGTGTGTGTGCGTGTCTAGAAAAAAAACCACACACACATCTGCTGATCAATATGAAGCATTGCCTGGGTTGCAGGCTGGCCAAATGTGATCATCACGGCTATATGAGACTCCCCGTCTGTGTATTATAGCCATTATCCAGAGATAAAAAGATGTTAAACAACAATGAGAGACTGAATGCAATAAATTAAAAGGTAGCTGGACATAACATTTGACCCTGATCTCCATCCATATACATGTCAAGGAAGACTTCAAGCACTCACTCTTTATAGCTTTGTATTAAAACTAGTACCTCTCAGATCTCATTAAAAGATAGAAACCGGCAGACACTGCATTGTTGACTTAAAACAGACATTCTGCAACATATTACTCGCCCAGTATGTGTTATATATTTAAAGAGGAAATATTGTGCTCAATTTAAAGTTCATATATGTATTGAGTGTCTCTACTGGGACATGTCTCCATGCCTTAATGTTAAAAAAACTCTTTGTAATAACCCTAAAGAGCTTGAAGAAAAGCAAGACTTGTCTCGAAGGTAGAAACCAAATGTTATCCTTAATTCTTTGGGTGATATTCAGTTGTTTCAGTTTGTAACCAATCACCTGATGCATATGGTCAAGTTGAAGGTAATTTAAAGTGCATTATCACACTAAAATGGGTAAGATTGAACAGTTGCAATGGGAGTTTATAAGCAAGAGAAAAGTTAGATGTTGTATAAGAAGCAAGAAATCTGTTTTGAGTCAACGTGTGAGAGTTAGTTTTAATGCAAACATATTGAGAGTCAAGAAGCTTAAAGTGGCGAAACATCTCCCTGTTATTGATTGTTTACTGTCCAAATACTCTGGTGGATCTTGCAAATCATTTTCAATTTGGATGGTACATTATTCACTAGTTTAAACTTCTTAAATGACATGAATTACTGTTTCTTTCCGTGGCGTTTCAGGGCTATTTCTCACTCCCTGTTTCTTGTTTCCAGATGATTTCCCCCCTGTCCTCTTGTTGTTCCGTTGGAGTCTTTTCAATCTGAACTGATTTCCATGCTGCATGCCAAAGCACACGGTGTCACCTGGGTTACAGCTGGAGAAAAACAACACCCACCATGCAACACACCGGGAAAAGACATTTCCCTTTCAGACGTTAGAAAAGCTTCTGGGAGTTTTACAGCTGCAGGAATCATTCATACTGTCGGCTCACACAAAGCACCAGGAGTTACACTGGTCTAAACTAATTCAATGAAAAGGTGAATGTGATTCTTTCACAGAGTTATGGGTGTATTGTTCGGCTTGTGACAGTCAGACAGAACTATTCATTTAGAAAAGGAGAAAATAAAAAGACACAAAGAGAGAGGTTAGCGCTAAAAGCTAAAATTAACTGTTTAAATCTGGTTTGCAGATGTTGAGGCTTCGCAGTGATTTCATCTGCTTTCAATGCGAAAAACCTATCATTGTGGTCTGTTTTGTGTATTTCCTGAAAGCTAACCCTGTTTCAGTTTGTAATTTAAGACCTGATGCATAATTCAGGTCAAGTTGTAGTGCATTTAAAGAGGCCTTATTCTGCTTCTTGGATTTTCCCTTTCCTGTATTCTATAGTTTTTGTGCATGTAAATGGTCTGCAAAGGCTAAAATGCCTGTGTTCCCTCTTAGCAGGAGAGGACTCTTTAAAGTAGAGACACTACATACTGATATACACCTGAACATCAGCAGGAGAGGACTCTTTAAAGTAGAGACACTACATACTGATATACACCTGAACATCAGCAGGAGAGACTCTTTAAAGTAGAGACACTACATACTGATGTACACCTGAACATCAGCAGGAGAGGACTCTTTAAAGGAGAGACACTACATACTGATATACACCTGAACATCAGCAGGAGAGGACTCTTTAAAGTAGAGACACTACATACTGATGTACACCTGAACATCAGCAGGAGAGGACTCTTTAAAGGAGAGACACTACATACTGATATACACCTGAACATCAGCAGGAGAGGACTCTTTAAAGTAGAGACACTACATACTGATATACACCTGAACATCAGCAGGAGAGGACTCTTTAAAGTAGAGACACTACATACTGATGTACACCTGAACATCAGCAGGAGAGGACTCTTTAAAGGAGAGACACTACATACTGATATACACCTGAACATCAGCAGGAGAGGACTCTTTAAAGTAGAGACATACTGATACACACCTGAACATCAGCAGGAGAGGACTCTTTAAAGGAGAGACACTACATACTGATATACACTGAACATCAGCAGGAGAGGACTCTTTAAAGTAGAGACACTACATACTGATGTACACCTGAACATCGCAGTAGAGGACTCTTTAAAGGAGAGACACTACATACTGATATACACCTGAACATCAGCAGGAGAGGACTCTTTAAAGTAGAGACATACTGATACACACCTGAACATCAGCAGGAGAGGACTCTTTAAAGTAGAGACACTACATACTGATATACACTGAACATCAGCAGGAGAGGACTCTTTAAAGTAGAGACACTACATACTGATATACACCTGAACATCAGCAGGAGAGGACTCTTTAAAGTAGAGACACTACATACTGATATACACCTGAACATCAGCAGGAGAGGACTCTTTAAAGTAGAGACACTACATACTGATATACACCTGAACATCAGCAGGAGAGGACTCTTTAAAGTAGAGACACTACATACTGATGTACACCTGAACATCAGCAGGAGAGGACTCTTTAAAGGAGAGACACTACATACTGATATACACCTGAACATCAGCAGGAGAGGACTCTTTAAAGTAGAGACATACTGATACACACCTGAACATCAGCAGGAGAGGACTCTTTAAAGGAGAGACACTACATACTGATATACACTTGAACATCAGCAGGAGAGGACTCTTTAAAGTAGAGACACTACATACTGATGTACACCTGAACATCAGCAGGAGAGGACTCTTTAAAGGAGAGACACTACATACTGATATACACCTGAACATCAGCAGGAGAGGACTCTTTAAAGTAGAGACATACTGATACACACCTGAACATCAGCAGGAGAGGACTCTTTAAAGGAGAGACACTACATACTGATATACACTTGAACATCAGCAGGAGAGGACTCTTTAAAGTAGAGACACTACATACTGATATACACCTGAACATCAGCAGGAGAGGACTCTTTAAAGTAGAGACACTACATACTGATATACACCTGAACATCAGCAGGAGAGGACTCTTTAAAGTAGAGACACTACATACTGATATACACCTGAATCATCAGGAGAGGACTCTTTAAAGCAGAGACACTACATACTGATATACACCTGAACATCAGCAGGAGAGGACTCTTTAAAGTAGAGACATACTGATACACACCTGAACATCAGCAGGAGAGGACTCTTTAAAGGAGACACTACATACTGATATACACTTGAACATCAGCAGGAGAGGACTCTTTAAAGTAGAGACACTACATACTGATATACACCTGAACATCAGCAGGAGAGGACTCTTTAAAGTAGAGACACTACATACTGATATACACCTGAACATCAGCAGGAGAGGACTCTTTAAAGTAGAGACACTACATACTGATATACACCTGAACATCAGCAGGAGAGGACTCTTTAAAGTAGAGACACTACATACTGATATACAACTGAACACCAGCAGGAGAGGACTCTTTAAAGTAGAGACACTACATACTGATATACACCTGAACATCAGTAGGAGAGGACTCTTTAAAGTAGAGACACTACATACTGATATACACCTGAACATCAGCAGGAGAGGACTCTTTAAAGTAGAGACACTACATACTGATATACACCTGAACATCAGCAGGAGAGGAACTCTTTAAAAGAAACAAGGGGACTTTATCCTCAGACAAACCTCAAACCACCAGTCACCAGTCACTTTGGATCCTCGTTTCACATTCATCCATCAAAGCCAAGGCCTCCAGTTTATAAACCTCTTCAATGAGAGTTGACTTCATCTTCTTTCTGAAAGCGTTTCTGTGAAGCTTCAGTGTAAAGTCGTTATGAAATCTGTGCAGGAGAGCACACGGGGTCAGGAGGGGAATAATACATAAATAAGCTTTAATAAAAAGATACTGCATCACCTTGTGAGCTAACAGGAACCTGCTGTGAACACAAACTCTGATCCTGACTCACATGCGTGCTCTCACATATAAAACAGGACCTGCTGAATGAGGAGGCTCTGAAAATCCTCTGGGGTAGAAAATATCTGCTTTAAATGGACCACCAGCAGCACCTTCATGTTTACTGTCTAACGGATGAATCACTCGTCAGAAAGTGATTCAAAACTATTCTAATCATCTAAATCAGAATCAAGTTTATTGCCAGGCACGTTCACACATACAAGGAATTTCTTTTTTTTATATCTGCTGGCGCGAACATAAACAATACAAAAAAGAAAGTTGCAAAGTAGGTAAATATATATGGATAATAAAAAATAAGTATTTGTAAGAAACAATTTAGCATCAAAAAAGGATGATAAACACAAGTATTTACACCAGATTAAAAGCCATTTCTCGAGATGTCCCGATCCGATCACGTGATCGGAGCCGATCACGTGATTTTCAAAAGATCGGGAGAAAAAAATCGGGGATCGGGATTTTCTTTTTTTCTTTTTTTCTTTATAAAATATTTGTATTATTTTATTTAATGTTACAAAACAAAAATGACCATGTTCACGTCTTAAAGTCATCCTGAGGCCTTAGTTTTGGTTTAAAATTACACAACATCATGTATGTGTTGCTTCTTTTGGGCTTTGGGTTTTCATGGTTATTTTGTGGTGGACCACTGATAAGCTTTATTTTGTTTTGATCCAATGCTGCTGTGAAAAAAAGAAGCTATATCCATGTTGGATCGAATGGGTAGTTGGGTACTGTCATTTAAATAAAAAAATAACCTTAAGGGACAACTTGAATGCTTTTTTCCTTTTTTCTCTCTTAATGCATTGCATAAAGATCGGATCGGGAAAAATCGGTATCGGCAGATTGTCAAAATCAAATGATCGGAATCGGATCAGGAGCGGGGGGGGGGTGGGGGGGGGGGGGTGGGATATATATTTTTTAAATCCTCTGGAGCAGAGAGAGGAGCTGTGGATTATTGTTATTGATTAATGCATCAGTGGTTCTTAGGGTCAACAACACTAAACTCACAACTTAAAATTAAAGCGTTTAGTTTATTTAATAAAAGAGCACATGTTCAAGAGGGAAAGTGACGGTAGATATAGATTAGTTGGAATTTGGTGCTACACATATATATATATATATATATATATATGAAATTAAAAATAATATATATTTTTTATTTCATATATATATATGAAATAAAAAATAATATATATTTTTTTTTTAAACACCTTAAATTTCAGGGGGGGGCGCGGGGCTCCGTTGGCGGGGCTCCGTTGGCGGGGCTCCGTTGGCGGGGCGCAGCGCCCCTCCAAGACAATGGTAGGGGAAACACTGCTACTACAGTCAAAATCTCAGATACAAGCCTGAGAGACCACAATGTCTTTTCTCTTTTTCTCTTATCTCCAGAGCTTTTGCAGACAAAATGTCTCAAAAGTTCCCTGATAAGAAACAAATGCAGACAGAGCATGCTACAGCTTGTATGTGACGAGATAAAGACACTTTAGAGATGTTTTAGACCAAAGAACAGCCATAAGGAGGCAGAAGTCCATAGAAAAGTTAAGGTTAGAGTCCTGGAAGAAGGGACTGTTGGACAGAAAACTGAAATACTTCACTGACAACAAAGAGACGGATTGTCCACATTTCCTACCGAACATGACGGATGACTCTGTAATAAGGTCAGGTGTCACATGCCCTTTGTCTTTCTCTACAATGACATGAAGTAGGGATGAAGAAAGGAAGAAGAAGAGCTTATTATGCTGCTATTCCTGCCATGCATACTGAACAGAATTTGGAGGTAAACACAACTTTATTTTGGTTCAAATGGACTGGAAATATATCTTAAGGGTGTGTGTGTTTTGGTGGAAGTACAACGTTTAATAGATTTTATTAAGTCATATATTTTTTAGGACCTCCCTTAAAGCTTTATACTTTTTATACTTCAAATAATACAATAACTTGTGCTGTAGCATTAACTTTGCAGAAAAGAGTTAGCACTGTTAGCATTTTTTTATCCGTAGTCCCTGGACAGATGTTGTGAAGTCACCCTAAAAACAAATTACTTTTAAAATAAAAAGTTAATAGAATAATTAAAAACGTAGAGGCTCACAAATCAAGTCCACGACCATGTATCTAAACAAACAGCTGTTAGCGTTCGTGTGCCTTGAATGCAGCTTGTTGTTGTGAGCGTCTCAACATGAAGACAGATGAAGTGGTTTTACTTCCCGCTGCACAGAGCTGCTGGGGGTGTTTTCTCACAGCTTGATGAGGAGGATGGATAAATATTTTAGTGGTGGAGTGTGAGATCTCGCTGCTATATCATGTATGTGTAATTGTGCGTGCAGGAAGGATCATTTTAGCGGATTTTCTCCTCCAAACCCCGACAGAGAGGCCAAGATCAGCTAATGCAAGCTGCTTCACACAATTATACACATGGAGCAGGAAAAAAGCCCTGGAGACAGTTAGACCAGTGTTTTCCCATGAGGCTACAGACCTCATTCAGTCACTACAATTATGACTTTTGAAACATTTTTAATTGGTATATTGTCCAGTAAAGACTTTAAACTCCCAATAGACTGTGCAGGATTGACTCACATGACTTCATGTCACCACTGCTAAGCTAAAGGCGGCTAATGTTGGGCTATAAAGGAACTACAGCACGGTCACATGACTTCACGTCACCACCGCTAAGCTAAAGGTGGCTAATGTTGGGCTATAAAGGAACTACAGCACGGTCACATGACTTCACGTCACCACCGCTAAGCTAAAGGCGGCTAATGTTGGGCTATAAAGGAACTACAGCACGGTCACATGACTTCACGTCACCACTGCTAAGCTAAAGGCGGCTAATGTTGGGCTATAAAGGAACTACAGCACGGTCACATGACTTCACGTCACCACCGCTAAGCTAAAGGAGGCTAATGTTGGAAACATGTCACAGTAGAGGCACTAAATACTAATATGTATAATCTTATACACACACACTTTACTTCATTCAGTCATTTGCCACACTGCCTGTATTACTGCACAGTAGACTGGAGTAGATCCTAACATTAGCATCCTTTTTTACTGAATCCAAAATCAAATCATGAGATACCAAAAGATTCACACTCCCACTACATAAATACACAAACCCTTAGCAGAGCCTTTTAAAAATACAAAATTAAGTAAACTGGTGGGCGTCAACTTGGCACAACAAACCCCTCTGCTCTTCCTGAGGGGAAAGGAGGACGATCACACACACACACACACACACACACACACACACACACACACACACACACACACACACACACACACACACACACACACACACACACACACACACACACACACACACACACACACACACACACACACACACACACACACACACACACACACACACACACACACACACAACACACACACACACACACACACACACACACACACACACACACACACACCCTTATTATTACAATCCTTTCTTCCACAATAAGATGAAAAAGGTAGCAGTAGTATTTCATCTTCCCAGGATTACACGGGGTATCAGTTCAGGTGAAAATTCACAGGAGAGCTGAAGACTTATATCCACCTTCACCTCATGGTAAACTATACACTACACCAGACAAAGCGAGATCTGACATAAGCAACACACACTTTATACACACACACACACACACACTGATAATGACATTCAGGTTTTGTACAGGGTCCTTCTAGGTCATGAGGTATGCAAATGAAGGGTAATTTGTCTTATTCACAGTGGAGCAGCTCTACAGCGGTGTGTGCTTTAGGACAATATTCATGTAGTGTAGTGTCTCTACTTTAAAGAGTCCTCTCCTGCTGATGTCCAGGTGTATATCAGTATATAGTGCCTCTACTTTAAAGAGTCCTCTCCTGCTGATGTTCAGGTGTATATCAGTATGTAGTGTCTCTACTTTAAAGAGTCCTCTCCTGCTGATGTTCAGGTGTATATCAGTATGTAGTGTCTCTACTTTAAAGAGTCCTCTCCTGCTGATGTTCAGGTGTATATCAGTATGTAGTGTCTCTACTTTAAAGAGTCCTCTCCTGCTGATGTCCAGGTGTATATCAGTATATAGTGCCTCTACTTTAAAGAGTCCTCTCCTGCTGATGTTCAGGTGTATATCAGTATGTAGTGTCTCTACTTTAAAGAGTCCTCTCCTGCTGATGTTCAGGTGTATATCTTTATGTAGTGTCTCTACTTTAAAGAGTCCTGTCCTGCTGATGTTCAGGTGTATATCAGTATGTAGTGTCTCTACTTTAAAGAGTCCTCTCCTGCTGATGTTCAGGTGTATATCTTTATGTAGTGTCTCTACTTTAAAGAGTCCTCTCCTGCTGATGTTCAGGTGTATATCAGTATGTAGTGTCTCTACTTTAAAGAGTCTTCTCCTGCTGATGTTCAGGTGTATATCTTTATGTAGTGTCTCTACTTTAAAGAGTCCTTTCCTGCTGATGTTCAGGTGTATATCAGTATGTAGTGTCTCTACTTTAAAGAGTCCTCTCCTGCTGATGTTCAGGTGTATATCAGTATGTAGTGTCTCTTTTAAAGAGTCCTCTCCTGCTGATGTTCAGGTGTATATCAGTATGTAGTGTCTCTACTTTAAAGAGTCCTCTCCTGCTGATGTTCAGGTATATATCAGTATGTAGTGTCTCTACTTTAAAGAGTCCTCTCCTGCTGATCTTCAGTTTTGAGGCTTTGCACATTCACAAAAATACACTACAGTAAAGGTGAAAACCACAAAAAGCAGAACAGGGCCTCTTCAACCAAACACTGAATTAGAATTGGCTCTTGTCACCCTGTATTAACTGTTTACAGCTGCGAGGGAAAACAAAGCCAAACAACATCTTCCTTGTTGTCCATTTCTTCACACACACACCTTTTATTTTTCAGAGGATGAACTAGAAAAAGAGCACGGCCTGGAGGCACAGCATGTCTCTTAATGTGTGAGTCAAACTAATGGACTGCTTCCCTCTCTGCAACCTCTTCACTCTCACCCCTAGATTTACTCCCCCTCCTTCTCCTCTTCTCGGCCCTAACATCTTTATTTCATGCCACCCTCACCCTCCACCCTAGATGTACTCCCTCTTTCTCCTCTTCTATGCCTTAACTTCTTTATGTTATGCCACCCTCACCTCCTGTCTCGGAGCCTGAGGACAGAGAGAAACAGGATCGATGTGACAGATGTACGACATGCTCACGTGGCGACAGACGGACAGGCTTTTGACCGGGGTCAACGCTCTAAAAATACGAGCAGGGGGATAAATCTTGTTCATGCGTCCTCAAATGATGCATCAAACAAGGTCCAGATAAGACTATGAAACACCTGAGCTCTGTTATTGTTGTTCAATAATATCCTGTATTATATTTGTTACTGGACATTTGTATTTCCACATGTGTGTGTATATATATATATATATATTTTTTTTTTAAGGCTATTTTATTTCTATCTCAGAAATATTTTGGACTGTTTATTTCTAGTGTCCTAATTTCAATTATTCTTGCACTACTGTAGCTCAGGTCAGAAGAATGTCATTGCCATTTCTACCCTGTAGCTTTGAATTAACACAAAATAGTTATGCAACAAACGATGCCCTCGACTCTTCCTCATTTTGGTGTGATTTATGGGCGCTGCTTCTGTCTTTGTCAGTTTCACACAATATCAGATTGTTTTTATGCAACATCAGCGACTACAACAGATTAGGAGGTGGCGTTGATTAAAATGAATAAGCTTCTTATAATTAAATATTATGTTTCATATAAACTTCATTTAATAGCCGAAATACACAAAACCAAATCATAACAGCCGCGTTTATTTGTAATAAAAAGACATTATTGGACCCATAATATTCATTTCCTATGCTCATGTGTTAAATAAAAACAAGCATATAATAAAATAACAAGTTAATCCCTTCCCTATCCTTCTTCCACTGTCTCTAGTTATCCTTGTAATGTGTTGCTGTTTTCTCAGGGTTGGTATGATATAAAATAACATTTCAATGGAAAAATAAGGGCAAAAATATGCCTATTTCAGTAAAATGTTGAGGTTATGAATTCTAGAGTTGCATTCAGGCTTGAATTGATTAACATATAAAACATAATTAAGCTTCTAAATGTGCTCTGGTCTTTAAGTTTGTATTGAACATAAAACCTTTCTACCCTTTTTAAATCTACTGAAACTGATGTCTACGTGGCCCGAAAAAAGGACATTTTTTAATTGTAACGCAGTTAAAAAGAAATATGCTTGACCGGTGGATCTTTTATCCCTTTGGCTAGTGAGACCATTTTCTTTGGAAACTTTGCATAAATATGGACTTAAATACTGGGTGTTTCCTGGTATTTTAAAAAGGGCCACACACATCCAGACGACACACACTCACTCACAGCACTGCTTTCCATGCACATTTCAGCATGACCTATAAATATATTTATAGTTCTGTATGTGCAACATGTGTCTCACCCTGCAGGACACACACAGTAGGCCTCTGAAAGCGTTTCTTTCCCTGACTCAGTGTTGTCGTTCGGTTTCCCCCTCGGTTAGATCCAGACTGTGTTTCAGGATAAAAAGCCTTAAAAGAAGCTGTGGCTGCACGCAGAGCAGCAGGTCGGCTGATAAGAGGCCGCTCTCTGCTTCTGTAAATCACACGCAACCTGTCCCAATGAGACGCTAAGACACAGTGTGTGTGCGTGCGTGCGTGTGTGCGTGCGTGCGTGCGTGTGTGGTTTCTCTTTCCTTTCCAGACAAGAGCCTTTGCTGAACATGTGTTTAAAATGTTGAAGTAGTATTTGTACATTATACATAGGGCTGTTAGAGAGTGAGGGTTTTTTAGGTCAATGCTTGAGTGTGTTTGCAGGGTTCCTAGAGGTTAAGCGAGGTTACATTTATCATTTTGAAGAATTTTTTTGATGCCATTTGGAAAGAGATTCAAGAAAAACTTAACCATTAACAGGATTTTGGAAAAACAATATACTTTTTTTCAATTTTCAGGATATTTTAATACCAATTAAGTGCCTTAAGAGTTGCAACAACACTAAGTAAGTAATTTTTTATGCAAAAACCGCCAACAAATGCTGTTTTCAGCCTCTAAAATATCGAGTTTTCCTGCTTTTCTCTTGTTTATGGTAACAATACAATGGTAAGGTAAGTATCTTTTGGTTTTTGGACTGACGAAACAAGACATTTAAAGACATCCCCTTTAATTTTGAGAAACTGGGATGGATAATAGTCTCTATTTTCTGCAATTTCACAGATAAAATGATCAATCAGTAATGAAATTAATTGTCAATTGCAGTCCTGTAGCTTTAAATGAATAGATGCACTGGTTTTGTGACTTTTTAAGCATGCATGGGAACTGTGTGTTTGAGTGAAGGAGAAACAAACGGCCTCTGACTGTCCGGATGATGTTTTCTTCAGACTTTCAGGCTTGCCTAAACATGTAGAGTTCACGCAGGTCTCTGTCAAACACTCATCCGTCTCCATGTGTCACCGCTGGAGTCCCAGAACCAGTCGGCCAAAAAACTGTGATTCACATGTTTGTGACGCCCAATCAAATGCTTCATTCAGGACCAGCAGTTTGGATGACACACACTCGCTTATTCATGCAGGACAAAGCACAAACAGTTTTCACTCAATCGTTTCTTTTGCACTCAAGTGTCTCTGCAGAAAAGCAAGTCAACTCAGACTCCCTTCTTCCGTGTCATTATGATGCAATGGGAAAGTCCCAGGTGTGGTTAACGCAGGACAATGAGAGTCTAAAGAGGTTATCAGGAATAAAACAGTTTGCTGCCATTTGTAACCGGTTCTGAGTTATTAGTCATCGGAGAAGGAGCATGGGAACGACACAAACTAAGACTGTCCAAACACTGAATGAAAGAGCGTGTAATTATATATATAAATGTCAATGATACACCAAGCTTTGTTACCACGCTTAACTAAATAACAGGAGGAGGAGTTAGTGTAGCAACCACAGTATGATTCACCTGTCATTCTGAAACAGAAACCATTATTCTGATGGGATTAACAGCAGTCTTCATGCTAGGGTTTGTTTATAGTGCAGCCTTACTATTCACACAAGTACAAAGGGATATTTGACAGATATTTACAATCAACTTTTCCACATTTAAACAAAATGCTAGTACTTTTCATTGCATTTCCAAACAGTGAACTCCTATGGGTTGCAACATTTTTGTATTTCCCTTAGTTTCTCAAAAACAATTTGGTCCAAACCAACAAAATGTTTTCCAATCAATCGTACACATGTTAACTAATAATCCATACCCTTTAAAAAGATTATGATATGACATATGTTATATAATATTTATTTGAATGCAAGAAGTTGCAACCGGCCTAAACCCTGGAGACGGTGGAGTATCATTTACTGTTCAGAACGGCAACTATAGTACATCATGTTAGTTTAGGAAAGTGGTAGAAATCCCCAAAACATGCACGCCAAAACCATTTCCCCCGCAACGGCGACAAAGGGACGGTTGCAACACTTCTTGCATTTCCTCTCAGTTACTCAGAGTCCATTTGATCCAGACAAACCAAACATTCATGTCTTTAATGCACACATGTCTGCTTTTAGATGATAAGACATGACATATTCTTCAAACCATGTATTTGAATGTAAGAAGTCGTAAGTGCAAATGACCTAAACCTTCAGGCAGTTGCAAAAAAACATCAGGGACGGTTGCAACATCTCTCACAATCTTTTAACAAAATAAACATATTATTAGACTTCAGAATATATTTATTTGAATTGAAGAAGTTGACAATGCAACTAATCCTTATCCACATTTTTAAACTACATTAAATTTGAGTGAGCAAAGTAAAATATGCACTTCCTTCCTCTTCCCCTTGGAGACTGGGGACGGTTGCAACACTTTTTGCATTTCTTTCAGTTACTCAGATGCTATTATGTCCGGAAGAACCACATCTGTATGTGTATATTACACTTGCATGTGTTTGCATACCAAGATGTTATGAAATGACATATCCTTCAGTATTTATTTGAATGCAAGAAGTTGCAACTGAACGCAAACCTAGGGAAGGTTGCAACATCATAGAACCCTTCAAACGTGTATACTTTAAAATAATATTACAGGATAATTTATTGTACAAAACTGCAACTGTTCATCATGCTGGCTATTGAAGCTTCTTATTCCACTACAAGAGAGACTGGGGACGGTTGCAACGCTTTTTGCATTTCTCTCTCAGAGGCTATTGTCTCGAGAAAAACCCAAATGTTTATATAATATATAAATATATATATATATATATATATATATATATATATATATATATATATGTTACACTTGCATGTTTTTGCAGGTTACCTATACTAAGATGTTATGAAATGACATATCCTTCACAGTATTTGAATGCTAGAAGTTGTAACTGAATGCAAACCTAGGGTTGGTTACAAGAAACATCAAGGAAGGTTGCAACATCTTAAAAATACTCTTGAATTAGCATAGAATCCTTCAAACGTGTATAGTTCACTATAATAATAATAATAATAATACAGGATCATTTATTGTGTAAAACTGCTCATGTTGGCTATTGGAGCTTCTCATTCCACTACAAGACCACATTGCAAAGACTTCTCTTTCCAAAAACATCCCAAACGTGCCCTCCTACCCTCTTCCCCTTTCACTATAACTCAGAGTAAGTAACGACGGCCAGATGTGCAGTGACTCACGAGGGTCTGGTGCCCTGCCCTTTAATCTCTGCAGCAAGTTGCCAACTGCCACTATAGGTCAAAACACACAAGTGCTGTGTGTGTGTGTGTGTGCAATTATAACACACACACGCACACACACACACACTCTGACATACACAGTGCAGGGAAGATGAGAAATGCTGCCACAGTGAAATTGGATCTTATCTGCATGTTGGAATAAAACGATAAAACTGGGAATGTAGCAACTGTTATCACGTCCATAAAAAAGGGGCAATAATGTGGTAAATAGTTGTGGGATGGTGTATATCAGTTAAATATAATGTAAGATAGGTGTAAGCATAAACAATTGAACACATACATATATTCCCACACAGAAAGGACCATGCTTTTTGTTTTTGGGCGTGCATGTGCAATTGAGAGCGTGCCATACCCTTCAGGATATTAGGAGCAGCTAATTGGAAAGCCCCGGTGACCAATCATCACCATCAGAACACAATAAGTGAATTTAAATCAGCGACACTTACTTGCCAATGACCTCGCAGAGCTCGTACACATCTTCAAAGAGGATGTCGTCGTCCGCCATAGTCCGACCCCGGCTGGGGAAAAGAATATCCCCAAAATACGCGTCCCAAAGCTGGTGATGGTGCTCCTAAAAATCCGGGAGGGGGGGGGGGGAACAGAGGCCACAAGCGGACAGATAATAATAATAAAAAGGTCCGCAGCAGTCGGTGAAGAGTTTCCACAGGAAGGTTTTCTAAATTCCAGTTGTAAGACCCCCCGCCCCCCGAAAAACCGCTGCGTCGCTGTGCGTGATTCGGCACAGAAGGAGCGCAATAATCCGGTTCGGGAGCCGGTTCGACCCCGCCTTTCCCGAAGCTTTTCCCCGTATGTCTCAAACGTGGTGGTCAGACAAACAGTGGAATGAAGTCCTCGGTGGTGTGTTCACTGCCCCCCGGTAACTCTGGGCTTTAGTGTTAGAAACAGACCCGGTGCGCATCAGACTCCTGTTTCTGATCCAGGTGGGTCACAGTGAGCTCCACTTCCCCAAAGGGATGCACACACACACACACAATCCTCCTTGGCAGATTCAAGTCAGTACACTCTTTTGCGGAATGCACACACACACGCGTGAAGACACACGCTCCTCCGTTGTAGATCCGAGCCTCCACTCTCCGTGTTTCCTCCACTTTCCTCCCGTGGTTTGGTGTTTTTCTCCCCGATGTTTCTGCCTGGACGCGCGGCTCCACGGAGCTTCCAGAAACCCGACAGGCTCCTCCTACTCGGGGGTTATGAAACTGCTGCTCTGTCCTCCATGTTGGCTCCGATCCGTTACCCAGGATTCTGCTTCCAGGCCTGCAGGCTTTGAGCCAACATGGCGGGGCGGCGGCGCCATAAAGGCTTTTCTCAAACCGCAGTTTCCTTCAGGAGTTTTTCTGTACTTCAAGTGGAGTTCCGGAAGCGAGGAGGAGGATGAATGACAACATGATTATTAACACGTTCCTTATTTAAATAGGGAAGAGGATTGGGGGCACATGAGAACACGTTGGGATGTGACCAAAATAAAATAGAGTTCTGACTTTATAAACGGTTTTTTTAATTTCAGAACTCTGAAAAAATATATAAATTATTTTCTCTGAGAATTTCTTCTCAATTTTTTCAAATCTCAGGAATCTGAATAAGAGAAAAAAAAATTCAGATTTTCTTTTTTTTTCTCTCAATAAAAAAATTATATATTTCTTTGTGAATTTCTTTTTTTCTGGAATTCTGAAATTTCAAAAATAAAAAATAAATATTTTAGAAATTTCTGAATTCCAATGTTTTTCTCAGAATTCTGAGATTAAAGTCAGAACTGAACCATTTTTACTTTTGGTCACATCCCAACAATGTTGTCTCATGTTTTTTAAATCTCAGATATCTGAAAAAATATTTACTTTTTCTGGGTTTTTTTCTTCCAAAAATACAAATATTTTTCATAATTTTCTTTTAATTTTTTTTAAATGTTAGCATTAAAAAAAAATCTCAAAATTCTGCCATTAATGTAAACAAAACTCAACATTTTTTTATTTGACTTTTGGTCATAAAATGTTCTCAGAAGTCTGAAAAAAAAAATGTCTGTGATAATTATGTTTCTGTTATTTTTGTAAATCTCAGAATTCAATTTTTTTTCTCAGAATTCTGATATTCCAGGTCAGAACTCAACATTTTTTTTCAACATCCCAAAATGTCTTTCTCATGTGACCCTGATACTCTTCCGTATATTTAAATAGGAAAGTTATCTTATGATAAACAGCCTTTAGTTCCCAGCCAGAGTCACGGATGGGTCAAACATGTCAAACTGCGGTGTGAACGCGCCTTTTAGGCGTTCACACCGCTGGGAGTCCCAGCAGCTTCTACTGAAGCCAGTCCCCAACTCCGGGGACTTCCGGCCGGGGACTTCGGGTGGCAGTATACGCCGTGAAGTTGTTTGCGGCCTGCCAGTAAACTCAAAGCAGAAGAAGAAGAAGTGACGTCAGCGGCTTCATTTGCCTAATCCTCCCCCAGGGACTTATTCCGGTGTGAACGCGATCTGTACTTAGTTCATGAGAACTAAAGAGTTCTCATGAACTAAGTTCTGATGAACCTTTGTGGGAAAAGTACTGCGGTGTGAAAGCGCCTAGGCGTTGTTTTATCTTAACAAATACCATCTGTTTTTTAACCTATTTCAGTTGGAAAGTTGTCTTTCTTGAGGCACCAAAACGGACTTATTCAGATGTGTATGGTTGTTGGTTTTACATAAGCACAAGACGAAAGGATTACATGAGTTGATTATCCAATTAGATCATCAGCAGGAAATTATCACAGCAGTGATTGCCGCATTTGATTAATCGGTTTCAGTAAATTATCAAGAAACACTAACAGCTTGTTCCAGCTCCTTAAATTAGAAGATGTATATGATTGTAAACATAATATGCCTTTGCAGACCATTAACATGCACCAAATCCTATATAACACCTGAGACAGTAACTCACACTGTTAAACTACTGTGTACCTTTTCAAGTTGGTTTCTTGTTATAATAAAAATGGCTATTTATACACAGAGGCAGGTGGTCTGCAGCGACAAAATTCACACCTTTTTTCAATTTTTCTACAGCCTGTGCAACTACAACACGAAGCTGGTGTAGTCGTGTGAGGAACAACACAAAGACAAGTGCTGTGTTTTCATATGTTATAGCCTCTTGCGGGCTAAATCCATTGCAGCTGATTGCCTAATTAGCGCTAGGTGAATAATTAAGCAGTTAGTAAACCCAGGATGATGAGCTTGGTCTTTTATTTATGATTTTTCAACAAAAATGATTTCATGTAATTGAATGAGTCCCCCACAGCAGCTACTGTAGGTATTGTTTTTCTCCCTCGGTGCATGGCTGCTTATGTAGCACAAAGACATCCTTTATTTGGGCCGTTTGAAGCAGAAAGTGTGTGTTTGTGCTGATCATGTGACACGTGTTTTGAGGTTGTGAGCAGCGTGCAATTTGGCTTAGCAGAAAGAAAAATGAGGACATCAGAGGAAATCTTATCTCTAGCCAACACACCCTTCTAGACTCAGCTGGTGGGGTAAAGGTGTGTGTGTGTGTGTGTGTGTGTGTGTGTGTGTGTGTGTGTGTGTGTGTGTGTGTGTGTGTGTGTGTGTGTGTGTGTGTGTGTGTGTTTCGAGCCCCTTGTGCTCAGTCAGAAATCACAACCAAAATCTGATTTGCTAAAGATTGCAAGTTTGTCCAACAGGGATTGTATCTCTGCACACACACACACACACACACACACACACACACACACACACACACACACACACACACCACACACACACACACATGAATGTCTCTAAACTATAAGTGTTGTGTGTAGCATATAAGAGACATTAACATTGACAGTGTTCTTAAAAATACTCCAACATTTAAGTAATCTTTCAGTAATTTAAGTCCCTTAAAGTTGAAATTAGTTGCTTGGTTGATTGTTTAAAGAGGCGCTCTTATGCTTTTGGGGTTTTCCCTTTCCTTTGGTGTGTTCTATTGGTTTTTGTGCATGTAAGGGTTAGGGTTAGGGTTAGGGTTTAGAGAGGGAGTTTCTCTCTGTAGTGCTGAGGCAGATATTGTAGAAAAACAAATACGTTTTGCAACAAGCATTTTCAAATTTCCCCTAAATCCTGCTTGCGAGTGATTTAATTTCTATGTTTGATGATACATGCAAGTTGGAAATATGCATTTATTGGTATTACAAACAGTATACTCAATGATTAGCAGTTGTATTGTCTGATATACTTAGTGCAGGGCAGTTTATGATTATGAGCCACAGAGAAAGTGCTTCTGACATTTCACAGTCTGATCAAAGCAGAGACCTCTAGCAGGAAAACATTCAACACTTACATCTGCGGTCTCCAGAAACACGGTGTCAGTTACAGCAATTACACACCCTTATTATATGTTGGTTTACTTTAGGTTTCAAAAGGTGTTAGTATGTCTGTGGTTACCATCTAGAGAGCCACAGGTGTGTATACGTTCAAAAGGAGTTATTTTATTGACTAAAGTACTGTAAATAAAATACGTTTTGTAGGAAACGTTTATAAAGGAACTACAGCACGGTCACATGACTTCACGTCACCTACGCTAAGCTAAAGGCGGCTAATGTTGGGCTATAAAGGAACTACAGCACGGTCACATGACTTCACGTCACCACCGCTAAGCTAAAGGCGGCTAATGTTGGGCTATAAAGGAACTACAGCACGGTCACATGACTTCACGTCAACACCGCTAAGCTAAAGGAGGCTAATGTTGGGCTATAAAGGAACTACAGCACGGTCACATGACTTCACGTCACCACCGCTAAGCTAAAGGAGGCTAATGTTGGGCTATAAAGGAACTACAGCACGGTCACATGACTTCACGTCTCCACCGCTAAGCTAAAGGTGGCTAATGTTGGGCTATAAAGGAACTACAGCACGGTGACATGACTTCACGTCACCACCGCTAAGCTAAAGGTGGCTAATGTTGGGCTATAAAGGAACTACAGCACGGTCACATGACTTCACGTCACCTCCGCTAAGCTAAAGGTGGCTAATGTTGGGCAATAAAGGAACTACAGCACGGTCACATGACTTCACGTCACCTCCGCTAAGCTAAAGGCTAAATGGGACCATCATTTACTAAATAAACATCATGCTGTATTGAAAAAAACTTGACACTACAGATTGAGACCATAAACACATCAGGAACATGTTTACAGAGGTAAAACATCTGGTAGAAAAAGGTAATGTGTTCATAGTCTTCTATACAATTGGTCTTGTGTTCGAGACACTTCATTGTGCATTGCTTCACTTTCAGACCCAGAGGCTGTCACTTGTTTTTCTAAAGCACAGAGCTCAATAAAGTGACTAAAGTTTGAGTCATGTTTTAAATATAAAGAAAACAGTGTGTGTTCCAGTGTTGATGTGAAGTATGAAGAAGAGTGTGTGTTTCCTTTGATGTTAGAGGAGGACGATCACAGTGTGTTCGAGTCTTCAGCGTTCCTGTGATCTCATGCTACTCATTAGCTTCCCTGCAGCATCTGCTGTAAGGAGGCAGGATCTCGTAAAACTCTGCACTCTACACACTTTCCTTTCATTTACACCTTTTCCTACATGTACTCGTACATTTTCAATTGTGAAGAGCGTGCTGCCCAGTGCATATTGGGTGTCTCTAATGTATATTTTACATTTTAAAAGATTATTAACAGACTTTCTTTGCCCTCTGCCGTGTTGACACTGTGACAGAGATAGTCATATTCCAACACCCTTAAATTAAATATTTATTTCAGAAATCATTTTATTGGTCATTTTGTGCGTTAAAGGTAAATGTGGTAACCTTTTCTCATTCTGTTCATTTGAGTAAAGGCCATAGAGCACATGTGTCAAACTCAAGGCCCGGGGGCCAAATCCGGCCCTTGGTGGATTTAATTTCGGCCCGCAGGATAATTTCTAATTACTATTAGATCTGGCCCGCCGGTATATTGCACACACACCTTCACTCCATCCTGAGGGTCTCCTCAGCTCAGAGCCTGAGCCCAAACATTGATGACCTTGCAGCCAAGATGAGATGCCAAGTATCTGCTTGAGCTAGCATCACAGAGCAGCACACTGAGTTTAATGGATGTTTCCTCCTGCACTTTTTCTCTCACGACAACAGGGCATGTTTGTTTTTTTCTTTGAGGGAAATTGTTTTTTTGAAGCTGTTGTTGGCCTGTGGAAAAATGTAATCATAAGAAATGACTCTGGAAAAGCTGCAGATAGAGCCATAAGAAATGAATGCTACTGATTATTTAATGTTTAATGTTGTTTTTATAGGCAATCATATAAGCTTTGTTAGTTCCAGGTTTAATATGTGCAATAAGTTCATTTCAATAAGTTCTGCAATAAACATTGAACTAGTCCGGCCCTCCACTAGTACCCATTTTTTAATTTTGGCCCACTGTGTATTTGAGTTTGACATCCCTGCCATAGAGTGTTGTGTTTGTCCTTTTTAAACCAGGTGTACAATATACAAATACTTTTTACAGGTGAGGGTTCAAGCATAAAGGAAGTCACTGTGAAAGGAATACCTTTTGAACTCTCTGCAAATAATTCCGTACAAAAAAATGCATTAATTAATTCTTTGGCCACTTCTGGGCAACACAAAAAGCTGCAAATGCAACACGGACATATTTTAACCTTTTTAAATTGATGTGTTGAACCCGCTGCTCAATTACACATCCATCAGACAAAATTAGCTTTCATTTGAAGTCGTGTTTCAGTCCACCCGATGATAGAAAGTCCAATATTTTGACTCTTGCAGCTACAGTAATAAATGCTACTAGTTCTGACCAATGTTTCCAGTTTCACCACCTTACATGTCTGTATGCTGATTTTCTGGTTATATGAAAGCAGTAAGAGTAAGCCAAGACAGAAAAGCTGCAGGACATGAAACAAAAAGAAGCTGAAGGAAACTGACCCTTCACATTAGTTATTCGACCCATTATTTGCTGGATTCATCCAATCTAGACTCATGCTAAGGCATCTCTTATGCAGTTCTTAGTTGTCTTGCTTCAGAACAAACCGTTTTCACTCTGACAGTCCTGCCTCATAATATTCTCCACTTGTTTCACTTCTGGAGCATAACGTCTTGCCCCCAGCTGAGTCTTACAAAAAGCTTGTCCCATTTTTCAGGAGTTGAGTAAACTGAACTTCCTTTCTAGGAGGCTTTAGGAAAAGTATTGCCTGCAGAGTGCATCATCCCTCTGCTGCAGGAATCCATTTAGAGGCTGTTTCTCTGACACACTCTCACACTGCCCTGCAGCCTGCTGGGAAAACTGGATTTGTTGGAGGTTTTCTTGGTGCTAATTGTGTTTGTTTATATGCATAAAATAGCGTGTTTTCTGTCGGGTCACGCAAATGTCAACAAGTGCTATTGTTGTTGTCATCAGAGAGTCAATTTTCTTCAGTGTTAGTGAACACTGATCTGTTTTATCTCATCTCTGGGGGAAACAAAAGCACATGGTGATCGTTGTAAGCCAAATAGAAGACCTGTCCTCATGTTGACTAGTGTCTCCTCTAATGTTATTAACAAATCAATGCTGGTTAACACGAGCAGAATCAATGGACTCCACGGCCCACAGGACGGATTAATAATTTGGTTAGGCTGACACAATGAATGGGGAACCTCTTTATTTATTCCCCCTATTCAGAATGTAATAGAAGCAGCATTTAAACATCTTGTACAAGGTGTTAAGCACACTATAATGTCTTTAATACAACTACAACTCCTGTGAATGGAGGCAGGTAATGAGAATAAAACACAATGTTTACCCACATTCTTTTATCTGCCCAGGAGGTTATGATTCCGGCTTGATTTGTCTGAAAACAGGATTATGGAAAAGTGACTGATTACCAGAAATTTGGCGGCACTGTTGTTTCTAAATTATGCATTTAAGATCATTAACTCCATGAATAAAGAGAACCTGGTTGTAGGCGTAGCTCCATTTATTACTCCTGAGAAAAAACTAAAACTTCTCTGGATCTTTCCCTCGATCCTCTCTAAATCTTACCTGGATCTTCTTCTCTGGATCTTCTTCTCTGGATCTTTCCCTCGATCTTTCCCTCGATCTTCTTTAGATCTTTCCTGGATCTTCTTTAGATCTTTCCCTCTGTCTTTCCTAGATCTTCTCTGGATCTTCTCTGGATCTTCTTTGGTTCTTTATTGGATCTTCTTCATAACTCTGGATATGTATATTAACGCATTTTACAGCTTTTAAGACCTATCATTTAAATAAGGGCTATTTAAGTTTTCAGACTGGGAAGTTGATCATTAAGTTATTTCCAAAATATGTATAAGTGTAATACAGAAATAACCCGAAGTGGTCTGAGCATTGCACAGTTACATAATTGCACAGGTTATACGGCCAAAGTAGTCCTTTTTGCACAATTTTATCACGTAAACTTTGCAAATAAAGCACGTATTAAATGTTAATGTTGCATTTGTTTGTGTGTTTTAAAATGAGTGTGAGTAAGAGAAAGAGGAAGCTCATCTGTTATAGCCAGCTGCAGAAAGGTGCTGTCTGCAGAAAGTTATCAGAGAAACATGGAGAGGAAGAGGAGGAAGAGGAGGAGGAGGAACGACAGGAATGACAAATGGTCTGTCTGAGTTGAAAAAGCTGCTTGTTATGCAATCACACACATCGGATGATACACAGAAAGCTGCACTATACGTGAAGTCTGCAGGAAACATCTCATGTGGTTTGTTTTTGGTTTTCCTGCCATCTTTACCAAGCTTGAGCAGAATGTGGATTGCTGCAGGCTGAATGGATGCTTTGGTATTGGTTGTTTTTGTGATAGCTTATGAATAATCTTCAGCGGTGGGAGAAGTATACTTAGATGCTTTACTTGAGTAAAAGTACCAATACATTATTGTCAAAAGTCCTGCATTGTATTTTCAGCAAAATGTATTTAAAGTATTCAAAGTAAAAGTAATCATCGTGCAGAAGAATTGCCTTTATGTGTGCATATAATTGTATTTATACAGTATATGTGACATTTCTAGATAATATTGTTGCATCACATTTTACCGTTGTAGACAAACACAGTTCTGATTCACTTTTTGTAAAATAGTTACATAATTTGACTCTTTTGTGACTTAAAGAGTTATACAGATGCATTTTGTTGAAGGGAGCTAAAGCTGTTAAATAAATGTAGAAGAATCTGAATCAAGATAGATAGATAGATAGATTTGGGAAATGTTTGCGTTGCAGCAGCATAAAAAACAAGGCAATGTACATAAGAGAAATTAAGACACAAGAAATAAACAGTGACTTCTTCCTCTCACTCTTCTCCTTTACAGCAAGTGTCCTCTGAGTGAACGCCATGCACATCTCAACACCTCTCTCTCATATGTTTCCAGCAGCAGCACTCTGGAAATGAATTAGTTGCTTTGAAAAATATCTCTTTTGGTGTTTGCTCAATTCCATCCGCCCCGTGGTACCGTGTCCCCCGACAGGTGAGGGAGAGACGCGCTGCAGGAGCGTAATGGACACATTTTTAATGGATTGTTGCTCCGCCGCGCAGAGGAAGGAGGGGAAAACACAATCACTCACTCCGTCTGTTCTTCCATGCCGACACGCGTCTGTGGGAAGCACTTAGGAGAATATTCAGCACTTCAGACACATGTTCTGTAATGGAGTATATGACAGTGTTTGTATTAATGTGGCTTTTTGCAGACAGAAAATTATCCATGTGATGCATAAAAGATCACAGCATCTTTCACAACAATCAGTCACAGATAGATGCCGCCTTTCTAAAGGTCAACCATTTTTATAAAAGGTATTTATCTCAGATGTGTTGGAAAGCGTCACTTAAAGTGCCAGTGAAGTGCATTTTTTTGCGCCAAAGTGAAATGGCAGTTTCATTTCTTACATATAATTGTACCTGTTCATGGCTAAAATAATTTTTTAGGAAGTGCGAGGGACGAGATAAACATCGCAAATTTTTCAGAGTCTGAGCCTACCGCTGCTGCAGACGATAGCGGCTGTGACGTCACAAGATGGGCCCAGTTGTGATTGTAAACATGGCGGAGCCTTCGGAAAGTGATACTGGTGCGAGAGAAATGAGTGATTTTGACAGCTTTTCGGACAGGATAGATGAGGAAAGTGGCCATGGAAGTCAATTTAGTTGAGGACAATATTTTGTCATAGATCTAGAGTAGATCTACACACAGGATTGGCCATCACCTGATCATACATTCATCTGTTCATAGCATGATGCAACATTCATGTTCACATGCAGTGTTGTGCTAGTTACTGAAAACCAGTAACTAGTTACAATTACTAGTTACTTCACTACTTACACCAAAAAGTAATGCGTTACTGTGAAAAGTAACTTTTTAGTTACTTAAAAAAGGGCACCCATTAATGCCCTTATACTGTAGCCTTCATTTCAGTACTGTTATTGCATCGGAGAATAATACAACCTGTTGATCAACTTGACATGCATTTGCATCACTGAACTCTGCTAAGCAATGTGGTCTATACAAACACAAACACAAAGATATGTTTCAAAGTGCCAATCCAGCCGCTGTTGCTTAGGTGGAGGTGGAGTGGCGTCGGATGAGTCTGGGTCTGTGGTCTTAGCTACTAGCTTCGTCCCAGCATGTTGTTTCTGCAGATGTTTCAACAGATTTTAATTGCTGTTTTGGGCAGTCGATAGGATCTTTGACCCGCCAAGACACAACTTACATTTAACTAAAACGTTCTTTTCTTTGTGCTCGACAAAAGTGAAATAGTGAGAATATCTCCAGGCGGAGAAACTCGACTTGAGCTCTGCCGCCGCCATGATAGTCTTGTTAATAGACACAAACACAGTGGCCTTTATTTTTCATAAACAATCTACGAATCTACGAATCTACGAAACAATAACACCAGCCACTCACCTTCATCTTTTGGGAACAGAAACATCGCCACTTCGGCAGAATTGACATTACCACAGCCAGCGGCAATGCATCGCTTCCCGTGTGTTTTTCCTCCCTTTTTCGTCACTGTCGCCTCCATTGTCAGCTTTTCTCGATTGGCAATCACTTCCAGTCGACTGCGAAACACTTTCCAATCAAATACTCGCTCAAAAACGTTGGTAAATTCGACTTTGAAATAGAGACAAAATGAATGGTGGTGAATGTAAACACTTCGGCTTGGCCCATCTTCTGACGTCACGCAGTAGATCGCAAGCCACGCCCACGAAGGCGGAGGTCGACTGCGAATTTCCCAGCGGAAAATTCCAACTCGTCAAATTCGTTGCTATTCCAACATCTTTGATATGGGTTCCAATGGACAATTTTGGTCATTACTATACGTATTAGCATAAAAGATCATGCACCGTCGCACACTTCAGTGGGTCTTTAAGTACGGTGGCTGACAGGTGCAAATGTGCTACAACTTCCATTAGCAGAGCACACTATAAAATGTTTGTGTACACATGAAGAAACACCTTCAGCAACTTGACAACACATGCAGCATTTAGAGAACATTCAAAACACAACGGAGACCAGGGGACACTAAAGAGTGACGCACACAGCTGGGAGGCCAAGGGACACTAAAGAGTGACGCACACAGCTGGGAGGCCAAGGGACACTAAAGAGTGACGCACACAGCTGGAGACTAGGGGACACTAAAGAGTGACACACACAGCTGGGAGACCAGGGGACACTAAAGAGTGACGCACACAGCTCGGAGACCAGGGGACACTAAAGAATGACGCACACAGCTGGAGACTAGGGGACACTAAAGAGTGACGTGGAACTGTCGCCCACTGAACTTAAATCTTTAGAGAGGTCCTGCTCTTGCTCCGCATCACACTTTGTTATTCATACTAACGTTTTAATCCTAAGTAAGTAATGAAACAGTGATGCTTAGCTGCGATAAGCTGCTACACTTATGCACTAATTACTCAACCGCAATCATATTACACACCCAGCAATCATTCTCCATCAGTTACATCACGCTCTGACAGCAGCAGATGGGTTCATTTCACTATAACCATTATTTTTATAACGCTCAGATTCACTGATTTGCTTTTAGAGCAGAAAGTGTCGGGAATATATACACACTTCTTAAAATGGTCCAATTAGAAACAATAAATACTTCGATAAGGCTGCATCTAACTTAGTCATTAATATTAGTTAAAGTACATTTTATTTATTAATAGAATCTTGATTTATAAAGCAGTTTAAACTCGTTACCATGGGCAACACAAGCATTACAAATTAAACAATTGGACACAAAACGTACTACTAAGGAATAAATCTAACTAACACAACAAGGTCGTTATTGATGCAGTAAAGCACATGTGCCAAACTCAAGGCCCGGGGGCCAAATCCGGCCCTTGGTGGATTTAATTTCGGTCCGCAGGATCATTTCTAATTCCTATTAGATCTGGCCCGCCGGTATATTGCACGCACACCTTCACTCAATCCTGAGCGTTTCCTCAGCTCAGAGCCTGAGCCCAAACATAGATGACCTTGCACCCAAGATGAGATGCCAAGTATCTGCTTGAACTAGCATCACAGAGCAGCACACTGAGTTTAAATGGATGTTTCCTTCTGCACTTTCTTTCTTGAGACAACAGGGCATGTTTGGTTTTTTATTTGAGGGGAATAGTTTTTTTGAAGCTGTTGTTGGCCTGTGGGAAAATGTACTCATAAGAAATGACTCTGGAAAAGCTGCAGATAGAGCCATAAGAAATGACTCTGGAGAAGCTGCAGATAGAGCCATAAGAAATGAATGCAACTGATTATTTAATGTTTAATGTTGTTTTTATAGGCAATAATTTAAGCTTTGTTAGTTCCAGGTTTAATATGTGCAATAAGTTCATTTCAATAAGTTCTGCAATAAACATTGAATCAGTCCGGCCCTCGACTAGTACCCATTTTTAAATTTTGGCCCACTGTGTATTTTAGTTTGACACCCCTGCTGTAAACTATTACATAAAGCATACATTTTTTCTATTCTTATGACAAAAAACCTCTGTAATAACCGCTGCGATGTAAGACATTAAAAATGAAATAAGATCAAATGGATAAATACATGTAAATCCTATTAAGGGTGGTAATAATAAAGATTGAAAACATGGGATATAAGATTAGAGCTGTTTGCATAACAGTTATATATAAAAGGACCAAGATATATCCTCATAATAGAACTGTTAAGAATTGTGGAAAAGGTAGGACCCAAATGCAGACTACAAAAAAAGGTAAAAGGTCTAGAAACAAAAGGCGAGCTTTATTTTAAAAGCTGATGAACACAAAAACATGGCATGAAAAACACAGGTAGCGCAAGGTAACAATAACACCAAAGCTGACCGTGACCAACATGGAGGGAGACAGGAAAGACAATGAACCGACAAGGAACACAGGGGAAGACAAGACTGAATACAAAGAGGGGTAATCACAGGACAAGACACAGCTGGGCAGGGGAGGAGAAACACAAGGGCAACAGGTGAACACAATGAGACAATCAGACACAGGAGGAAAAACACAGGAAGGAAGACAAGAGACAGGGAGAACAGAAACGCAAAACAAAAGACAGACAAAACTAAAATCGTGACATAACATTAGGATCGTGACAAGAACAAATTAAGATCAAAATATTGCAAAGTGTGTTTAAACTGAATGCGTCAGACTTGTAAAATGCAGTTGTTGTAACGTAAGAAAGTGTATATATATCACATAGGTATTTTCTTTGGCAGTGTTATTGCATAATGTCATAACGAAACACAAGACCAGATACAGAAACTGAAGCTGCCTGTCAGAGTTTTTGGAGAAAGAAATGAGCAAATCCTATTAATTGTTCATATTTCCTTTGATTGGTTCACTGCTACACCCTCACAGTCACTGATGGGAGTAGAGACACACTGCTGTGAAACGCAGAAACAAACACTTTGGGATTCAAGATGTAAAAACTAAAGAAATGAAAAGTAATCACACACACACACAAACACACACACACACAGACACACACACACACACAAAACCACACACACACACACGCACGCAAGCACGCATGCACACACACACACACACGCACGCACGTGCACACGCACACACACGCACACGCACGCACGCACACACACACACACACACACACTCCTAATCATTAGGCACCACGTCTGAACTAATGTTGATTTTCATTAGTGTAATGCGCTTATTTCTACATGTGTAATGGTTCATGCATAAAAGCTAATGGCGACAAACATTAAAAGATAAACAGATAAACACGGTTCCAGGAGATATCAAGAGGAGAGAGGAAGAGGAGAGAGGAAGAGGAGAGGAGACAGAGGAAGAGATAAGACAAGTTCAAAAGCAGAAAGAATAATAAACAAATAAAGAACTTGTCGTGGCTTCCTTCCTCATTTTCTGTGAAGCCACTAGACGCCTTAAACAGACATTTCTCTCTCGTTTTTCTTTCCTTTTCCATATTGTGCAATGCTCAAAATAAAATAACAAACTTTTCAAACATGTAACAAAGAAAACCAGGCTTTTACAATAGTCAAAACTAATCAAAGAAAAGAGGCAAAACTTTCTTGCTTTCTTTCTATGTTAAGGCTTATATAACTTGGTCACTTAAAAGGTGTCTTAACGGTTCAAAGCCTCGATGGCGTCTTTCTGCCCATCACTTTAGAGGAGGCACCGTGGGAATTGTAGTCTTTTATACTCTGGTGACTACAGACGTCACGATTAGGTGGTCTTTCTTATCAAAACAAAATACTGGCTCTAACAGAAGTGCTTTCATGCAGAAGGTGAGAGAACAGTGAGAGTTTAGGGAGAAGGACGACACACTGAGAGTCTTTGACAGTGGCGGACTGGCCATCGGGACGTTCGGGACGAATCCCGATGGGCCGGTACTGAAGTGGGCCGGACGG
>CM062274.1:32143382-32190882 GCA_031216635.1 Dissostichus eleginoides
TCATCTCCTCACCTTCTCACCTCAGCTCCTCACCTGTTCTCACCTCATCTCCTCACCTTCTCACCTCATCTCCTCACCTGTTCTCACCTCAGCTCCTCACCTGTTCTCACCTCATCTCCTCACCTGTTCTCACCTCATCTCCTCACCTGTTCTCACCTCATCTCCTCACCTGTTCTCACCTCATCTCCTCACCTGTTCTCACCTCAGCTCCTCACCTGTTCTCACTTCAGCTCCTCACCTGTTCTCACCTCAGCTCCTCACCTGTTCTCACCTCAGCTCCTCACCTGTTCTCAATTCAGCTCCTCACCTGTTCTCACCTCAGCTCCTCACCTGTTTTCACCTCATCTCCTCACCTGTTCTCACCTCATCTCCTCATCTGTTCTCACCTCATCTCCTCACCTGTTCTCACCTCATCTCCTCACCTGTTCTCACCTCATCTCCTCACCTGTTCTCACCTCATCTCCTCACCTGTTCTCACCTCAGCTCCTCACCTGTTCTCACCTCCTCTCTTTGAAGGAGACTCAAAAGCAGATTTAAAGAGAATTACGGATAAAAGAGGGGTTTTTGTTTCAGTTTGATGTGTCAGAGTGTCTGTAAGATCAGAGTTGAGAGTGGGAACAAGTCTTTCATCACAAGATAGGATCCATTCATTCAGGCTCATTTTAGATTCCCTTACACTTTCATGTCAGAAGCGTTAATAATTCTTAAACACTGATGTGACCCCATTTTTCTTGAAGTCTTCCTCACTTCTTCTTCTTACTCTTTCTGCTCGTTCTGTTTTTAACCCGGGCTTTTCCTCGTCCTAAATAACACAATTGGAGAGGACGTCCATTTGATTCCTACTTGTGCGAGATGAAAGAGGACGAAGGGTTTTGGGCTGGTGGTGCTTTCCAAACTTCAAAGCCTGGCGATGTTCTTTATTTTACCTTCTGTCATCAAACCTCATCAAAAAAAAATCAAAAACCAAAGATGAATTGATTGCAGACCAACGGGTTATTTACATGACATCAATGACAATGTCAAACTGGAGACATGAGGAGATTCGGGGACATCTGTTTTTAAGAACATTTGCAGAAAACCTTGGACACATTTAAGAAATTGTGTCTGTTTTTGACAAAATGATGAGTCAACTACTTAACTCTGGTGAGCAGCTTTTACCACTGATAATCTCCTGTTGTGGGAAAAGAACACTGAAGACACTATGCGCCCGCTTGTCCCAGAGCATTGCTAGGACATGCATAAAAAACACATCAAAACTAGTTAATGATTGACTTTTCTAAGAGATTTGTCAAGCTGTTTTCACTTAAATCACAAAAAACAACTGTTCCTCCATAGGAATGAATGGGAAACGACTTGAACACAGCTCAAAAACATCCGTCTTTGAGGTCATACTGATTCGCCATACTTTAACATAGAAAAAAGATCCAAAGTTTAATGAGCTCTCAAGACTCTCAACTTTAATGGACTGAAAGGGTTTTTTGAAAGATGGAACAGTTTTCCTTAAATCACAGTTTAAATGTTGATAAGTTTTCAGACGGTTTTCAAATGTTACAATGGGCGGAATGTTCAGAGTGATGACGTCATCAGTTAGAGTGTTGAGGGGCTTTAAAAATCTCCTTAAAAAAGATCTTCAACCTGCTCTAAATCCCATAATATTCACTCTTTTTACACCATTTTTAATGATTTCTGTTGCAAAGTGAGTCATCTTTGTCTCGATGCATTCATTATATTAAAGACCCAGTGAAGTGTGCGCCGGTGCATGATCTGTTATGCTAATACGTATAGTAATGACCAAAATTGTCCATTGGAACCCATATAAAAGATGTTGGAATAGCAACGAATTTGACGAGTTGGAATTTTCCGCTGGGAAACCTCCGCCTTCGTGGGCGTGGCTTGCGATCTACTGCGTGACGTCAGAAGATGGGCTCAGCCGAAGTGTTTACATTCACCACCGTTCATTTTGTCTCTGTTTCAAAGTGGAATTTACCAACGTTTTTGAGCGAGTATTTTATTGGAAAGTGTTTCGCAGTCGACTGGAAGTGATTGCCAATCGAGGAAACCTGACAATGGAGGCGACAGTGAAGAAAAAGGGAGGAAAAACACACGGGAAGCGATGCATTGCCGCTGGCTGTGGTAATGTCAATTCTGCCGAAGTGGCGATGTTTCTGTTCCCAAAAGATGAAGGTGAGTGGCTGGTGTCATTGTTTCGTAGATTCGTAGATTGTTTATGAAAAATAAAGGCCACTGTGTTTGTGTTACTAACAAGACTATCATGGCGGCGGCAGAGCTCAAGTCGAGTTTCTCCGCCTGGAGATATTCTCACTATTTCACTTTTGTCGAGCACAAAGAAAAGAACGTTTTAGTTAAATGTAAGTTGTGTCTTGGCGGGTCAAAGATCCTATCGACTGCCCAAAACAGCAATTAAAATCTGTTGAAACATCTGCAGAAACAACATGCTGGGACGAAGCTAGTAGCTAAGACCACAGACCCAGACTCATCCGACGCCACTCCACCTCCACCTAAGCAACAGCGGCTGGATTGGCACTTTGAAACATATCTTTGTGTTTGTGTTTGTATAGACCACATTGCTTAGCAGAGTTCAGTGATGCAAATGCATGTCAAGTTGATCAACAGGTTGTATTATTCTCCGATGCAATAACAGTACTGAAATGAAGGCTACAGTATAAGGGCATTAATGGGTGCCCTTTTTTAAGTAACTAAAAAGTTACTTTTCACAGTAACGCATTACTTTTTGGTGTAAGTAGTGAAGTAACTAGTAATTGTAACTAGTTACTGGTTTTCAGTAACTAGCACAACACTGCATGTGAACATGAATGTTGCATCATGCTATGAACAGATGAATGTATGATCAGGTGATGGCCAATCCTGTGTGTAGATCTACTCTAGATCTATGACAAAATATTGTCCTCAACTAAATTGACTTCCATGGCCACTTTCCTCATCTATCCTGTCCGAAAAGCTGTCAAAATCACTAATTTCTCTCGCACCAGTATCACTTTCCGAAGGCTCCGCCATGTTTACAATCACAACTGGGCCCATCTTGTGACGTCACAGCCGCTATCGTCTGCAGCAGCGGTAGGCTCAGACGGCCGTTCACGGGATGAAAAATTTGCGATGTTTATCTCGTCCCTCGCACTTCCTAAAAAATTATTTTAGCCATGAACAGGTACAATTATATGTAAGAAATGAAACTGCCATTTCATTTTGGCGCAAAAAAATGCACTTCACTGGCACTTTAACTTGACTTACAAATCTGGCCCAAAAGTGCCCTCGAGTGACCAAAACTCCAGCTGCCTCGCCCATAGACGCCCATGTTAAATGTTCTTCTGGTGGGAAAGCCCGGACACTTTAGGAAGACTGCCGCCACGGCCACACATTACACTTTAAATACACAATAATCACACAAATGGTTCATAAGGGCACTCAGATGCTTATGCCAAATAATCGTGTCAATACTATTTACTGTTTCTGAATAAGAGGCAAAACTGTCACAGAAAATACTTTCTGAATGAGCCTCACTGGTCACTGTTAGTTTCTGGGCAGATTAGGTTGTGAAATGCTAATTACAGAAATGAAAAGTGTGTTGTTTTATGTTTTTTAAGAGGCTTACAGGTGTTTTTTTTTGTCTGTGTGACGGAAGATGTGTTGACTTTCTTCTGTCCTGAAATCAAGCTTTTTCCACCATTTAGGAGCCAGGAAAGCAAAGTCAATCCATGACAGACGCACATAAATAGTATCTGCTGTTGAATCATAATGACGTCTCTCTTCCTTAGTCCTGGTACATTTTCCTTCATTTCTTTCCTTGACGTTTTTCCCTGAGATTGAAGAAAAAAGTGTTTAGGAAAAGACAAGGGACTTTTTTATTTTATTTGTATTTACTTGCACATCTCAAAACATTCTCTTGCACTATTTTATCTGTTTTTTTTTGTTCTATGTCCTATTCATGTTGCTCTGTTGGAGGAGCCTGTGACTTCAGTTTTTCATTGACATATCTACACTGTAGCTAAGGTGCACATGATGATAAAGCCTTGAAACTTGAAAGGGACTATTCTCAAGCCAGGTTTGAGGTGGATATAGAATATTCCTTTCAAGTATCAATGGAAGGCTTTATTGTCATTTGCATATGGCAATGAAAGACTGAAGTCACAGGTTCCTCCCTCCACTTGCATCACACCATGCATCCGTTAACACATTCATACTTTACCTCCTTATGTTTATATAAATATCTTTATTTTATAGTTTTGTCCAGAGAGAGGGTTGTATTTCCTGACACTTTGTGAGTCTCCTGAGACACCGGGGCCACATATTTACGTATAAAAGACATCAAAAAGTGCATGATAGGAGACCTGTAGGTATCTCAGATTTCATCCTCCTTTTACGTACAGAGACCACCTGTGTGTCAGAGATAGAGGTGAGGTCACCCTCTCTCTTTCTCCCCCCCCCACTGTTATCAGCCATGCTACCCACAATGCACTTGTCCAGTGGAGCGTGTGAACGGGGTCATGCCTGGAGACGAGAGTGAAGCTGCCATCCGTGAAGAGAGAGAGAGGGAGAGCTGTGCATCCGCAATATCTGAGAGGGTGTGTGTGTGTGTGTGTGTGTGTGTGTGTGTGTGTGTGTGTGTGGACGCGTGTCTGTGTGTGTGGACGTGTGTGTGTGGACGTGTGTGTGTGTGCATGTGTGTGTGTGTGCATGTGGCCTAGCATTACTATCCTTGTGGGGACCTAAATATGTTTACACAGTCACGTGTGGGGACTCGCCTCCCTTATGGGGACATAATGGAGGTCCCCATGAGGGGAATAATTAATTTTAGGGTAAAGACTTGGTTAGGTTTAGGGTAAGGGTTAGGCATGTGTTGGTTATGGTTAAGGTTAGGATAAGACTCCAGGAAATGCATGTAAGTCAATGTAATGTCCCCTGAAGTGATGTATACATGGTATGTGTGTGTGTGTATGTGTGTGTATATGTGTGTGTGTGTGTGTGTGCGTGCGTGTGTGTGTGTGTGTGTGTGTGTGTATGTGTGTGTGTGTGTGGACGCTTAAAGGGGTGACAATATGTGCTTTTTGTAGAAGTGAAAGGCAGTTCATTCAGTGTGAAACTGAGGGTAAAGTGTTTATACTTCTTTACATTGAAAACACTCTTTATTCCCACAATAACAGCAGAATCATGAAAGACATGCAACTATTATATTATACTTATAAATGAAATGATAAATAAATAGATTTCTACATCAGAATTTGTGGCTTGATTTTATATAATACGTATCATTTATATAATACGTTTATTTCATAACAGTGCCTTCAACCCAGCATCATTGGACGTCGACGATTGCCCAAATCAATGAAAACAAACAAACAAAAATAATTGTATGAACTAAATAAAAAACAAACAAAAACATACATTGTTTTTCATTTGTACATGTTTTATTGTTTAAAAAGGCGGAGCAGGATGAGATGTTGGGTTCATCTTTCTAAATGATTGTTATTATTTTCCAGAGCGTAACTGAGTGACCTGTGAATATATTCATCATCAGAGCCTCGTTCTGCATGTTAACAACTGTCTCTTATCTCTGTCTCAGGTTGAGAAGCGCCGTACCTCGATATGAGGGGAAAGAAGAACCTTCTGCTTTCTACCACTTGAATTCAATTAAAAAGCCAATGGATGCATCGCCCCCCCCCCCCATCCTCAGAGGTGCTGAATTTAAAAATGGAATTGCTTTTATAATTACATTCAAGCAAATATGTTGGTCTCAGGGGGATGGGAGGAGTTCCTGTGTGTTTAGGTGTGAATGTTCCTGGCTTTAGATGCTGGTGCAGAAGAAGTGTCTGTACTTTAAAGAGTCCTCTCCTGCTGATGTTCAGGTCAGTATGTATTGTCTCTACTTTAAAGAGTGCTCTCCTGTTGATGCTCAGGTCAGTATGTATTGTCTCTACTTTAAAGAGTCCTCTCCTGTAGAGTCTCCTGTAGAGTCTCTACTTTAAAGAGTCTTCTCCTGCTGATGTTCAGGTGTATATCAGTATGTAGTGTCTCTACTTTAAAGAGTCCTCTCCTGCTGATGTTCAGGTGTATATCAGTATGTAGTGTCTCTTCTTTAAAGAGTCCTCTCCTGCTGATGTTCAGGTGTATATCAGTATGTAGTGTCTCTACTTTAAAGAGTCCTCTCCTGCTGATGTTCAGGTGTATATCAGTATTTAGTGTCTCTACTTTAAAGAGTCCTCTCCTGCTGATGTTCAGGTGTATATCAGTATGTAGTGTCTCTACTTTAAAGAGTCCTCTCCTGCTGATGTTCAGGTGTATATCAGTATGTAGTGTCTCTACTTTAAAGAGTCCTCTCCTGCTGATGTTCAGGTGTATATCAGTATGTAGTGTCTCTACTTTAAAGAGTCCTCTCCTGCTGTTGTTCAGGTGTATATCAGTATTAGTGTCTCTACTTTAAAGAGTCCTCTCCTGCTGATGTTCAGGTGTATATCAGTATGTAGTGTCTCTACTTTAAAGAGTCCTCTCCTGCTGATGTTCAGGTGTATATCAGTATGTTGTGTCTCTACTTTAAAGAGTCCTCTCCTGCTGATATTCAGGTGTATATATGTTTTAGTTCAAAGTACTTTTCCCACCTCTGCTTGAAGCCATGACAATAACAAATGATCCAGATGAAACATGAGCTCTCTTCTACATACGGGACATATTTAAATAAATGATCGAGATATTTAAAGTCCACATCGGAGTCTCTTCATTTCACATCCTCTGCTCCCTCTTATCACCTCGAGCGCTCTGATTTAAATAAATTAATTTCATGATGAGAGAAAGTCAAGATATTCGAGTTAAATGAAGATTCCTTATGGAGTTTAAAAATGGAGAATCTTGCCCCAAAAGACAGTACTCCCCCCTCTGTGCTGCAGTAAGGCTTTCTCCACATCTCTTTAATCTGCTGACTAATACCTCTCCATCACTCGGAGTAATCTGCTGTGTGTGTGTGTGTGTGTGTGTGTGTGTGTGTGTGTGTGTGTGTGTGTGTGTGTGTGTGTGTGTGTGTGTGTGTGTGTGAGAGAGAGAGAGAGAGATTGTCACACACTGTAGATTGTGAGACGAGAAATAGCACATTGTCCCATTGGGTTTATTAATAATTGTGATGGCAGCGCCCTGAAGGCACTCAGGGGACGCTGCAAATTATCATAAACAATTTCTCTGCACATGATACAGAGGAAATATAACGGAGTCAATTCACTGCTGAAAGATGCTAATGGGAGGCAATCACAGAGCACACACACACACACACACACACACACACACACACACACACACACACATTTTAACACACAACAATGAGAGGTTGTGGTGCACTACGTGTGTGATGGAAGCACATATGGGTCTGTGCAGAAAAGGTTATTTAGATGCATTTAAAATGAGACTCAGCCATGCAAAACACGCTCAAATAAATACAATTTTAAGTATTTGAAAAAGGAAATATGCACAATTAGACATATGGGTCTCTGCACAAATGGTTATTTAGCTGCAGTCAAATTGAGATTAAGCCAGAAACACACATGCATAACAAACACACACTCTTGTGCAGGTCCTACATTTCAAACACGCTCAAATACATATAAAAGTATAAGTATTTGAAGAAGGGTATTGCGTAATTAAACACGTGTTTTTAAACTTTGAACAGAATGATAGGACTGTGCTTTGATGAAACACGCCAATGCAGGTTTTAATATTAACACATCTTACAAAATATCATTTATATTCACTGTGTTCTTCTACAGTCTTAAATCAGCTTTGATCCTTGGTTCCCGTTGGGACACAGTACTGTCCTTAAACATATTTAGAACAACATTTAAGTGTGAAATGACTGACTATGCACAATTTACACAATCATATATAACTAAAGTATAAATATTGATGTGTTCATGTGTTTATAACTCTTAACGTTGCAGCTCTGAAGGTGGAGCTTTTTTTATTTGCACCCTGCAAGCAAGCTCAACATAATAGAAACACTAAACACGGTCTTTCATTTGTGTTGAAAGCTATATAAATAAACTTGCCTTGCCTAAAGTAAAATAAGTATCTTAAATGTGCACTTAATTACAGAACTTAAGGTAATGGTGTCAGTTTAAAAACTAGCCATGTGATAGAAGTGTGCAGCCTAGTTTTTGCGGATATGGACATGACTATTTCTCTTCCCCAAAGGAGACAACTTTTCTAAAAGTTCCTCTTTAAATATATATTTAAAACTCAGTGTGGCCCCGAATGACTTTAGGAGATGGACGTTTTCCTCCTCTCTCTTCGTACGGTTTGCTGAGTTTAAATTAAGAACAACACTCTGCCAAAGCAACTGTGACGGGATTCATTCCTCTGGATGCTTCTCTTACGGGGAAACTTTGATCCATCACAACATCCCACACAGAATACTCAAAGTATTTCATTTAAGTGTGAGATACTTCCAATGGTGGATGGTAACAGTAAGTATACACGTATACAAGTACTGTACCTGAGTCACATTTTTTCCTTGAGTATTTGCCATTGTCTGTCTTTAAACACTGACATAGCCCACATTGTGTTCCCTGTTGTGTTTACTTTCTGTCTGCTTCTGTTGATTTCTAACTAAACTAATGTGTGTTGTCCACAGCTGAAGGTGAATTAAACATACTTATTTCCAGAGGTGGGAAGTAGTGAAGTACAAATACTTTGTTACTGTACTTAAGTACATGTTTCTGGTATCAGTACTTTACTCCACTACTTATATTTCTGACAACTTTTTACTTTGACTTCTTACATTTTGAACCCAAATACCTGTACTTTCTACTTCTTACATTTTGAACCCAAATACCTGTACTTTCTACTTCTTACATTTTGAACACAAATACCTGTACTTTCTACTTCTTACATTTTGAACACAAATCCCTGTACTTTCTACTTCTTACATTTTGAACACAAATACCTTACTTTCTACTTCTTACATTTTGAACCCAAATACCTGTACTTTCTACTTCTTACATTTTGAACCCAAATACCTGTATTTTCTACTTCTTACATGTTGAACACAAATACCTGAACTTTCTACTTCTTCCATTTTCCAAACAGGCTGGTTCCTTTAGTTTGAATGTGTGTTTGGTGGCGTGATCATTATTATTTAGAGTCATTGCGTGCCTATTGATTTGAACACGATCCGTGTATCCATCATTTCCTGGTCTTCTCTAAAGAGAGGACCAATGAAAACGTTGTCATGTTGCCGTTGTTCAGCATGGAAACATTCATTAGCTAACAATGACATTATTGTTCTATTAATATAAAGGGAGGTCAGGTACTCTTTAAAACAGCTGCTAGTTATGGGTACTTTTTACTGAAGTACATTTCAAAGCCCTTCTTTTACTTGAGTAAAGAAGTTTAGTCAGTACTTCTACTTTTACCAGAGTATTTTTAAACACCAGTATCTGTACTTCTACTTGAGTAAAGGATGTGTACTTTTGCCATCTCTGCTTATTTCTGTGGATTGATATGACTGCATATAGTCCCTTGTTCCTCGTCTGTTAGCAAAAAATAACAACCTCCAGATTGTCCAAATTGACCAATCAGAATCAAGTATTCATCTAAGCCGTGTTATAAAGTCTATATAATATACTTGTCCTATGATTAGCTAATGCCACTAGTTTAGAGTACTTCTATAGGGAAACTTTGCCGTGGGTGGTACCATTAATACAAACACTTAATACCAACAGAAGACAATTAAACACAGGACTGAATAAACACAAGAACTGTCAAAAGTGCAACTAACGCCAAATAAAAACAAGGTGTGTGTTGAGTTTTTTAGAACTTTCTATTTATTCCACAAATATATAACAAACATGGAGATGTACATAAAAAATCACACCCGCCTCAGTTTACAGTCCACTCAAATCGACACTTATTGCTCACATACCAGACATACCCCTGTCCTTCCAAGTCTTGGCAAACTATACATAAATACAGACATTCATTTAAATTCTCTGACCTTTCCCAGTCGGCACAGACAGGTATGCTTACAAATCTGAAACAGGTGCTAGTTCAAAATTAAATATAAAAGAAAATAATGTGTGTTGAGTTGTAACGCTCTTTACCGCCCTCATTAACCTGCAGAACATCCATAATATCAACAGAGAGGAGACAGACCTTTCCCTAATGGAGGATCAGAGAGGAATCAAATCAAATTGCATAAGGCAGAGAGTCTGGTGGTGTGTCGCTCTCTGCAGGCCTCTGTGAAGTGATACCTAACTGGAGTAAACAGTAAATCCACCCGAGGCTGCAGAGAGGAGGGAGGCTCTAATCCCCCGAGTGAAAGGACTGCAGCACAAGTCGAGCCCTGGACCCAAAAATAGCTTCTTTTCGTTCTCGTTTTCTGTCCCCGAACAATAAAAGCCACGTAAACGGTCCATTACATCAACACTGGAGAGGCAGAATCTCCCTCTTATTCCCACCTGCTTCAAATGTCTTTAATTTAAATGCCTGAGAGGGTGGAAGCAGCTAATCACAACTCATTCTAAATTAGTCTCTGCAAATGGCAAACCTGGCTTAATTGTATTGGAGAGCTAACTGCAGTGGGTGATTTGATTATTCTGCTTCGTTGGAGACGCAGCATGAGAGCTCACTTTTTCCTGCAGGGTGGAATATGTGTGTACGCTGCAAATAAATCAAAGATGCAAAAAAAAGGGAAAGAAAACTCCATCTGTGCACCTGTAGAGCCACCGGGGGGAACTGGTTTCACAGCAAAATAAGGACGAATGTGAAGGAAACATTTGATATACAGCAGTATTTTTATTTTTGACACATTAGACCACAACATAGAACAATGGCCGTGTGTCAGGGAGAAGATGGTTGGTTGGTCGGGTCGGTCGTTCGGTCGGTCGGGTCGTCGTCGGTCGGTCGTCGTCGGTCGGTCGGGTCGGTCGGTCGGCTCGGTCGGTCGGTCGGTCGGTCGGTCGGTCGGTCGGTCGGTCGGTCGGTCGGTCGGTCGGTCGGTCGGTCGGTCGGTCGTCGGTCGTCGGTCGGTCGGTTCGGTCGGTCGGTCGGTCGGTCGGTCGTCGGTCGGTCGTCGGTCGGGGTCGTCGTTCGGTCGTTCGGTCGTCGTCGGTCGGTCGGTTCGTTCGGTCGGTCGGTCGGTCGGTCATTCGGTCGGTCGGTCGGTCGGTCGGTCGGTCGGTCGGTCGGTCGGTCGGTCGGTCGGTCGGTCGGTTGACTGACGGACTTTTTTCCCTTTCCCAACATTTGCAGGGACACTGGCTCAATAACTTTCAAACTAAAATCACACTCCACAGACAGAAAACTCTTCTTGTTATCAGAGTACCGGATCATTTCCTCCCCTCTTTCCTCCTCTCTCTCATCTTCCTCTTCACTTCCTCTTGAAGTTTCTGCGCCATCAACTCCTCTGCCCTCTCCCCTCCGAACATCTTCCCCTTCTCTTTAACTTTTCACTTTCTTTTGTCTGTGTGCTGTGACAGAGTGAGTGATGTTGATCATTACGCTGCTGTGATGGCTGTATATCAGATGAAAACCTCCTCTCCGCTCTGTCAGTGTCACCAGGAAGTCATTCTGAGGCTAATGGTCCAGCGCAGGATCTGAGAGGAGCTGCACACTAAAAATAACCAATAGACTGCTTCACACCGAGTCCAAAACAACACATTTCTTCAGGATCAGATGAGAAGTTTGACACTTTTTCTGAAAGGACAGAACCAGGCTTGCTGTTTCTATGCTAATTTACGCTATGCTTTATATTTCATAGAGAAATCTAAATGTTATTTAGAGCCTAAATCAGAAGTAAACTAACCAATAATTAAACTGCTGCTGAGGCACCAGATAAATCACCTGTTGCCAAAGCTGCATTAAAAAATAAAGTGTAACGAACCACTTTAATTAACTTAAATTATTAATCTTAATAATTATAAAGTTTTACTGTAAACAAGAAACACCAAGAAAATAAACGTGTATCAATTAAATAATATAAAATAAATACATAGCTCAAGCTTATCGTGAATGCCAGAAAAAGCTGATCATTAATGACCTATTTCTTTATATGTGTTAATTGAATTTGGTCCAACAATCTGTATTAAACTTAGTCTTAAAGGTCCCATGTCATGCTTTTCTGGTTATTACCCGTCCCCTTGTGTGTTATGTAGCTTTTTCTGCATGTAAACGGTCTGCAGAGTCACAAACCCTCAAAGTACACCCTGTAGCGAGTAAAACTCTAACACAGAGAAGACCTGTCTATGCTGCCCCAGAACGCCTCGTTGGACATTTCTCTTTTTCAACTTTTTTCTTCCGGGTCTAAGTGACGTAACGACGACCAAATGGACCAATCCGTGGAGCTCCTCACACACCAGGATCCCTTGGCGTCACTATCAAACGCAGTGGGGGGACCTTTAGCGTCGATTTTCAACTATCAGGGAGTCCCGTTGACTTGCATGGAGCTCCCTGAACGTTGGTAATAGACGAGTTGGGATCGCGGAGAAACATTCACTCAGCCTTATCTTTTCTCAGGCTGTGAGTGTGTGGCGAACTGTGTGCACTCACAGCCTGAGCACACACACACACTCACAGCCTGGCTGTGAGTGTGTGTGTGTGTGCTCAGGTTGTGAGTGTGTGTGTGTGCTCAGGCTGAGTTCCGCGATGTCTCGCTGTCTCACAGACCCCACGCAGCAACCAGGAAACGACACCAGTAATCCAGCTCACACTGTCCGCTCCGCGAGCCTCAAAGGGCGGAGCAGCGAGCCCCGCAACGTCCCGCCAACACGGCACCCAGACCCCACGCAGCATTCTCATCTGTTTGTCATTACTGGTGTCATTTCCTGGTTGCTAACAACGCCATTGTAACACATAATCACTGATGTTCCGCTGTAACGGTGGTGGACTCATCAGAACAGAGTGGGCGAGCTGACCAATCAGAGCACAGTGGGCTCATATGGAGGGGGGGGGGCAGGACCTCCAACAAGCCGTTTAGGACAGAGAGTGTATACACATACTATACAGAGATGCTGTATGAGAAACCAATGTGAGTTTGGAACATTGAACAATGTAAATCTATTCTAGTAGACCTCAGCAATGGAATCATGATCAGTAGAAATGGCCATGACATGGGACCTTTAAATTGTTTGCTTCTGACAAATATCTTAAAGCTTTAGTCATTGCTTTATTAAACATAAAAGGGCCATTAATTACAACTAATTTGACTATATAAAATATCAGACAACAGCTATTATTATGATGTCTTGATTGAACAACGACTTTGCATGAGAATACATTAATATCCAAAAGAAAAAGATATATATGCCAGATTTGATCTCATAGCTAATTTCCATCTGCAGTCCATATTTGCACTTATTTGCTCTACCTCACTCGTCTTACTGTGTCTCTGAAAGCACCATTATGCACCAAGGCAAACTCCTTATATATTCAGACCTATTTGGCACTAAACCTGGTTCTGGTTCCACATTTCTGTCCCTGTCATCGTCTAATAACAGGTGTTAGAGCCAGTATTTAGTTTTGATAAGAAAGGCCACCTAATCGTGACGTCTGTAGTCAACACACTATAAAAGACTACAATTCCCACCTCTAAAGTGACAGTGATGGGCAGCAACCTGCTAGAAAGACGCCGTCGAGACACAGTTTTTAACCGTCCAATTACCCTTTAAGTTATTAAGTTATATAAGCCTCAAGAAAGAAAGAATACCTAAGTAGTTTGTTATTTTATTTGAGTTTTGCCTCTTTGTTTTGACTATTGTAAAGGCCTCTTTTCTGTGTGTTTGTTATTTCATTTTGAGCACATCGCATAATATCATCCAAACCATCGGAGGCCAAGCAACTCTTCAACTGTAAGTAATTTAAAGGAAAGAAAACGAGTACAAAATGTCTGTTTAAGGCGTCTAGTGGCTTGATAGAAAACAAGGAAGGAAGCCTCGACAGTAGGTGTTTCTCTGGCAGAAGATAGCCGGTAACACCGCCGTCTCTAACGGCAGCTCAGTGAGTCACAGATGGAGATATCTGCTCCCCATCTCATGGTCTTTTAGGCTCTCTAACTTATTGTTCTGTGCTGCTGGGACCTGAGCAGGATTTACTGAGAGATCCTGCTCAGATTCCTGCTCCTGCTCTAGTTAGACATTTCACTTTGGCCCTGAGAAATGTCTGCATGAAGAGGAGTCAGCTCTTCGTCATGATTCATGCAACATGTTTGCTGAGGTGGCGTCACATAAAGAAAACACGCACAGTGTTCCTGCTGCAGAGAGGAGTCTTTCCAAATGTCTGAGAACGTCCTGACAGGAACATGGGTGGTGACTTTATTTGTTTTCATGCATAAGATTATCAAGCAAACCCTTCTTCAGTATATTGTTGTTGTTCTTCTTGTTCTGTTCACTTTATTGATGAGTTATAACAGACCTCATGGTGTATTTGGTGATGTACTCTAAATGTGATATGATTATTTACGTTTAGTTGGCAGAAAATGCAGAACAATATCCATCTCAGTTCCTCAAAGTCCAAGTTAAACTTGTTTTGTTAGTCCTACATCCAAATATCTTCACTTTAATGACACGGAACAACCAATCTCCACATTAGAGAGGCTAAAAACAGCTTTTTTGCTTGAAAAATGATTTTAAACGCTTCAATTTGATTAATCGATGATGAAAAAAGTTGGTGATAAGTTATTAAGTCACATGAAGTACTAAACAAATCGAAGAATTTCAATTAAAAACACATGTAATGGCAATTTTAACGGTTCCAATGTTCTATATCCTTTGGCATTACTTCACAGGAGGGTTTAGAGTGATCCTGACGCAGACACAAACAGAGGAATTTCCGGTCTTTGCTGCAGTTCAGAATGATGTGTATTGCTTTACATACCAAGGTTTAAGTACACGGTGTCAAAGGGTTGTGGTATGAGCACTGTGTCCTCGTCCTCTCCTGTCACCTGTGACCCCTTTATACACCCGGTGCAGCTAAACCCCGACACCAAGTGTTCAAAATAATATTGAACTATACATATAAATAAGGTAAACTGAGACACCAACAACACCCATAAAATGGCTCCTAACAGATTTCTATCAATTATACTCTTATATTTACTCAAAGATATATGAAATCATTACTGCTGAGGCCCCCTGCTGGGCTTCAGCTCTCCAGTCATTCTTCATATCTCATATCTTGTGATGCCACTATTGCTAACTTGATATACAAAAGTACAAAAAAGCCTTTCTAGAAGTTATATTAATACATGACATCTATAAAGCACTTTTCAAAGTACTGAAAGATTGTTGTAATGAGAAACTGTGCAACTTATGTCTCTGTGGAAAAGAATAAGCAAGCGTGCATTACAGTATGTAAACTCATGCATTTTTGCTCCTCCACAGAAACAGTTTTCCATCAGATATTTTGGGGTGAACTTAGTTTCTGAAATTCACTCCGGCACCCAGGGGAGAGGTCCTGCAGCCGAGAAAACAATCTAACCGGGAGTGGGAACATTTAACGGGAGATTGCAGACGATTTCACCGTTGAGGGAACCTGTGGTTGTGTGTGTGTGTGTGTGTGTATGTGTGTGTGTGTGTGTGTGTGTGTGTGTGTGGTGTGTGTGTGTGTGTGTGTGTGTGTGTTTGTGGTTTCCAGTTGCCTAGGCCACAGCTCCCAGAGTCCCCGGGCCCCCACAACACCACCATCTGAATCCAATCAACAGTCTGAGGGATTGGGAAGCAAATTGACAGTGTCACATTTCATATCACTGCAGAGGGTCCAGCAGGGTGTGTGTGTGTGTGTGTGAGTGTGTGTGTGTGTGTGTGTGTGTGTGTGTGTGTGGCCTAGCATTACTATACTTGTGGGGATCTAAATCTGTTTACACAGTCACGTGTGGGGACTCGCCTCCCTTATGGGGACGTTACACATTATTACACAGACATATAAAATACAGAGAACACAAGTAAACAAAAGACGAAAAGCAGTCACTACATTGAGCACATTTGGGACAGTAAGAAAGGTACTACTTATTACTACAAGAGCAGCTGGTGGTAAGGACGTCAGACAACTTCAATTTAAAACAGGTTATAGGGACAAGTGCCGTCAGTTTGAGGCTTGATTGAAGGTCATTCCAAGAACAAGGACCATAATCCTTTTTCCAGCCTCAGTCCGCACAGCAGGAACCTGGACCCGTATCCAGGCACTGGATCTGAGGTTGTAAGAGTCACAAACTGGAGCAAATCTGGCACATATGTACAGTGGAAGCTTACCTAAAATGGCTTTATACATTAATAAAAACCAATGCTGCATCCTACGCATACTAAGTGAGGACCATCCAGTTAGGCTATACAGTGTGCAATGATGAGTCCTATAGGGTGCCTTTGATATGTATCGCAGTGCAGCATGGTAGAGTGGGTCAAGTTGGGCCAAAACAGAGGGACAGGCTAATCTATAGATGGTATCACCGTAGTCCAGCCGGGACAGGAATAATCCAGAGACCAACCTTTTACGGGAAGAAGTTGAAAAACAACATTTAAGTCTGTAAAGGAAGCCAAGAGTGAATTTCAATGTCATAGTTAGAACTTCAAGGTGTGTGTGTGTGTCCCGTCAGCAGAGGGCAGCAGCGACTTTAAAGGGGCCCTAATATGCCATTTTCCATATTTGCACTTATTTCTTTTCACCTACTGTGTGTTTGATTTAAAGGAGCCCTTTTATGTGGGAGAGAAACTCCATCTGGAGGAAACACAGACACTTTAGATGCACAGAAAACTATAGAACAAAGTGTAACACTTTTGAATGAAAGCATGAGTAAAGTGGTAATAATGAAACATCAAAGTGTGGTTTACATGTTGCACCACCTTTGAGTGTTTCTATCATTTCAAGTATGACATGTTATCCTTACTAAACATGGAGAAGCAGTGTTCAGTTACTATGCTCCAAATATCTGGAACTAACTCCCAGAAACCTGCAGGTCCTTTGAAATCCAGGCTGAAGACTTTTCTTTTAATTGAACCATTCATATCTCACACTGCACTGTAACTTGTAATCATGTATTATATACCTGTGTTATTCTATATGTAAGCTTTTATGTTTATTTGATTCTCTTTGCTTTTTAATGACTGTTTTGAAATGCCATTTTACATTTTGTTTCTCCATGCAGTATTTCTGAATGCTCTTTGTAATGTTTGTGAATCACTGTGAATTGCCCTGTTTTAAAAGGTGCTATGATGTTGCCTTATGAAGTGGCTGGAGTATATTATATCCAACATTTACTATATCACTTTATCACTTTATTTTGTATTATTATTTTAATTTTTATTCTATTTTCTGCTACAGTATTTCACAGCAAACTGGGTTAACTTTCAATTCTCACTATCATTGTCCATGTTTTACAGTATTTTTTGTTTTCCAAATGTTTTATTTTATTTTTTAATTGTCTTCTTTTAACCTATTTTAATTTATTGTCAGCTTTACATCTTTAAATAGTGCAATAAAATACAAATAAAATAGAATAGAATGTAAACCACTTTGGGCTGCTTTGTACAAGATAGGTGCAATAAAAATAAAGTGCATTATTATTATTAGTGGAGCACGCGCCGGAGCCTCGCAGCGGCGAAACTGTGGTACGCGCATAAAGGTGCGCCGTATTTAGCTTCGGATGAGCCCCCCTCCGCGAGGTGAGGCCCCCTCCGCGAGATGAGGCCCCCTCCGCGAGGTGAGGCCCCCTCCGCGAGGTGAGGCCCCCTCCGCGAGGTGAGGCCCCACGCAGTTTGCGTGATCTGCGTGTAAGGAGGGGTGGTCCTGCGCAGAAACACACTCACAAACTCAGACACACACACGGCACCATGACAGCAGCCAGCAACACCTACGATGTGGTGGTGGTCGGCGGAGGAATATCAGGTTGGTGCAATATCACAAAAACTTCTTTCCTCTCTCTCTGCAGGGTACACACAGATCCACACACACAACCACACACACACACACGCACACACATTGAATGTAATGTGCACGCGCTGTGTGTAAGGTGAGCTGACAGCTGTTGCACTGAAGCTGTTTTCTGGTTGAATATAAAGAGACTTTATCAGACTGGATTCAGCGTTTTCTTTCTACATCCGTTTTTCTCCGCCTCTTCCGTAAGCCCCTCCAGACACACATATATACACACATACACACACACACACACACACACACACCCTGCGTGCACCGCTGTATCTCAGCCTGTTAAGTAACAGCTAATAAGTCACAGCATACTTTGTGTCACATAACGTTCAGACGGGAGGGGGGTCGTGGATTATTACGGGTTACATGTGGAAGTCTTTCTGTAAATGCTTGTTTTTAATGTGTCTCTGAGCCAATTAGAATCGATGTATCACGCTGTGAATCATGCACGTCTGCTTCAGCATATGTTGTTGTACTCTGAGCAGCTCAGGTGATGTAAGGCTGCTTACATCATGCATGTGACTGTGAGTCCTGCATCAGTTAGTGTAGAACTGCATGGTAATACCGAGCTATCAAGGTGGATTTATTTTAGTTGCAACAATAACAGTGTAGTAATACTCTGATCATGGTGAAGCTTCCTTAGAAAGCACTGTCTTGTTAGAAACACTTGATTTCATGAACAAGGGTGGTGTCTAGTTCCTGGAGTGTAGTTTTTGGAGAGTAGTGATTTCTGTCAGAAGTCTTTCTTGAGAGCGCTGTCCGCCCCTTGGGTGGGTTAAATATCTCTAAAAAATAACAACATAGTACTATTGTGATTCCTGGTGTCACTAGCAGAGATTGTGGAACTTCTCTGAACGCACACTGTCTTGTTACAAACACTTGATTTCATGAATAAGGGTGGTGTCTAGTTCTTGGAGACTAGTGATGTGCAGACTGACTCCACAGAATCGGTTCCTTTGTTTTGATTGAAGTAAACCCATGCTTTTAGAAAACTATTCCTCTCAGAAGTCTTTTTTGATAGCACTGACCGCCCCTTTAGGGTTGGTTTATTCGCTCCTCGAAATAACAATATAGTACTATTGTGAATCCTTGTGTCACTATAGCAGAGATTGTGCAGCTTCTCTGAAAGCACACTGTCTTGTTAGAAACACTTGATTTCATGTGAAGAAAGGGTGGTGTCTAGTTCCTGGCGAGTAGTAATAATTGGTTCTTTTGTTTTGATTCAAGTAAATCCATGCTTTTTGAAAACTATTTATCTCAGAAGTCTTTTTTAATAACGCTCTCCGCCCCTTTATGTTGGGTTTAATATCTCTCAACAATAACAATATAGTACTATTGTGATTCCTGGTGTCATTAGCAGAGATTGTGCAGCTCCTCTGAAAGCAAACTGTCTTGTTAACCATTGTGTTGTGTTCGAAAGCTGTTACCGTTCATGGTGTTCGCGGTCAATTTTGACCCATGATTTATTTCAGTCCAAAACACTCAAAAATAATGACTATCATCCAATATTGTTTTAACTACATCATAACTAACTTATTATGCATTCATAACCGTACAATCTGTTGTAAATGTTCGCCCCAGCCCCCAGCCGCCTCCAGCACCCCCCCACTTACTGTGGAGGAGCATGATGTGAGACGGGTGCTCAAAGCAGTGAACCCCAGGAAGGCTGCTGGTCCAGATGGAGTACCTGGGAAGGTGCTCAGAGCGTGTGCCAACCAGCTCTCACAGGTCTTCACCAGCATTTTAATCTCTCCCTGAAACTCGCTGTTATCCCACCTTGCCTTAAAACTGCCACTATCATTCCTGTTCCTAAGAAAGCAACCACAGACAGCCTTAATGACTACCGCCCCATTGCACTCACACCTGTGATCATGAAGTGTTTTGAGAGGCTGGTGTTACATCACATAAAGGCCTGCCTTCCCCCCACCCTCGACCCACACCAGTTTGCCTACAGAGCAAATAGATCCACTGAAGATGCCATAGCCATAGCTCTCCACTCTGCACTGAGCCACCTGGAGCATCGTGGGAGCTACGTCAGATTGCTCTTTATTGACTACAGCTCAGCGTTCAACACAATCATCCCGGACATTCTAGTTTGCAAACTATCAAACCTAGGCCTTCCCCCACCCACCTGTTCCTGGATCAAAGATTTCCTCACTAACCGCCCCCAGCGTGTGAGACTTGGCCCCCATCACTCCTCCACCCCACTCTCAGCACCGGCTCTCCTCAGGGCTGTGTGCTGAGCCCTCTCCTGTACTCGCTCTACACCCACGACTGCAGTCCAGCCCACCCAGAGAACATCATCGTCAAGTTTGCTGACGACACCACTGTGGTGGGGCTTATCTCAGGAGGAGACGAGTCGGCCTACAGGAGTGAGGTACTGAAGCTCTCAGCGTGGTGTTCAGTGAACAACCTGGCACTGAACCCCACAAAAACCAAAGAGATCATCGTAGACTTCAGGAGGAATACTACCGACCTCGCTCCCCTCGACATTAACGGCGAGTGTGTGGAGAGGGTCCACACCTTCAAGTTCCTCGGCGTCCTCATCACCAACAACCTTACCTGGAAGGACAACACCACAGCTGTCATCAAGAAGGCCCAGCAGCGTCTGCACTTCCTGAGGGTGCTCAGGAAGAACAACTTGGCCACTAAGCTGCTGGTGACCTTCTACCGCTCTACCATTGAGAGCCTATTGACATACTGCATCACAGTGTGGTACACCAGCTGCACTGAGGCCGACAGGATGAGGCTCCAGAGAGTCGTAAAAGCAGCACAGAGGATCATCGGATGCCCTCTCCCCTCCCTGATGGACATTTACACCTCCCGCTGCCTCAGTAGAGCCAAAAACATTGTTAAGGACAGTTCACACCCCGGCTTTCACCTGTTCAACCTGCTGCCCTCCGGCAGGCGCTACAGGTGTATCAATTCCAAAACAAACAGACTCAAAGACAGTTTTTTCCCAAGAGCCATCATTGCTCTTAACACCTGAAAGTCATACCCCTTAATCATCCTGCATGTAAAATAAATGTGACTCTGTACATATACATATATATCATTACTATCATTATTATAAATACATACCTACTATTATTATTTATTACATTATAGACATTATAGATTTTATTTTGATACTCCTGGAAATAATTACTGCACTTTATTCCTTATTCCTAAGTATGTATGCTGCATGTATTTGTTGTCTTATGTTGTGATGTTTTTTTTTGTATTGATGGCACCCTTGAAAGGGAGAAGCATTTATTTATCTCATTGTACCTGTATAATGACATTAAACGATTCTATTCTATTCTATTCTATTCTAATTGTATTCTATGGCCCCAAAACACATTACACCACATATTGCACATGTGCATGTGTGTGTTCAGGTTCAAGTGTTAGTGTACATATTCTTTGTGAAAGGTGGAGTTCCCGTGGGGGGAGGGGGGGCAGAGGGAGGGGAGACCAGGTGCATGTTGCGAAAAATTATTGTTACAGTCTATGAAGGGGTTGGGGGAGGGGTGTCTAAAGTCAAAGATGAATCTTGATTGGGCCAAATTTGACCCCGAGTCACCCACAACAATGCTGCTCGGTCTCCCCAGACCCGAACACCAAATTATACACTTTTCTTTTTAAAGACCTTCAGACTTGGCTGTTGTGGAGGATATCATGAAGCCTTGTTCCGATACAAAGAACTAGAGCGGTTATTATATAATTTTAACTTGAAACGGGTCACGGGAGACCCGAACACAACATAAGGGGTGACACTTGATCCCATGTGTAAAAGGGTGGTGTCTAGTTCCTGGAATATAGTCATGTGCTCAGCAACTCTTTCCACTGAATCGGTTCTTCTAACTTGAATCATTTAAATATATTTCAAATATGGCTCTTTTTTTGCTACCTGCACCACAACATTTGTCCTCAATGCATTACCAGTCATATATAACTGTGCATTCATAAAGGTAAAATATTCATTATATTGCATTGATTCAGCACGACACCTGCAGCTTAATACAGTGTTACAGAAGTGTTAATGATCAACAATCGATAGGGGATATGTGCTGCAATCAGTAGGTGTTGTAATAGTGAGAAAAAACATGTTTAAAATCATATGTCATGCCTCACATGAATAGCTTTCTTTGCAGTTCGATGTCACGCAAAATGACTGAAAGTACAAAAGGGTGCACACGATGATAAAATAGTGGACCTTTAGCTCATGGAAAATGCATTTCCTTATGTGTGCAATTATCCTTTAGTGTCGTGTTATTCTCTCTTTTTATTTGCAAACAGACACTGACCTTTTCAGCCGAGCGCAGGTAATGGCATCAATTGTATATAAGAGGATGGCAAAACATGCACTGATGCGACTATTGATGGTACCACAGAAACATGATTGGCTTTTATACAGAAATCCAATGTTGATCTTCATCTTTCTAGTAAGATTTTCAAAGTAATCCCCTTCATCCATCTTCTCTATCTTAAAGTAAACAAAGAAATTAATAAAATCTTCTTTAAAGAAAGGTGTGGCACTGAGGCAAACATTGTTAACCCCCTTTTCTTCTTAGCAGCTTTACCGTGGGAACACTACACACAGAATTAAGACTAAAGAAAGGAGTTACACCTCTCCAACAGTTGCACATATTTCACATTTAAAACAAACATGACTGCATGACCACCATGCCTGATTATTACACAAGTGTACTCTTGCCCTTGTAATGCAGGAGGTGTGTTGTGTGTATTTTACTTAACTCTGTTTTTACTTCTGCAGGTTTGAGTGCAGCAAAGCTGTTGAAAGCCAATGGACTGACTCCTGTTGTTCTGGAGGCCAGAGATCGGGTCGGGGGACGAACGTTCACTGTGCGGGTAAGAGATGGAGAGCTCACACTAACACAGATGCTGTTAATAAACGGGACTTTAGGGGAGTAGTTATTTTGAATGTTTGTTTAAGCAGGGATGTCGCTGAGATTAGGGTTAGGGTTAGTTACAGACAATAGACTACAATACACTACAAAAACTCTCAATCTTGCCCAGTATCTGTGTCTAATATCTACTCAGAATATGTCTCTGATATAAGACACAATAACTTCAGAAGTAAACTGCAGTGAGATATAGGTCTTGTTTTTAGACAATGCATCATCTTGTTAAGTCAAAACATCTTATTTTGAGTTGTATCTCAGATGAAACACATATTTTTTACATATTTATTAGAAAATCACCAACTAACATCAGAAAACAGAACACGTTTGAGTATTTGTGGCTTATTTTGTAACAACATGTCCTGATTCTGGTGAAATATGGTTCAGAATGAGTTCTCCAGCTAATTACAAGATCTGATTTATCTAAATATCCCTTCTTATTTCAAGAAATCTTACCAAGCACATTCTCACTTGTTCTATTGGCAGATGTTTTTACTTATTTCAAGTGAAAACAGCTTGTTTCATTATTGTTTAACGTGTTTTTGGAGCAGCATTTTTTCCAGTGTACTATTCAGCATGATCTGTTACTTGAGCGGACTTTCTGATTCGCCTGGTTACGTTGTTGTAATAGAAACATATTATACTCACTTACTTACTTTTAGAATAACACTGTGATTCTTGCTGGCTAATGTTTATCTATATTTACTACTTTCATTTCTTAGCTAAGCTTGGGAAAAGTCCTTATTGAGAACATTTGTTGCAGTGTTGTTAGTTAAACTCTCTGTGCACCAACAGTATGACCTTCACCTTCTGTGAACTGAGAACATCCTGATACCGCCTCCCTAAACTGTATTATCGCCAAGCTTCACCCCTCCTTTCTCCTCTCTCTGTGTTTAAATATGAAACCCAAACTCGACTCTTTCACTCTGCAGACTGTATGCTCTCTGTACGATTGACTGAACTTCGTGCAAGAATAAAATACAACAAAGACAATCGAATGATTCATTCTTTATTCACGTTTGATAAATACATTCCGACCACAGTTGTTATGTGTTTTTCTTTATTTTTGTTTTCCAGAATAAGGAGACAAAATGGGTCGATCTGGGCGGGGCTTACATCGGACCGACTCAGAACCGCATCCTCAGATTGGCCAAAGAGTACGGCATCCAGACCTACAAAGTCAACGAGCAGGAGAGCCTGGTGCATTATGTCAACGTGAGTCTCACAGCCATCTAAATACGATACGATGCGATACGATGCGATACGATACGATAATACTTTAATACTTTTTGCATCACAGCAGCTCCATGTGTAAAATCTACATAGACAAATATCAAGACACAATACATGGAAAACAAACAACAAACATTTAACACAGGGGTGTCCAAACTTTTTTTTCATTTGTGGGCCATATTCCATTAGATATGGGCCGCATTTGGCCCCCGGGCCGTAGTTTGGACACCCCTGATCTAACATAACAGCACAATCACTGTCTATATGTGTTCTTTTCTTGGATTGCAGATGATATTCTACTACTCTAAACTTTGGCTGATATCACTTCTGTGTTCTTCAGTTGTATTTTTTAAGTTAGTTATGATTATTTCCAGAAGTGATCCAGAGTTTGAGCCGTCACATAATAGAGAATAGAATAGAATAGAATCATTTAATGTCGTTATACACGTACAATGAAAGAAAGAAAAGCTTATCCCTTTTAAAAGGTGCCATCAAAACAAAAACATCACAACATACCACAACAAATACACGCAGCATCCATACTTATTTAAGAATAGAGATTCATGTGTGTGTGCAAAACCATGGCAGGAAAACTTGACTGTACATTTTCCAAAAAAAGCCACAATTCATTTAATTCAGGCTCAACTCAAGCGACTCCAATTAAAAGCCTGATAACGTAACGTGCTGTCTCAATTAAACAACAACGGTTTAAAAATAAGTGCATGCTGTATAACAGTTTGCACCTTTACTGCAATGTTTTACTGGCAGTTACACACTTCAAGTCCCAAAAATAATCATGTATATTTGCGCATTTCCCTTTTTTATACAGCTTAGACATAACATATTGATTATTAGGGATGATGGTAGGTGGTTTTTGGGACTTCTGGACAAAGCTAAGCTCGCGGTTTCCTCCTTTTTCAGTATGCTAAGCTAAGCTAAGCTAACCAGCTGCTTCATATTATACATAATTGAGAGGAGCATTTATCATCTCATATAACACTCAGCAAGATGGAAAAACCAGCATTTCTTCTCATTTTGATCCAGCAATGTTTGATCTTTAAACATATATTTGTTGAGACATCAAATATTCATTAATAGTACATCTCCAAACGTCTTTAACTCATATGGATTTTAGCATGGATCACCAAGGCTGCTTAGGACACATAGAAAGATATTACACTCAACAAGTTACCGGTTTATTAGCCACACCTTTACTCAACAATCCCAGGGAGGATTTATTGCAGGATGTGGTTTAATAACGCCTTATTTCTAGATATGAATAACTGTGTGTCTGTTCCCAACAAGTGGTAATACTCCCTACAACAACCCTTAAACTCCTCCTCAAATTAGGCCGTAAAATCAATATCATTTGCTCTAACAGATTGATAGTAATTTGAAGTGGCAGTTTAATTGCAGCAGCTAGAAGACGTGTTTTATGGCTGCGTTTAAACCCTCTGAACTACAGCTTCTTTGTAGTGTTTCAGGGTATTGTTCAGCAGAAAGCCCTCACTGTGTTTCCTCCCTGTCACTCCTCACAGACTTCCCTCTGCTCTGCAGCATTAGCGGCTACAGATGCTAATCTCAGCCTGGGGGATTTCTGTAATGCAGTTTCTCTTTGCTCCTGAGTGGTTGAATGGAGAGCAAAAAGCAAACAAAGAAGGAGGGAAGAAAGAGGCGCTGAGGCCATGTTTGTCTTTGTTACTCTGCGCTCTATATCTCATTAGTGTGTCCTTAACACAGTCGTTTCCCTCCACCTGATTTGATTTTCCATGTACCCTGATGCAACTACCCTTACTGTAAATCAATGCACTGCCCCTGGTGTGTGTGTGTGTGTGTGTGTGTGTGTGTGTGTGTGTGTGTGTGTGTGTGTGTGTGTGTGTGTGTGTTAAAGAGACAGACAGAGCTTATCTCAACATGGACTGTGTTCAAGTTGTTGAATCATAATACTGTATACACCTGAACATCAGCAGGAGAGGACTCTTTAAAGTAGAGACACTACATACTGATATACACCTGAACATCAGCAGGAGAGGACTCTTTAAGGTAGAGACACTACATACTGATATACACCTGAACATCAGCAGGAGAGGACTCTTTAAAGTAGAGACACTACATACTGATATACACCTGAAAATCAGCAGGAGAGGACTCTTTAAAGTAGATATATGTTATGTGTGCTCAGCACTGATGAACTATTGATTCGATCTACATCAACAGTGTGTGAAATGTCACCAGCTCGATGGAGAATTGTTGGTTTATTAAAAGGATTTGATTGGACAGCGCTGGTGATGTGAAGCTTTTATGTGAATCCGTCCATATGGCAGCTCCTATGTGACTGTGTTTCCTTAGCTACTATCAGTGTAAGATCCACACACACACGCTCGCCACGCTTAGCTTCCTGCCGCGTCTCCATGGCAGCACGCTTCATCAAAAGCTGCTCACCTCTATCAGAGTCAGACAGTGTGTTTGTCTATCTCTAAGTGTGTGTGTGTGTGTGTGTTTGTGTGTGTGTGTGTGTGTTTGTGTGGCCTAGCATTACTATACTTGTGGGGACCTACATCTGTTTACACAGTCACGTGTGGGGACTCGCCTCCCTTATGGGGACATAATGGAGGTCCCCATGAGGGGAATCATTAATTTTAGGGTGAAGACTTGGTTAGGGTAAGGGTAAGGGTAAGGGTAAGGGTAAGGGTAAGGGTTAGGGTTAGGCATGTGTTGGTTATGGTTAAGGTTAGGATAAGTCTCCAGGAAATGCATGTAAGTCAATGTAATGTCCCCTGAAGTGATGTATACATGTTATGTGTGTGTGTGTGTGTGTGTGTGTGTGTGTGTGTGTGTAGACATGTATAGAAATATTGATTAAAGTTTAAATTACATTGAGGCCAACAGAAAGTGTTTTACTCACCTGTTTTTGCGTACATTTTTATATGGAACATGCATGGGCAATAAAGGTAAATACATAGTTTATTATTAGTCATTAAGTCATTTTCCCCTTGTTAAAAAAATATTAACAAAAGATATATAGAACAATGTACCGGTATTGACAAATTATAATAACAATGATCACATTAATTACAATCAGAAAGTTCTAAAACATTTTTAAAAATCCACACAATTTCCTGAAAAGTGGGTTTTGAAAAAAGGGATTTAAAAGACCAGTTTTTCACACACACACACACACACACACACACACACACACACACACACACACACACACAGCGGTCCGACTGAGGACGCTCTTATCAGACTTGATGACTCTCAATCTTTGGATCAGTTGTAAAATGTTGCACGATCAGCAATAATGGAGCTTTTACAGTGCGCTCTACTTTACTCTGTTCACAGTCATGCTGACTCAGCACACTGGAGGTCAAGTTAAGGTCAAACACTCCTCCTCCTTAGGGCAAATACCAACATGTCCACTTTTAACTACTCATTTTAAGAGCTGCTCTTAAGCATAATTCATCATTTTGAGGATTTTTTAAGGCCAACATCAGTTTCTGTCTGCAACACTTTGGCTTTGAGAGTTTAAGATGTGAGATAACATGAATTTTAAAGCATTGTTTGATATGCAATAAAACTTAGTGATGAAGTAGTTAAATTACTTTTTGGGGCATTTTTTGTGTAGTTAACAAAGCTGGAACTACAAAGCATGTTGTGCAGTAAAAGAACAGATATGGTATAGCATTTAGCATTTAGCTCATAGCATTTAGCTCATAGCATTTAGCTCATAGCATTTAGCGTTGCATCTCAAATGTAAATGAGCTCCTTTTTGAAGAGCCTCTTTTCAAATAAAGTTGCTTAAGGTAACTTTGTTTTTGTTGCTGTAATATAACTAAGACTAAGATTGTATTTCATATTATGATGATAACTTGTGTCCAACAGGGAAAGTCTCACCCGTTCAAAGGCTCTTTTCCTCCCATGTGGAACCCCTTCGTCCTGCTGGACTTCAACAACCTGTGGAGGACGATGGACGAGATGGGAAAGGAGGTAAAACCAGAACTACTCACCCCCTTTCTTTGCTTTTATCCTCAAATGAAGCCCTCTAATCTCTGCTAAATGTCCTGCTGTGTCTCAGATCCCCAGAGAGGCCCCCTGGAGGGCCCCCCATGCCGAGGAGTGGGACAAGATGACCATGCTGCAGCTGTTTGAGAAGATCTGCTGGTCCAGGTAAGAGAGGAGAGAACAGAGGATTACATTATATTTCTAACAACAGTAACAACAAGTGTGCAATGCTCTTTTTAATGTCTATCAATTAAACCCAATTCTTTCATAATCTGCAGTTACATTAAGATTTGTAAGGGTTACTGGAGTTTATGTGATCTCTGGGAAATCTTCAGTTTACTTTTCAAACACAGAGATATATAAATGCATCTTGAATCAGTCGTTTTTGTTCATAGAAAAAGAGTTCTAAGACAATACAGGAAAGAGAAAACCCCAAAACTGCACGCAGAGAATTAGACACAAAAGTATTTCATATTTCTACAAAACATTTCCACAAACATATACTGTATGCTATTGTTTTAAATTAAATTCTGAATGTTCTGCTTATTTTCAGTAAAGTCCTCCACTTCGCCAAGCTGTTTGTGGACGTGACCGTGACCTCTGAACCCCACGAGGTCTCAGCTCTGTGGTTCCTCTGGTACGTGAAGCAGTGCGGAGGAACCATGAGGATCTTCTCCACCACCAACGGAGGACAGGTGTGTGTGTGTGCGTGTGTGTGTGTGTGTCTCTGTGAGTGTATGTGTGTGTGTGTGTGTGTCTCTGTGAGTGTGTGTGTGTGTGTGTGTGTGTGGGGGGGGGGGGTGGTATTAAGAGAAGCAGAAGACGGATGTTTAATGGAAGATGAATAACAACAAAAAAATGCATTTGTTACATAGAGTTGGTGCAATATTAAGCATTTTTAATCAACCTAAAATGGATGAAAAGGGTCAAAAATCCCTCTGAAATACCACGTAAAGACACTGAGACCTGGTGATTTCTTATCAAACACTTATGGAGATTCCTGTAAGATGTTTTAGATGATAGGAGGGCGGGAACTTCTTTTCTGGAAATAATAATAATAAACGTTATGTATATAGAACCATTCATGCAGCCCAAGCTGCTCAGAAAGCCACTTATTGTAAATGTATCTAGAAAAGCTGTACATATTCTGAATGACCCAGGTGTCGTTTTTATTTGAACATTTTCATGAGGCTGTGATTGTCAAAAAGGTCACATCCAGTTATTTGATCTGATATTCTGTTTAAATGAGGGTGTTGTGCAAAGTATAAAGTATTGCATTACACCTGAAGTTCTTCATTTTCAGTTCCGCTTTCCACTTAAACTGGAAATCTTCTAGGTAATCATACATCCTGTCATGTACACAGCTACAGTTGGGATACCTTTGTTATCATGTTCCTCTCATATTGGAAGAGTATATTCAGTATTTTCCCAACAATTGGTATAAAAAAAAGTGAAAAAATGACACTTTCTTGCACGTATAAAAGGCTCTTTGCAATGCTTAATGGCTGCCCCCCATGTATTTATGACCTCTTGACCTCTTGACCTCTTGACCCCCAGGAGAGGAAGTTTGTGGGCCGCTCGAGTCAGATCAGCGAGTTCATGGCAGACGAGCTGGGAGACCTGGTGAAACTCGAGTCTCCGGTCTACCGCATCGACCAGAGCGGAGACATGGTGGAGGTTCAGACGCTGGACAAACAGACGTACACGGTGAGCACCTCACACACACACACACACACACACACACACACACACACACACACACACACACACACACACACACACACACACACACACAGACAGACAGACAGACAGACAGACAAACAGACGTACACGGTGAGCACCTCACACAGACACACGCACACACACACACACACACACACACACACACACACAGACAGACAGACACACGCACACGCACACGCGCACGCACACGCACGCACACACAGACAGACAGACAGACACGCACACGCACACGCACACACACAGCTTAGGAGAAATGTAGATGCAGACATACACATTATTATGAAAAATTATAAATAAATGAAATTCCTTGGTGCTTTTATGAAAAGGAAATAAAAAAAACATGCATATTGTTTAAAACAGTAACTCTTAAAATAATAAAAACACTTCAGTCTGTGAAGCCTGTTACTCTGTAAATGTAAAAAGACGTTTGCTTTTAAAAACGTAGTCTCAAATCATTTTAAAAAGGGGAATTGAGTGTTTGTTGTTTTTTAATTTTTTCCTATTAATACTATTATAAGGTGTAATTTATTTGTCCAAAAAAATGAAAAATATGACAATACTTTCCTAAATACAGTGAGACCTGAGTACAGAAAATAATGGTAATTCCATTTTAAAAACCTTGGAATAACAGGAAAATAGATGAGTAGAAGGTGATAGAAAGGTGTTTTGTAGTGATTTTGTAGTCTAAAAACTGTCTGAAAAATAATCGGTGCTGCCCCCTGCTGGCCGCCTGCAGCCATGAGATGCAGCTCTCTGTTTTATCCTCTTTGTGTTTCTCTTTTTCTATAATGTGGGATTTTTCTCTCAGGCCAAGTACGTGATCGGTACAAAGTTTAAGCCAAGAGGAATTCTGACCCGTAGACAAATGTATTTTTAGACCCTTGTCTTCGAGACAGGAAGAGATTTGACAATAAAACTCAACCACATTCTGAGTCACAGCTTGTTTTGTGCTGCCCTCTGCTGGCAGCCTCCAACCATGTGATCCAATGTGTGTTTGCTTCCCCTATATTTCTTTTAAAATGTGTGATTTTTTTCTCTCAGGCCAAGTATTTGATTTTGGCCACGCCCCCCGGCCTGAACATGAAGATGCACTTCAGCCCCGAGCTGCCCCCCCTCAGGAACCAGCTGATCAGCCGCGTGCCCATGGGCTCTGTCATCAAGTGCATGGTGTACTACAGGGAGAACTTCTGGAGGAAAAAGGGTACGTGAGGATGCATGTAAATGGCCTGCAAATGCTAAAATCCCACCGAATATCAACCTGAACATTTAGTGTATCTGTTTATAGTGTCGTGGACAGTCCCCATCGATCAACTGTCACAAAGAACAGTAAATGGAGCAGCTTTAGCCAACATTGCTCATTTCCAGCTGTTGTCCAGATGATAAAAGACACCTTTTTAAAATCACAATACACCAACAGCATTAGTTATAAAGAAAGGATGGAAGACAAGTAGATAGAGGAGAAAGGATACAAGAGAACAATACAATGCAAACAACACACGTTACTACATACATGTCACATATAGCACGTCACAATCACACAACAGAAAGGAGGGGTCCATGATCACAACATGTAACACACTCCACATCCAACACAGACGAGTGTGTGCAGGTTCTCAGTGAACCGTGTTTCTAAGTGAGCTGTAATGGTGGTATATGTATGTCTTTGAGTGGGTAGAGAGTTCCAGTTTTGTATGAATGATAACTGACCAAAAGTCCTCTTCCTGAATGGGACTGATAGGTCGTGTGGAGCTTCTAGTGGTCAGTCTGGTGTTGTTACGTTGAGTATGATAGGGCCGTCCCTTTAAGGTAGTTTGGATGTTTAAATCTGAGCATTTGTTTAATGTGTGTGTGTACAGTGCATTCACGTGAATAGTCAGTTGTATTTGTCTTTTAACATTTGGTGTTCTTCAGTTTTAGAGCAGCTTTCCATTAAAGCTTTCTGTAATATTGTTTCAGGAGAGAGAGAAGGATGCAGTATTTTATATTCACTCTCCTTGTTTGACACCAGGTTACTGCGGCAGCATGGTGATCGAGGAGGAAGGCGCTCCCATTGGTCTGACGCTGGATGACACGAAGCCTGATGGGAGTGTACCCGCCATCATGGGGTAATTATATTATATTTAATACAATTATCATTATGAAACCATTACACCTATGTGTACTTGTTAGACTGTGAGGAGGCTTAGACATGTAGTTCTGTGGACGTGATGCAGAAGCAAAAGAGTTTTAGACACGTTAAACAGTCATATTAGTTAGCATGTGTTAGCTTTAAAAGGCCACTATTCTCTCTGTCAGAAATAGATGTCTGACAGAGAGAATAGCAGTGATAATATCATTAAAGTTGCAGATATTTAGATATAGATAGATAGAATCAAGATAAGGTATGAAAGGATATATTTCAATAGCCCAAAATGGGAAAACCACAACATTTAAAGCACTCTATTGTCTAAAAACTGTTTATGGTATAGAATAAAGATTTGCTTTCAATAAAACACAAAAGAACAGCCTGTGACTTAAGTTTTCATTGCCATATCTACACTGTAGCTAATGTCATGACAATAAAGCCTTGAAATCAAATTGAAACAGCAGTGTGTCTACTGTACATCTGGCCATGCATTGTGCAATTTCTTTTTACTTCTGCAGGAGCTTTCCTTCTAGTGAATAATATTTCTCTCTTTCCTCTCCTGAAGATTCATCCTCGCCCGCAAGTGCAGAAAGCTATCAGGGCTGACCAAAGAGGAGAGGTACGAGCACTCTCAGTTACTCAGCAGCTTCAAACTCTCACCAGCTGCAGGAAGTGGTTCCATTTAATAAATACAGTCTAATGTTTTTCATCCAAACCGTTTTCTGTTTGTGTTTCAGGCTGAAGAAGATCTGTGAGATCTACTCCAGAGTGCTGGGCTCCGAGGAGGCTCTGCATGTGAGTTTAGATACACACTAACACACACACAGTCACACTGATACAGTCCATTAGTAGTTCATTAATGCATCAATGAAACCTTTACTCTGTCTGACAGCCGGTGCATTACGAGGAGAAGAACTGGTGTGAAGAGGAATACTCCGGAGGCTGCTACACCGCCTACTTCCCCCCGGGAATCCTTACACAGTATGGAAAGTAAGTCATACACACACACACACACACACACACACACACACACACACACACACACACACACACACACACACACACACACACACACACACACACAACAGCCAAATAGAGGAGGCTTTTCAGAGAGAATGAGGTAAAAACAAGCAAAACCTGTGTATGAAAAGTGCAGTCAAAGTTAGACCTGCAATATCTCTAATATCTAACACACACACACACACACACACACAACACACACACACACACCCTTGGCTGTACGACACGTGTTTTTTAATCGATGTAAGTCTCATCACGCTGTCGTCAGATTGTAAGTAGCTTTGGATTAGCCAAGAAGCTTTCCCGATCAAAAAGCACGAAACAGACACAGTGTGTAAATGTTTCCTGTAACGCCTGAAGGTAATAAACAGAGGTAGAAAACATGTGATTACACTTCCATTGATCTCCAGTGTGTCTGCATGTCTTCACAGGACAGCAGCTAGCATTAAACTGTGCCGAGACATTGTGTAATTAGCATTAGCTTCTGCGTAGCTGGTCGGCTTTTCTCTGAGCGATTGTAATCCAAGAGAGCAGCTTCCCTTATCATCAGACTCACTGTGGATTTATTAATGAGCTGTCCCTATCACAGACTTTTATTAAACCCTGCCGCTGGTTATCAGAGATGAACAAACAGCGTGCAGCCGTCTGAGAAATGGCACTGCTGTTAATGATACCTTATGATGGAGAGAGCATGTTGTGTAAGTCTTATCTGTTTGCATGTCAGCTGAATAAAACTAAGATTACATTCATCAGGAACCTCATTTCATCGTTTGTAGCAGACTTTAGTACACTTCATTTTGTTGGTTTGTTTCAAATTCACAATACAAAGCATCTCGTAAACCATTTGTAAAAGATATTAATTGAGATTACTTTGACGTCACGATATAAGAGGACATGTATAGAAATATTGATTCAAGTTTAAATGACATTGAGGTCAACAGAAAGTGTTTTATTCACATGTTTTTGCGTACATTTTTATATGGAATAAAAGTAAAGATATGGTTTATTATTAAGCATTACTCAAGTCAGTCCATCCACTTTCCTCCTCCTCCTTCTTCTTCTTCTTCTTCTTCTTCTTCTTCTTCTTCTTCTTCTTCTTCTTCTTCTTCTTCTTCTTCTTCTTCTTCTTCTTCTTCTCTTCTTCTTCTTCTTCTTCTTCTTCTTCTTCTTCTTCTTCTTCTTCTTCTTCTTCTCCTTCTTCTTCTTCTGTGTTCTCTGGTCCTACATCTCCAGACCTGTTGTTACACGGCAACAGTGAGAAAATCATATGACTTTCACTTTATTGACTTCATGTTAAAGTGAAGTTATTCCTCTAAAGCTGACTTCGGTGGACGAAGAAGCCTTGACGATCGACCTCAACAAAATAAACTAAAGATTTTCCCCTTGTTAAAAAGATCCATAAATAATATATATAACAATGTACCGGAGTTGACAAATTATAATAATAATGATAACAATAATTACAATCAGAAAGTTCTGAAACATTTGAAAAAAATCCACACAATTTCCTGACAACACACACACACACACACACAAACACACATACACAGACACACACACACAAAAACCAACACACACACACACAAACACCAACACACACACACACACAAACACCAACACACACACACACAACACCAACACACACACAAACACACACACACAAACACACACACACAAACACCAACACACACACACACACAAACAACACACACACACACACACACACACACACCAACACACACACAAACACACACACACACACATACACACACACACACACACACACATGGACTCTGTCAAAAAGAGGCATTTTAATTCATCTTAAAAATAGTTTTCCTTAAATAGATTTAGACCTTGAAAAGATAAAACATATTTCAAAATCATGATTAATTGATCCAAAACTAATAATAACCATAATAATAATGCATTTTATTTATAGAGCGCTTTTCTTTAGACGCTTTACAGATCAGGAAATCATAAAAACATAATTAAAACAACACACTTAAAATATATAAAACACAACATTAATTACAGATTAAAAGCAGTTCTGAAGAGGCGAGTTTTGATTTGTGATTTAAAGCACTGAGAACATATTTGCGGTAGTTGTGGAGTCTCTGAAAACTAAAGGCATTAAATATTAAGTTTGAATCCACTTGACATGCTTTCCAGCGGTCTCTTTTGAACCCCTGGTGTTTCTCTTTCTGTCTGCAGGGTGCTGAGGGAGCCGGTGGGCAGGCTGTATTTCGCAGGAACAGAAACAGCTACAGAGTGGAGTGGATACATGGAGGGGGCGGTGCAGGCGGGAGAGAGAGCCGCCAGAGAGGTCAGAGGTCACCACAACACACACACACACACACACACACACACACACACACTATTTACAATACACTTCAAAATAGAGACGTCAGAATCAGGTTTATCACCAGGTAGGTTGACATGGACGAGGAATTTGACTTGGTGTCGTGGTGCATACATACAATAAAACAAAAATAAAAAACCACAGATAGAGAACTATTTAAAGAAAACTATAATAACATTACAAAATATTAAAAAAGAATGCAAAATATTAAAGAATATAGCAGTATTTACATAGAATGGAATAAAATGGAATTAAATATGGAGTGAAATTCGGGAGTAATAAAGAAGTGAAAAACAGATGTACATTGTGTGCATGAATGTAATGCATAGAGTCTATGATGTGGCTGAGGTAAAGTGGAATGTTCCAGGAATGTTAGCTTTTTTACTTCAAAACAGAGATTATTTTCTGCAATATCCCAAAATGTCCCAACATAACATTTGACCTAATGCATGTGAAATAAGTACGTATTGGAACATCTTTTCTGGCGTACTGAATAGTATGGAAGTATGGGAAGTGAAACACAGGATCTTAGAGCACAAAAGGTAGAGTTGACAGCATTTGCACCATTTTCAACATGTTGGCTGTTTTTCAGGTAAAGGTGTAAGAAAGTAATGCTTCAATCTAAAGGCTCTGGTTCTCAGGTTCCTTCAAGCTATCGGAAACAGACTCTCAGATTCAGTTTCACTTGTCTTCACTGACTCTTTAAAGTAGAGACACTACATACTGATATACAGCTGAACATCAGCAGGAGAGGACTCTTTAAAGTAGAGACACTACATACTGATATACACCTGAACATCAGCAGGAGAGGACTCTTTAAAGTAGAGACACTACATACTGATATACACCTGAACATCAGCAGGAGAGGACTCTTTAAAGTAGAGACACTACATACTGATATACACCTGAACATCAGCAGGAGAGGACTCTTTAAAGTAGAGACACTACATACTGATATACACCTGAGCATCAGCAGGAGAGGACTCTTTAAAGTAGAGACCCTACATACTGATATACACCTGAACATCAGCAGGAGAGGACTCTTTAAAGTAGAGACATTACATACTGATATACACCTGAGCATCAGAAGGAGAGGACTCTTTAAAGTAGAGACACTACATACTGATATACACCTGAACATCAGCAGGAGAGGACTCTTTAAAGTAAAGACACTACATACTGATATACACCTGAACATCAGCAGGAGAGGACTCTTTAAAGTAGAGACACTACATACTGATATACACCTGAACATCAGCAGGAGAGGACTCTTTAAAGTCACTCAAATATGTTTTTCTGTTGCAGGTCCTGTGTGTAATGAAGAAAATCGACAAGAGTCAGATCTGGCAGACGGAGCCTCAGTCTGTGGTGAGGGAAATCTCTATAAACCTATTTCAATAAAACTCAAATATATAACATCGTCTCCTCCTTTCCGTCCAACAGGAAGTGCCAGCAATCCCGTTTGTCACCACTTTCTGGGAGAGAAACCTGCCTTCAGTCGGCGGTCTCTTGAAAATGATGGGAGTTTCCGCCTTCCTTTCTGTGGCCACTGTCTCCGGCCTGGTGATCTACAAAAAGGGTCTCATTCCCCGGAGTTAAACCACAACAGACTCTTTACTGCACTACTTTATGTCCCAATCTGCAGAGTAGTGAGCTGTATCGAGTATAGGATGTTGTGAGGACGACTCACAGTAAAAAAAATACTAACGCACCGTCACTCTGTGCACTGTCTGTTCGATGAGAAAAGAGAAAGTGAGACAGAGGAAGTGTTTAAATCCACATCTGAGATCCAGATGTGAAACCAATGAAGGAAGAATCATAAAAGTATACAGAATATATGTAAATCACTATTAACAGTACACACATTGCCAATGACATTCACAGTCTTACTTACATGTGAGTTTATCGACTCATTGTACTTTCTGTGTGTGTGTGTGTGTGTGTGTGTGTGTGTGTGTGTGTGTGTGTGTGTGTGTGTGTGTGTGTGTGTGTGTGTGTGTGTGTGCAGGTGCGCGGGAAGGGGGCGCTGAGGGCGCTGCAGCACCCCCTAGCGGCAGGCAGGCGGTGCGGAGCTCCCCTGTCCGGAAATTTATTTTATTTTTATTTTATATATATGTATTTAATTTCATTGTGCCTGAGATTATATTTTATATTATATGTTATTATTCAAATGATAATTTAAAACTATATAATAAATAATTTTGCTTCAGGGAAGAAAATTAAAAAGATGTGGAAAAAAAGTTTTTTGTTAGTTTTTAGTCGGCTACTGAGTGACGCAAGTAACGAAACGTGACGTGACGCAAGTAACTGACATGGCGCAAAAACGTATCTCGGAATTTTTTCTCTCTAAAAACGCTAAATCTGCAAAATCATGTGCATAATCTGTATACTGGTCAATATCATGTTTGTGGTATTTTAATTATTATTTTATGGTTATTGCTGCTGCAGCCGTGCATAATCTGTGTAATATGCAGTGGAGGCGCCAGGGTATGGCTGGGGTAGGCTACAGCCATACCAAGAAATGGCTTAGCCCCACCTTAGCCCCACCATGAAAAATGATGTTAAAGTAAGCCAAATAAAGTCCGCCAACTCGCGCGGAGTAAATTGCACAGACAGCAGTTAGTAAGATTGATTTCAGTAGCCACTTGTCTGGAAATACCGAAGTCTAGAAACGGTTTTGAAAACTTTTGTCACGTAGTGATCGTCTTCTCAATAAAACATCTTTGATAATTTCTTCTGGCCAATCAGAATCACGATAACGGCGTGGTGTTGTTGCAGGAAGCCCCGACGGAGAATACTTTTGCGGTAGTACATCTCTATATACATCGATACAACATTACGTGTTGATAGAAATCAACACGTAATGAAATAAGACCCCACGGTTTGATGATTGATAGGTGTGTGGGCTGTCTTTCATTTTGACACACAGAACAATGGGGGCTATCCACCCTTATCCACAATGTAAAGTAATCCACACAGCCTCTTCCCTCTTCTCTCTGTGAGGAGCAGCAGGTTCAGCTTTCAGAACAAAGTAACAAAAAACAAAAATGGCATTCATTTTTTTTAAATGTGTAGTAATAGATTTATTTATTTTTCTTCTCAAGAGAGTACCAGAATGTGTATTTTATGTTAGTATTTCAAAAAATCTCCCAGGTCGCCCTTTTTATTTACTACAAGACAAATGTGCCTTTTTATTTCATACAGTTCAATTTGGTTTGAGACAGGGAAATAATCTAAACCTCACACGTGGCGTTTTCACTGTCAAGGGGGGCGATATAGCGTGTATGTAATTACATTGCAAATACTGACTTGAGCCCCACCACTAAATTCCACATTGTTGGTAAAATAATATTTTACATCTTTGTAGTGTGTGTGCTAGTGCATTTGTGCGTCCTCTGTGCCTGTAATAGTGTTCACTGGAGTCCATTGTGATGCTGTGTGTGTGTGGTTTTGCCATCCCCCCCGTTGGTGCGTAATTAGCACATCGGACAGCTCCTCAGCACCCCCACCCAAATTACCTTCCCGCGCCTCTGTGTGTGTGTGTGTCTATGTGTGTGTGTGTGTGTGTGTGTGTGTGTCTTATTTACCTCTGCTGTTTTAAGTGCTAATTTATTCTGGCCGAGCAGCTGTAGCTGTTTGATGAGATGCCCGCTGCAAAATCACAGAGCAGGTTTTAAGGATAAGGCTGTTGGGATGCTAGCTTGTTGTCAATAAATCCCATGAAAACACTTTGAGTTAATTACGTTACTTAAGGTACGTAAATTAAAATACCTGAACACCTGAAAATTAGCATAATTGGGCCCATTTAAGGCCTGCACGATCCTACACTCATTTTAAACTAATCTCTTAACATATTACTCACAAAATACTCACGTCTGAAAATAGTCCCCAACAAATGCACTGTTTACTCCTACAAAAAATGAGACTACATGTTTTTAAGGATTTTACTCCACCTTAATTGCTAAATGCAATGTAATGTAATATTAACCAACAAACAAGGGTCTAATGAGGCTTAAAAAACTCATTGAGAGACACAGTCATGTATTGTCAGTATTCATGGGATTTGATGACAATAACAAAAAAGCAGAATAAAAAATGCATAATAAGCCTTATCCTGTTATTATAACGCAGGGGTCTCCAACCTTTTTTAGGATGAGAGCTACTTTCAAAAAATAAAACATGTCGTGAGCTACTTTTACTCCTCTTTTTTGTGTTTTTTGCAGTGTATATATTTAGCACATTTTAACATTATGATATGCTTACCTTTAACCTTTGTGTGCTGTTTGGGTCTTTGGGACCCGTTTGCAGTGTTTACTAAAATAAAATGTATTCAATTTAATTATTTTAACCTGCTTTATTTGGGGGTGGACCTCACCCAGGATTTTTTTTTAAATGTTGAAGTTATAGGTAGGGTAAACAGGAAAAACCGGTGCTTATCAGGCTCTAGCTCCAAACCGGCCCTGGAACCGCGTTGGTGTGAAAGGGGCAAAACTGAGAGACGATGAGAGAGGCGTCAGAGCCAGATATGTCAACCAGCAGAACATGAGAAACACGAGGAACCAGAGCAGATGAATGTGCAACCAGCAGAGAAACATGAGAAACCAGAGCAGATTAATGTGCAACCAGCAGAGAAACATGAGAAACCAGAGCAGATTAATGTGCAACCAGCAGAGAAACACGAGAAACCAGAGCAGATTAATGTGCAACCAGCAGAGAAACATGAGAAACCAGAGCAGATTAATGTGCAACCAGCAGAGAAACACATGAGAACTGGGAAGATGATATGTCGGGTTGAATGCAGATATAAAACTCTGCAACTGTGTGTGAGTAAACCTCAGGGAGCGCAACCGAGGAGGGATCCGGAAAGAAGTGCAATAGATGCCGTGTGTAAATCGAAGAGATAATACATTTTACAGCATAGGTAGCCCAAATGTTTGGAAATGCATGTGTCTGTAATAAGAAGATGAATCCACGAGGATGTCAACAATCCTGTGGGAGCCATCAGGGAAGTAGTATGATGATATCTTGTTATTTTTAATTTGTAAATTCAACATGTATATTTTCTACTTTCTTGTTTATTTCTTGTCTTTTAATTTTATTGTACAATGCCATGTCTTTTTATGCTGCTGCAAAACAAAAATGTCCCAAATTGGGATCAATAAAGTTCTATCTTATCTTATCTTAACTGGGAGTAGCTGCATTCACCCTTTCTGCAAATTAAATCTCCTCTTGGCTTATAATAAACAATGGGCCCTTACATTTATCAGATTCTTTGTACAGCAAACCTTTGTAAGAAGAAGGTCTGCTTCATCTGGAGTTTACTTCTCTTATTCCTTAATATAATAATAATAGTAGAAAAATCTAAGAGTTTATGTTTGCATGAGGTCCAAAACTTATTATTTGCACATCAGTGTGTATTGCTTTAGCTTCGATGGTTGTAATCTGCCCTCTAGTGGCTGCACAAACACAGTTACTGCAGGTAGAAAAAAACACACCACAAATCAGACTGGGAATAAAACGTAGAAGTAAAAGTAGGATCACATCATGAGAACACTGACTTCCTGTTAGTGGAGCACAATCAGGATTCATATTGATTTGACCATCATGTGAACAGTGAACAGCACTGAGGTCAGCCGCTGAAGGAGAGATTCAATTAAATACAGAAGAGATGAGAGGAGAGCAGAAGTCACACACACACACACACACACACACACACACACACACACACACACACAGAGAGAGAGAGAGATGTAGAGAGAAAACATACAGAAACACACACAGAAATCCCTGAGAAACATACAGAAAATAGAAAAAAACACATGAAAATATTCCCTGAATTCACACTGACCACACACACACACACACACACACACACACACACAAAAAAAACCCAAACAGAAACATACAAAAGATATGTAGAAAAACACGTAATAAACTGAAAACACACACATATTCTTCCTCTGCTGGCCCGGTGTTTGGGTATGAACTCACGCTTGAGAAAAAGACACAAAATGACACACAAGGTCGATTTTAAGACGAGTAAAAGATTTATTTCACATTTTTTTCTGTTTAAGTATCACCAGCTTTGTTTGAGGAATTAAAGACATTGAAGAACTGTCACAGGAAGAGTCTCAGGGAAACAAAGATGGAAGGTTGGATAATGTGTGTTTCTGCAGGACGGAGAGTGTGTGCTGGCTTTGTTTGTTCACTGAAGTCAGAAAAACACCTTCCAGAAAATGCTTAAAATGTGAGCTACGTCGTGGTGTAAACGTGACTCAATCAGTGCATGAGCTGATAGAAAGGGAAGGTCATTCAGCAGATAGAGACATCACACAACAAGGGAGACAGATAGTAAAACACTGCGATCACAACACACACACACACACACACTTGGCTTTACTGGAGATAAGCAGTTTGATCGTGGGGAGGATTTCCATAGTTTTGAAAAGTTAGCATCTTTCTGGTTCCTTCGAGAAAAAGACAATGATTTTTTTTAATATATTTTGGATTATTGCAGAGAATAAGCTCTGATCAGGGGGATAATCTACACATATTAACACAAATGTATGATTTCTTACGTCAAAAGCCTACTTACGGCTTTAAAGGAACTATGACATGACTTGCAATGCTAAGCTAACGGCGGCTAATGTTCGGCTGTTTTTAAATTCACCAATGGGGTATTTAATGAAGTCGTAGAATAAAAATCTCTTCAGCTTGTGTTAACCCCAGACCTGTTTCAAGCTAATAACCAAAAAAACATTCAGAAAACCATTGACTTCCAGACCAGGGAAGCAGGAAGTGCTAAAATGCCGAGTCATTTCCTGTTTTTTTGACTTATTCAGAGGGGTGTCACAGTCACACAGGCACTTGAGAGAAATGACACAAAACACTACCATTAAGGCACGACAGATAACTATACTCACAAACACACACACACACACACACACACACACACACACCACACCCGTCTTTGGGACAAAAACAGCATGATTAAATGCCCTTTACCAGAAAAATCATGTATCATCTCACTCCAAAATCAGATTCTCATTATGTTACGGGATAAGAAAAAGCGTCCTACTCTGACAGATGATTTCTAAAAGCTCATCATGGATTGAAGTGCTCGCAAAGTGGCCAAAAATGACTATTTCCTGCGAGTAGGCAGCTGTGTTTCTCTACTGTGAATTAGGATTTACTTCTCTATATGTCCGTGTGTTGTTTCTGGGAATAATGCGTCATTTATTCATCTGTTTTCTGAAGTTTATCTCAAAGAGAGGCGATTTTCTGCACTCTTTAATGCATCAAAACGTTAAACATAAGCTAGATTTTGTGGGATTTAAAAGCATGAAATGTGTATTAATAGTGTTTTTGGTTAGCTACCGCACTACTTTTGGATAGAAATACAGATATATCTGTAAATCAAAACGCAGCGACAAAGAGTTTGTGTTATTAGTCTGAAGAAAATACATTCGAATGCTTTCATTACATTTACTAAAAGATAACAGAGCAGCTTAGTAGCACGACATCACCACTAAATACACATTTTAATAACAGGATAAGGCTTATTCTGCTTTTTTTTAATGACAACAAATCCCATGAATACTGAGAATGAATGACTGTGTCTCTCAATCATTTCTGACTTTTTTAAGCCTTGTTAGACCCTTGTTTGTTGGTTAATACTGGTGTTTGTTTTTTTTTGAATTTAAGGTGGAGTAAAATCCTTAAAAACATGTACTCTCATTTTTTGTGAATGTTTCTCAAACAGGAGTAAAAAGTGCATTTGTTGGGGCCTATTTTCAGACGTGAATTTGGTGCTTTTGTGAGTAATATGTTAAGAGATTAGTTTAAAATGAGTGTAGGATCGTGCAGGCCTTAAAGGGGCCCAATTATGCTCATTTTCAGGTGTTCAGGTATTTTAATTTACGTACCTTAAGTAACGTAATTAACTCAAAGTGTTTTCATGGGATTTATTGACAACAAGCTAGCATCCCAACAGCCTTATCCTTAAAACCTGCTCTGTGATTTTGCAGCGGGCATCTCATCAAACAGCTACAGCTGCTCGGCCAGAATAAATTAGCACCTAAAATCAGCAGAGGTAATTAAGACACACACACACACACACACACACACACACACACACACACACACACACAGAAAGTACAATGAGTCGATAAACTCACATGTAAGTAAGACTGTGAATGTCATTGGCAATGTGTGTACTGTTAATAGTGATTTACATATATTCTGTATACTTTTTATGATTCTTTCCTTCATTGGTTTCACATCTGGATCTCAGACGTGGATTTAAACACTTCCTCTGTCTCACTTTCTCTTTTCTCATCGAACAGAGTGACGGTGCGTTAGTGTTTTTTTTACTGTGAGTCGTCCTCACAACATCCTATACTCGATACAGCTCACTACTCTGCAGATTGGGACATAAAGTAGTGCAGTAAAGAGTCTGTTGTGGTTTAACTCCGGGGAATGAGACCCTTTTTGTAGATCACCAGGCCGGAGACAGTGGCCACAGAAAGGAAGGCGGAAACTCCCATCATTTTCAAGAGACCGCCGACTGAAGGCAGGTTTCTCTCCCAGAAAGTGGTGACAAACGGGATTGCTGGCACTTCCTGTTGGACGGAAAGGAGGAGACGATGTTAAGGTTGCATATATTTGAGTTTTATTGAAATAGGTTTTATAGAGATTTCCCTCACCACAGACTGAGGCTCCGTCTGCCAGATCTGACTCTTGTCGATTTTCTTCATTACACACAGGACCTGCAACAGAAAAACATATTTGAGTGACTTTAAAGAGTCCTCTCCTTCTGATGCTCAGGTGTATATCAGTATGTAGTGTCTCCACTTTAAAGAGTCCTCTCCTGCTGATGTTCAGGTGTATATCAGTATGTAGTGTCTCTACTTTAAAGAGTCCTCTCCTGCTGATGTTCAGGTGTATATCAGTATGTAGTGTCTCTACTTTAAAGAGTCCTCTCCTGCTGATGTTCAGGTGTATATCAGTATGTAGTGTCTCTACTTTAAAGAGTCCTCTCCTGCTGATGTTCAGGTGTATATCAGTATGTAGTGTCTCTACTTTAAAGAGTCCTCTCCTGCTGATGTTCAGGTGTATATCAGTATGTAGTGTCTCTACTTTAAAGAGTCCTCTCCTGCTGATGCTCAGGTGTATATCAGTATGTAGTGTCTCCACTTTAAAGAGTCCTCTCCTGCTGATGTTCAGGTGTATATCAGTATGTAGTGTCTCTTCTTGAAAGAGTCCTATCCTGCTGATGTTCAGGTGTATATCAGTATGTAGTGTCTCTACTTTAAAGAGTCCTCTCCTGCTGATGTTCAGGTGTATATCAGTATGTAGTGTCTCTACTTTAAAGAGTCCCCTCCTGCTGATGTTCAGGTGTATATCAGTATGTAGTGTCTCTACTTTAAAGAGTCCTCTCCTGCTGATATTCAGGTGTATATCAGTATGTAGTGTCTCTACTTTAAAGAGTCCTCTCCTGCTGATGTTCAGGTGTATATCAGTATAGTGTCTCTACTTTAAAGAGTCCTCTCCTGCTGATGTTCAGGTATATCAGTATGTAGTGTCTCTACTTTAAAGAGTGCTCTCCTGCTGATGTTCAGTGTATATCAGTATATAGTGTCTCTACTTTAAAGAGTCCTCTCCTGCTGATGTTCAGCTGTATATCAGTATGTAGTGTCTCTACTTTAAAGAGTCAGTGAAGACAAGTGAAACTGAATCTGAGAGTCTGTTTCCGATAGCTTGAAGGAACCTGAGAACCAGAGCCTTTAGATTGAAGCATTACTTTCTTACACCTTTACCTGAAAAACAGCCAACATGTTGAAAATGGTGCAAATGCTGTCAACTCTACCTTTTGTGCTCTAAGATCCTGTGTTTCACTTCCCATACTTCCATACTGTTTAGTACGCCAGAAAAGATGTTCCAATACGTACTTATTTCACATGCATTAGGTCAAATGTTATGTTGGGACATTTTGGGATATTGCAGAAAATAATCTCTGTTTTGAAGTAAAAAAAGCTAACATTCCTGGAACATTCCACTTTACCTCAGCCACATCATAGACTCTATGCATTACATTCATGCACACAATGTACATCTGTTTTTCATTTCTTTATTACTCCCGAATTTCACTCCATATTTCATTCCATTTTATTCCATTCTATGTAAATACTGCTATATTCTTTAGTATTTTGCATTCTTTTTTAATATTTTGTAATGTTATTATAGTTTTCTTTAAATAGTTCTCTATCTTTTTTTTTTTTTTTTTGGTTTATTGTATGTATGCACCACGACACCAAGTCAAATTCCTCGTCCATGTCAACCTACCTGGTGATAAACCTGATTCTGACATCTCTATTTGAAAGTGTATTGTAAATAGTGTGTGTGTGTGTGTGTGTGTGTGTGTGTGTGTGTGTGTGTGTGTGTTGCGGTGACCTCTGACCTCTCTGGCGGCTCTCTCTCCCGCCTGCACCGCCCCCTCCATGTATCCACTCCACTCTGTAGCTGTTTCTGTTCCTGCGAAATACAGCCTGCCCACCGGCTCCCTCAGCACCCTGCAGACAGAAAGAGAAACACCAGGGGTTCAAAAGAGACCGCTGGAAAGCATGTCAAGTGGATTCAACTTAATATTTAATGCCTTTAGTTTTCAGAGACTCCACAACTACTGCAAATAAAACCAGCCGCACATACATTTTATTACTGCTTTACTCTGTTTTGTGTAAATTGATCTTTATTTTTGCCCTTCTTTTGGTTGCTATGGGTTTAATTTTGTAAAGGTCTCAATACATTTAAGATGAATGAAAATGCCTTTTTTTGACAGAGTCCATGTGGAAACAATAACACATATTTCAGTTAAATGAAAACATAAAAAGGAGCAAACTTGAGGGTTTATGTTTATATCAGAGAGCGAGTGTGTGTGTGTGTTGTGTGTGTGTGTGTGTATGTGTGTGGGTGTGTGACCTAGCATTACTATCCTTGTGGGGACCTAAATCTGTTTACACAGTCACGTGTGGGGACTGGCTTCCCTTATGGGGACAAAATGGAGGTCCCCATAAGGGGAATCATTAATTTTAGGGTGAAGACTTGGTTAGGATAAGTCTCCAGGAAATGCAAGTCAGTCAATTTAAGGTCCCCTGAAGTAATGTAAACAAAACATGGTGTGTGTGTGTGTGTGTGTGTTAGATATTAGAGATATTGCAGGTCTAACTTTGACTGCACTTTTCATACACAGGTTTTGCTTGTTTTTACCTCATTCTCTCTGAAAGCCTCCTCTATTTGGCTGTTGTGTGTGTCTGAGTGTGTGTGTGTGTGTGTGTGTGTGTGTGTGTGTGTGTGTGTGTGTGTGTGTGTGTGTGTGTGTGTGTGTGTGTGTGTGTGTGTGTGTGTGTGTGTGTGTGTGTGTATGACTTACTTTCCATACTGTGTAAGGATTCCCGGGGGGAAGTAGGCGGTGTAGCAGCCTCCGGAGTATTCCTCTTCACACCAGTTCTTCTCCTCGTAATGCACCGGCTGTCAGACAGAGTAAAGGTTTCATTGATGTATTAATGAACTACTAATGGACTGTATCAGTGTGACTGTGTGTGTGTTAGTGTGTATCTAAACTCACATGCAGAGCCTCCTCGGAGCCCAGCACTCTGGAGTAGATCTCACAGATCTTCTTCAGCCTGAAACACAAACAGAAAACGGTTTGGATGAAAAACATTAGACTGTATTTATTAAATGGAACCACTTCCTGCAGCTGGTGAGAGTTTGAAGCTGCTGAGTAACTGAGAGTGCTCGTACCTCTCCTCTTTGGTCAGCCCTGATAGCTTTCTGCACTTGCGGGCGAGGATGAATCTGCAGGAGAGGAAAGAGAGAAATATTATCCACTAGAAGGAAAGCTCCTGCAGAAGTAAAAAGAAATTGCAGAGACACACTGCATTTATTTCATTGAAAGTAAATGTAGTGGCCGATTACGCATAATCGAATGTTCCAACCCAGTCTCACGGCATTTCGTGTTATAGTCACGAAATTAATTTAATCTATTGATTCGTGTTCACCAACACGATCTTCGCATTTTTTTCGTGTCACACAGAACGATTTTAAAAGCAATGTATTTCTATTGGTAGTGTGTTTCGTGCCTGCACCACGTCTTTTTGTCCAGTCGGGTCTTGGAAGACCAGAAGCTGT
>CM062274.1:32195882-32213382 GCA_031216635.1 Dissostichus eleginoides
GTATGATTTCATTGCGTTCATGACGTAGCGCTTCATATACGCATTTTGCGCTGTCCGCAGCTGACAGGTCCATGGAGCCGCTAATCTCAGGACCGAAGGACCGTGGTATAGTCGTCTTTATTTTTACGTTATTATTATTCAAAGATAAATAAGGAAGTGTGTGTTATATGAGATGGCAGAGAGGTTTCAGCTCCGATTATTAAATCAAAGAGGCTTAATGTTTTCGATTATATTATTTCACTATAGCTATGTGGACGGTGTCAAGGTCCAATGACAAAATTAATCAATAGCGGGCGTAACTAAAATACAAGATGTCTTTATTTATATATATATTATTATTAATAATAATAATACTAAAAATAATAATAATAATATAAAAGATTGTATTTGCTTGCATTTCCTGTTCGGAAAGTGGCGCTGTACTGAGAGTGGCGATTTTATTTTGTAATTATATAATACTTATATAATGTATATATATATATATAATAATCGCTCGAGTTTCACGGCGGCTGTCAGCTGTGTTTACTCGCCTCATTCATCTGAGTCAGCTTCTCGAGCCGTATCTGGCCGTGCAACACGTACTGTAGGCAGAAGTGTTATTTTAAACAACACATTAAGTTGACGAGTCAAATGTAATTAAAGTCAGATCCACTCGTGTCTTAGACGGGCAGTGATATCATAAAACTGTTAATGTACGCATTCAAACACTCGTCGTTTCTTGTTTTTTGTACCAGCTGTTCTGTATGCACCTTGCAGGTGCAGCTATGTGGCTTTTATCCTGGATAAAGTGTTCAAGTCAATTTAAACAATTCAACTGCAGTTAAGTAAAACAAATTGCTTAATTGAGAGATATTACAAATATAATGTAATCCTCTGTTCTCTCCTCTCTTACCTGGTCCAGCAGATCTTCTCAAACAGCTGCAGCATGGTCATCTTGTCCCACTCCTCGGCATGGGGGGCCCTCCAGGGGGCCTCTCTGGGGATCTGAGACACAGCAGGACATTTAGCAGAGATTAGAGGGCTTCATTTGAGGATAAAAGCAAAGAAAGGGGGTGAGTAGTTCTGGTTTTACCTCCTTTCCCATCTCGTCCATCGTCCTCCACAGGTTGTTGAAGTCCAGCAGGACGAAGGGGTTCCACATGGGAGGAAAAGAGCCTTTGAACGGGTGAGACTTTCCCTGTTGGACACAAGTTATCATCATAATATGAAATACAATCTTAGTCTTAGTTATATTACAGCAACAAAAACAAAGTTACCTTAAGCAACTTTATTTGAAAAGAGGCTCTTCAAAAAGGAGTTCATTTACATTTGAGATGCAACGCTAAATGCTATGAGCTAAATGCTATGAGCTAAATGCTATGAGCTAAATGCTAAATGCTATACCATATCTGTTCTTTTACTGCACAACATGCTTTGTAGTTCCAGCTTTGTTAACTACACAAAAAATGCCCCAAAAAGTAATTTAACTACTTCATCACTAAGCAAATAACCATGTGGTTGAACGACCAGCAGAATATTGTAAAATGTAGTTAAAGAACATGTTTTATTGCATATCAAACAATGCTTTAAAATTCATGTTATCGCACATCTTAAACTCTCAAAGCCAAACTGTTGCAGACAGAAACTGATGTTGGCCTTAAAAAATCCTCAAAATGATGAATTATGCTTAAGAGCAGCTCTTAAAATGAGAAGTTAAAAGTGGACATGTTGGTATTTGCCCTAAGGAGGAGGAGTGTTTGACCTTAACTTGACCTCCAGTGTGCTGAGTCAGCATGACTGTGAACAGAGTAAAGTAGAGCGCACTGTAAAAGCTCCATTATTGCTGATCGTGCAACATTTTACAACTGATCCAAAGATTGAGAGTCATCAAGTCTGATAAGAGCGTCCTCAGTCGAACCGCTGTGTGTGTGTGTGTGTGTGTGTGTGTGTGTGTGTGTGTGTGTGTGGTGTGTCTACACTGCAGGACTATTTCTCAACCACATGATTGATTTATAAATGCAGCTGGAAAAAAGAATAGAGAGAGGTTTCGACAGGGGTCAAAGCAGGAAAGTGAACCGACAGAATATATACAGGAGATTCGTTGCTTTCTAGGAAGACGATTCCTAGAAAGCAACAAATCTGTGTGAGGAGGAACGATATGTGTGTGTGTGTGTGGCCTAGCATTACTATCCTTGTGGGGACCTACATCTGTTTATACAGTCACGTGTGGGGACTCACCTCCCTTATGGGGACACAATGGAGGTCCCCATAAGGGGAATCATTAATTTTAGGGTGAAGACTTGGTTAGGGTTAGGGTAAGGGTAAGGGTAAGGGTAAGGGTAAGGTTAAGGGTTCGGGTTAGGCATGTGTTGGTTATGGTTATGGTTAAGGTTAGGATAAGTGCAGGAAATGCATGTAAGTCAATGTAATGTCCCCTGAAGTCATGTATACATGGTATGTGTGTGTCACATCAATGGTCAACTGTGTGTGTGTGTGTGTGTGTGTGTGTGTGTGTGTGTGTGTGTATGTGTGTGTGTTTTGGGGGCATGGGGGTAGTGAGAAAAACTGGTAAATCCTTTTTTTTGTCAACTCCGGTTTTTTTTGTCAACTCCGGTACATTGTTATATATATTATTTATGGATATCTTTTTAACAAGGGGAAAATCTTTAGTTTATTTTGTTGAGGTCGATCGTCAAAGCTTCTTCGTCCACCGAAGTCAGCTTTAGAGGAATAACTTCACTTTAACATGAAGTCAATAAAGTGAAAGTCATATGATTTTCTCACTGTTGCCGTGTAACAACAGGTCTGGAGATGTAGGACCAGAGAACACAGAAGAAAAGAAGAAGAAGAAGAAGAAGAAGAGAAGAAGAAGAAGAAGAAGAAAGAAGAAGAAGAAGAAGAAGAAGAAGAAGAAGAAGAAAGAAGAAGAAGAAGAAGAAGAAGAAGAAGAAGAAGAAGAAGAAGAAGAAGAAGAAGAAGAAGAAGAAGAAGAAGAAGAAGAAGAAGAAGAAGAGAAGAAGAAGAAGAAGAAGAAGAAGAAGAAGAAGAAGAAGAAGAAGAAGAAGAAGAAGAAGAAGAAGAAGAAGAAGAAGAAGGAGGAGGAAAGTGGATGGACTGACTTGAGTAATGCTTAATAATAAACCATATCTTTACTTTTATTCCATAAAAACATGTGAGTAAAACACTTTCTGTTGACCTCAATGTCATTTAAACTTGAATCAATATTTCTATACATGTCCTCTTATATCGTGACGTCAAAATAATCTCAATTAATATCTTTTACAAATGGTTTACGAGATGCTTTGTATTGTGAATTTGAAACAAACCAACAAAATGAAGTGTACTAAAGTCTGCTTCAAACGAATGAAATGAGGTTCCTGATGAATGTAATCTTAGTTTTATTCAGCTGACATGCAAACAGATAAGACTTACACAACATGCTCTCTCCATCATAAGGTATCATTAACAGCAGTGCCATTTCTCAGACGGCTGCACGCTGTTTGTTCATCTCTGATAACCAGCGGCAGGGTTTAATAAAAGTCTGTGATAGGGACAGCTCATTAATAAATCCACAGTGAGTCTGATGATAAGGGAAGCTGCTCTCTTGGATTACAATCGCTCAGAGAAAAGCCGACCAGCTACGCAGAAGCTAACGCTAATTACACAATGTCCTGGACACCACCCTCTCTTTCCAGGCGCACATCAAATCTGTTACCAAATCCGCCTTCTACCATCTCAAAAACATTGCCAGACTCCGCCCCTCACTCTCTGACTCTGTGGCAGAAACACTTGTACACGCCTTCATCACATCCCGTCTGGACTACTGCAATGGAGTCCTGTCCGGGGTTCCCAGCAAAACCCTGGCCAGGCTCCAATACGTCCAGAACTCTGCCGCCAGGCTTCTCACCCGCACCAAGCCATGGCAACACATCACCCCCACCCTCATCCACCTCCACTGGCTGCCGGTGAAAAACACTCCTCCTCACGTACAAGTCCCTCCATGCCCTCGCCCCCCAGTACTTCTCGGACCTCCTCCATCCCTACACCCCTTCTCGGAGTCTGCGGTCCTCAGACACGGGCCTGCTCTCCATCCCCCGCTCTCTCCTCCGAACTGTTGGTGACAGGGCGTTCAGTGTTGCGGCCCCCACCCTCTGGAATGCACTTCCTGCCGAGATCCGTAATGCTGCCTCCCTGGACATCTTCAAATCATCATTAAAAACACACCTGTTCCCCCTGGCCTTCGGGCCCTAGCCCTTTCTTGGTCCCCCGGCTTCCTTTATTTTTTGTTTGCTTTTTGTTTGCCCTTTGATTGTCTGTTTGTTTTGTTTGTCCACCATGTACAGCGACCTTGGGTTAATGCTAGCTGCTGTCCCGTGAAGATATGCAGACATACTGGAGATCAATGGAAGTGTAATCACATGTTTTCTACCTCTGTTTATTACCTTCAGGCGTTATAGGAAACATTTACACACTGTGTCTGTTTCGTGCTTTTTGATCGGGATAGCTTCTTGGCTAATCCAAAGCTACTTACAATCTGAAGACAGCTGTTACTTTTGGCTTTTTCATGTATTATTTTGGCGTTTGTTAAAACCATTTGTCAACTATTCAGAGATAAGGTTATGTTGCATGTGTTAAAGTATGTATGTATGATATAGATGACTGCTTTGTTCTCTGGTATGTTGATTATATGTCTAATGAAGACTCAGTAAAGAGTCTTCTTCTCGCCTACAAAGCCCTTAATGGGCAGGCGCCATCTTACCTTAAAGAACTCATTATACCCTACTGTCCTACTAGGGCATTGCGTTCCAAGAATGCAGGGTTGTTGGTTGTTCCTAGAGTCTCTAAAAGTACAATGGGAGCCAGAGCCTTTTCTTATCAAGCTCCACATTTGTGGAATCAGCTTCCAGTTTGTGTTCGGGCGGCAGACAGCCTATCCGTTTTTAAGAGTGCGCTTAAGACCTTCCTTTTTGATAAAGCTTATAGTTAGGGCTGATTAGATTCAGCCCCTAGTTTAGCTGCTATAGGCTTAGTTTGTCGGGGGACACTTTACTTTACTTCTTCCTTCTCTCTGTCTGTACCTGTGTACTCTCATGTTCCCAATAACCCAGCTTCCCCAAATTTCTTTTTGGTGTCTATCTACGCCGGGACCCTGAGTCGTGGCTGATCCTGTTGCTGTGGTCCTGAGTCCTGGATCGCGAGCCCTGGATCTTGAGTCATGGCTGTGCCTGTTGCTGTGGTCCTGGATGGATATCCTCGTGGATTCATCTTCTTATTATAGACACATGCATTTCCAAACATTTGGACTACCTATGTTGTAAATGTATTATCTTCTCAATTTACACACGGCATCTATTGCACGTCTGTCCGTCCTGGGAGAGGGATCCCTCCTCTGTTGCTCTCCCTGAGGTTTCTCCCATTTTTTTCCCCTTTAAACTGTGGGGTTTTTCCTTTCTCTGGAAGTTTTTCCTTGTACGATGTGAGGGTCTAAGGACAGAGGGTGTCGTATTGTCTACTGATATTCTGTACAAACTGTGAAGTCAACTGAGACAAATGTAACATTTGTGATATTGGGCTATATAAATAAACATTGATTGATTGATTGATTGAGTAAAGTCAGTACACTCAAGGTCACTCACTTTTTTTAAACTTTTGCACTCTTTCAAGTAGGGTCGATCGGAATATATCATATCTTTTATGGCTGATTTTGCCCTTATCAGCACAATCTTGAATATCCCGAGTTTCGTGAAAAATGTGTCTATAATCCAATAATAATAATAATACAGTAATTATAATGTAGGAAAGAGTACAATTAAACTACGTTGCTCTTTCTTTTAAATTACTCATTCATTATACGGAGGTTTGCTTGTTTTCACAAAATGTGTATCTTAGCTTATTGGAGGGCAAAGTGATTCCATAAGGGCTATGTTAAGATGTTTAAACTGTATATATAAAGGGTTTTATTATATTTTCATTATAATCGGTATGAAATCGGGAATTGCAATTATCTTGACCAGGATGATATGCTGATTAAATTCTCATATGGTCGTTTACCAGACGTTATTCCATGTTATTCTGAAGGTAGAGCTCTTTATAATCATGTTTTTTGTTCAACAATTCCTCTTTCTGCACTGCTCACTCCTCTTCTAGCTGATAAGCATCGTCACTTTATCATTTCTACGCCACCCTGACGGCTCTATTGTAAGATCAACAGTAACATATAAACGAAAATGCACTAATAGGCACATGCAAGCTTAATGTAAAGATACAGCAAACACACATCAAAAGCCTCTGTCTTTAAGAAATGTAAAAGGGACTCGTATTGTATGCAACACACACACACACACACACACACACACTTAGAGATAGACAAACACACTGTCTGACTCTGATAGAGGTGTGCAGCTTTTGATGAAGCGTGCTGCCATGGAGACGCGGCAGGAAGCTAAGCGTGGCGAGCGTGTGTGTGTGGATCTTACACTGATAGTAGCTAAGGAAACACAGTCACATAGGAGCTGCCATATGGACGGATTCACATAAAAGCTTCACATCACCAGCGCTGTCCAATCAAATCCTTTTAATAAACCAACAATTCTCCATCGAGCTGGTGACATTTCACACACTGTTGATGTAGGTCGAATCAATAGTTCATCAGTGCTGAGCACACATAACATATATCTAGTTTAAAGAGTCCTCTCCTGCTGATTTTCAGGTGTATATCAGTATGTAGTGTCTCTACTTTAAAGAGTCCTCTCCTGCTGATGTTCAGGTGTATATCAGTATGTAGTGTCTCTACTTTAAAGAGTCCTCTCCTGCTGATGTTTAGGTGTATATCAGTATGTAGTGTCTCTACTTTAAAGAGTCCTCTCCTGCTGATGTTTAGGTGTATATCAGTATGTAGTGTCTCTACTTTAAAGAGTCCTCTCCTGCTGACGTTCAGGTGTATATCAGTATGTAGTGTCTCTACTTTAAAGAGTCCTCTCCTACTGATGTTCAGGTGTATATCAGTATGTAGTGTCTCTACTTTAAAGAGTCCTCTCCTGCTGATGTTCAGGTGTATATCAGTATGTAGTGTCTCTACTTTAAAGAGTCCTCTCCTGCTGACGTTCAGGTGTATATCAGTATGTAGTGTCTCTACTTTAAAGAGTCCTCTCCTGCTGATGTTTAGGTGTATATCAGTATGTAGTGTCTCTACTTTAAAGAGTCCTTTGCGTGCGTTTGCTAATCAGCATCGTAGATAACTTTATTTGAGCAGACTGCTGCTGATCTACAGTCCCAGGAGCTCTTTTGGCATACATTAAATGTAATGACAGCCGTCTAGAGTCTAAACTACGCTAAACCAGTTATTATTTTCAAAATAGGTGTTTTTAGGCAGTTCAGGACATACAGTTGTAAATCAATAACCCTGCTCCAAAAGTAGAAATCACTTCTATGGGAGAAAGGAAGCAGAGGTCAATATTTACTGTTGATTCAGACTACACTCTCAAAAGGCCTCAAATACTCCTGAAATGTAATTTAACGTTTCATTTCCGCAATTAATACAAAAACCCTGCACTAAATACAATTTTAAAGGCATAATTCTGAGTGTGTTGATGGTTTACGAGGCTGTATTTGGTGTGTAATCAAACTGGATTACACTATATATTATGAGGTGTTTGTAATAAACGTACAACTGGAAGTGTTTGATGGGTATTATTAGGAAACAGCTTTTATATATATAATGCAGTAAAAGTGTGTTTGTGTGTACACACCATTAGCTCAGAGTCCATTTTTGAAGTTATGATTCAACGACTTGAACACAGTCCATGTTGAGATAAGCTCTGTCTCTCTCCCACACACACGCACACACACATGCACACACACACACACACACCACGCACACACACACACACACACGCATGCACACACACACACACACACACGCACACGCACGCACACACACGCGCACACACACACACACGCACACACACACACACCGGGGGCAGTGCATTGATTTACAGTAAGGGTAGTTGCATCAGGGTACATGGAAAATCAAATCAGGTGGAGGGAAACGACTGTGTTAAGGACACACTAATGAGATATAGAGCGCAGAGTAACAAAGACAAACATGGCCTCAGCGCCTCTTTCTTCCCTCCTTCTTTGTTTGCTTTTTGCTCTCCATTCAACCACTCAGGAGCAAAGAGAAACTGCATTACAGAAATCCCCCAGGCTGAGATTAGCATCTGTAGCCGCTAATGCTTCAGAGCAGAGGGAAGTCTGTGAGGAGTGACAGGGAGGAAACACAGTGAGGGCTTTTCTGCTGAACAATACCCTGAAACACTACAAAGAAGCTGTAGTTCAGAGGGTTTAAACGCAGCCATAAAACACGCCTTCTAGCTGCTGCAATTAAACTGCCACTTCAAATTACTATCAATCTGTTAGAGCAAATGATATTGATTTTACGGCCTAATTTGAGGTGGAGTTTAAGGGTTGCTGTAGGGAGTATTACCACTTGTTGGGAACAGACACACAGTTATTCATATCTAGAAATAAGGCGTTATTAAACCACATCCTGCAATAAATCCTCCCTGGGATTGTTGAGTAAAGGTGTGGCTAATAAACCGGTAACTTGTTGAGTGTAATATCTTTCTATGTGTCCTAAGCAGCCTTGGTGATCCATGCTAAAATCCATATGAGTTAAAGACGTTTGGAGATGTACTATTACATTACATTACATTACATTACATGTTACTTGTTAGACGCTTTTATCCAAAGCGACTTACATACTCAATACTGTGGACAATCCCCACAGGAGCAATTTGGGGTGAAGTGTCTCAGGGACACACCGACATTCTGACTGCAGTGGGTTTGAACCTGTGCCCCCCTGATCCCAACACCAACGCACTAACCCATTGCGCAACACGCCTCCCTATTAATGAAGATTTGATGTCTCACCAAATATATGTGTAAAGATGAAACATTGCTGGATCAAAATGAGAAGAAATGCTGATTTTTCCATCTTGCTGAGTTTCAAATAAGATGATAAATACTTCTCTCATGTATGCATAATACATTCAAAGAAGCTTTTTAGCTTAACTTAGCTTAGCTTACTGTAAAAGGAGGAAACAACGAGCTTAGCTTTGTCTAGAAGTAAAAACCTACACCTACCATCATCTCTCATAATCACTATGTTATGTGTAATGTATTTAAGGTGTATACAAAAGGGAAATGTACATATTGTGATGTTACAGAGTTTAGTACATGATTATTTTTCGGACTTTAAGTTGTGTTGTAACTGTTAGGTTGCCAGTAAAACATTGCAAACTGTCATATATCTTGCACTTGTTGCTGATTTGAGACGGAAGATTATGTTTTCAGGCTTTTATTTGGAGTGGCTTTAATATCGCGTGAGTTATATGAGTTGTGGCTTTTATTTGAGAATGTACAGTCAAGTTTTAGCTGCCATGGCTTTAGCACACAGACATACATCTTTATTATGTGACGGCTCAAACCAGTGTTTCCGCCAGCGGGGGGGGGGGGGGGGGGGGTGACTTGAGCCGTCCCTTATAGATACTGTATTTTTACGTTAGTGAGCCGGATCATTTGGCTCGGCTCTCTTAAAGCGCCGCCTCTTTCGGCTCCCAAACGGCTCTTCATGTTACCTCAGTTTACCACGGAGCCTCAGTTTCGCCGCTGCGAGGCTCTGGTGCTCGCAGCTCACGCGCGTGCTCCACTAGCACCGCTCATCGCGTCCAAATCGCGCACGTTCCGTGTTGTCCAGTAGCAGGCATCGCCGATGTCGGGGAAACGGTCTTTAATACTCCGAAAAGAATCCCACCAGACTCCTTTGCCCCTCCAAAAGAGGGATGTCCTTGTCCTTTTTCCTTTTCGTTATTTCAAGCGATAAAAACTCTCGATCTTCTCTCGAATTATTAATATTTTTGGACGCCCTCGGCTCGAGTTCAGGGCGTCCCGAGCTGAATAAGGGCGTCAAATGACGGCAAGACGCCCCCTGGCGGAAACGCTGGCTCAAACTCAGGATCACTTCTGGAAAGAATGATAACTAACTGCAGAAAATACAACTGAAGGACAAAGAAGAGATATCAGCCGAAGCACAGAGAGTAGAATATCATCTGCTATCCAATAAAACAACACATATAGTCAGTGATCGTGCTGTTATGTTCAATGTTTGTTGTTTGTTTTTCATGTATTGTGTCTTGATATTTGTCTGTTAATGTTACACATGGAGCTGCTGTGATGCAAGGAGCATTTCAGACTTGATCTGACCATTAAAGTATTATCGTCAAAGGTGGGAAGTATTGGAGTACAAATACTTCATAACTGTACTTAAGTACATGTTTCTGGTATCAGTACTTTACTCCACTACTTATTTTCCTGACGACTTCTTACTTTCTACTTCTTACATTTTGAACACAAATACCTGTACTTTCTACTTCTTACATTTTGAACACAAATACCTGAACTTTCTACTTCTTACATGTTGAACCCAAATACCTGTACTTTCTACTTCTTACATGTTGAACCCAAATACCTGTACTTTCTACTTCTTACATGTTGAACCCAAATACCTGTACTTTCTACTTCTTACATGTTGAACCCAAATACCTGTACTTTCTACTTCTTACATGTTGAACCCAAATACCTGAACTTTCTACTTCTTACATGTTGAACCCAAATACCTGAACTTTCTACTTCTTACATGTTGAACACAAATACCTGAACTTTCTACTTCTTACATTTTGAACCCAAATACCTGTACTTTCTACTTCTCACATGTTCCAAACAGGCTGGTTCCTTTAGTCTGAATGTGTGTTTGGTGGCGTGATCATTATTATTTAGAGTCATTGCGTGCCTATTGATTTGAACACGATCCGTGTATCCATCATTTCCTGGTCTTCTCTAAAGAAGAGGGACCAATGAAAACGTTGTCATGTTGCCGTTGTTCAGCATGGAAACATTCATTAGCTAACAATGACATTATTGTTCTATTAATATAAAGGGAGGTCAGGTACTCTTTAAAACAGCTGCTAGTTATGGGTACTTTTTACTGAAGTACATTTCAAAGCCCATACTTCTTTACTTTTACTTGAGTAAAGAAGTTTAGTCAGTACTTCTACTTTCACCAGAGTATTTTTAAACACGAGTATCTGTACTTCTACTTGAGTAAAGGATGTGTGTACTTTTGCCATCTCTGATTATCGTATCGTATCGTATCGCATTTAGATGGCTGTGAGACTCACGTTGACATAATGCACCAGGCTCTCCTGCTCGTTGACTTTGTAGGTCTGGATGCCGTATTCTTTGGCCAATCGGAGGATGCGGTTCTGAGTCGGTCCGATGTAAGCCCCGCCCAGATCGACCCATTTTGTCTCCTTATTCTGGAAAACAAAAATAAAGAAAAACACATAACAACTGTGGTCGGAATGTATTTATCAAACGTGAATAAAGAATGAATCATTCGATTGTCTTTGTTGTATTTTATTCTTGCACGAAGTTCAGTCAATCGTTCAGAGAGCATACAGTCTGCAGAGTGAAAGAGTAGAGTTTGGGTTTCATATTTAAACACAGAGAGAGGAGAAAGGAGGGGTGAAGCTTGGCGATAATACAGTTTAGGGAGGCGGTATCAGGATGTTCTCAGTTCACAGAAGGTGAAGGTCATACTGTTGGTGAACAGAGAGTGTAACTAACAACACTGCAACAAATGTTCTCAATAAGGACTTTTCCCAAGCTTAGCTAAGAAGTGAAAGCCAGTAAATACAGATAAACATTAGCCAGCAAGAATCACAGTGTTATTCTAAAAGTAAGTAAGTGAGTATAATATGTTTCTATTACAACAACGTAACCAGGCGAATCAGAAAGTCCGCTCAAGTAACAGATCATGCTGAATAGTACACTGGAAAAAATGCTGCTCCAAAAACACGTTAAACAATAATGAAAACAAGCTGTTTTCACTTGAAATAAGTAAAAACATCTGCCAATAGAACAAGTGAGAATGTGCTTGGTAAGATTTCTTGAAATAAGAAGGGATATTTAGATAAATCAGATCTTGTAATTATCTGGAGAACTCATTCTGAACTATATTTCACCAGAATCAGGACATGTTGTTACAAAATAAGCCGCAAATACTCAAACGTGTTCTGTTTTCTGATGTTAGTTGGTGGTTTTCTGATAAATATGTAAAAATATATGTGTTTCATCTGAGATACAACTCAAAATAAGATGTTTTGACTTAACAAGATGATGCATTGTCTAAAAACAAGACCCTATATCTCACTGCAGTGTTACTTCTGAAGTTATTGTGTCTTATATCAGAGACATATTCTGAGTAGATATTAGACACAGATACTGGGCAAGATTGAGAGTTTTTGTAGTGTATTGTAGTCTATTGTCTGTAACTAACCCTAACCCTAATCTCAGCGACATCCCTGCTTAAACAAACATTCAAAATAACTACTCCCCTAAAGTCCCGTTTATTAACAGCATCTGTGTTAGTGTGAGCTCTCCATCTCTTACCCGCACAGTGAACGTTCGTCCCCCGACCCGATCTCTGGCCTCCAGAACAACAGGAGTCAGTCCATTGGCTTTCAACAGCTTTGCTGCACTCAAACCTGCAGAAGTAAAAACAGAGTTAAGTAAAATACACACAACACACCTCCTGCATTACAAGGGCAAGAGTACACTTGTGTAATAATCAGGCATGGTGGTCATGCAGTCATGTTTGTTTTAAATGTGAAATATGTGCAACTGTTGGAGAGGTGTAACTCCTTTCTTTAGTCTTAATTCTGTGTGTAGTGTTCCCACGGTAAAGCTGCTAAGAAGAAAAGGGGGTTAACAATGTTTGCCTCAGTGCCACACCTTTCTTTAAAGAAGATTTTAATCATTTCTTTGTTTACTTTAAGATAGAGAAGATGGATGAAGGGGATTACTTTGAAAATCTTACTAGAAAGATGAAGATCAACATTGGATTTCTGTATAAAAGCCAATCCTGTTTCTGTGGTACCATCAATAGTTGCATCAGTGCATGTTTTGCCATCCTATATATAGACTATGCCCAGGTTTAAATAGCCACATTGACTCTTTAACAAATAGCATTGTTTACTACATGTATGCTATTTGTACCATGCTATTAGTACCATTACACCCGGGTGCAAAGAGCATTGTTAGCTTGTACAGCTATGTGCAAATAGCATTGTTTAAAACGAACACCCGGGTGCAAATGGAATAGTACACTAAGGACGCCAGGGTGCAAGTAGCATCATAAGCTACAGACATCCGGGGGCAAATAGAATCGATAGCTACATACAGCTGTGTGTAATAACATTGTTTACAACAAACTCCTGGGTGCAAATAGCATTGATAGCTAGTACGTACATCTGTGTGCAAATAGCATTGTTTACAACGTACTCCCGGGTGCAGATAGCATTGTTAGCTACAAACACCCGGGTGCAGATAGCATTGTTAGCTACAAACACCCGGGTGCAGATAGCATTGTTACCTACAAACACCCGGGTGCAGATAGCATTGTTAGCTACAAACACCCGGGTGTAGATAGCATTGATAGCTACAAACACCCGGGTGCAGATAGCATTGATAGCTACAAACACCCGGGTGCAGATAGCATTGTTACCTACAAACACCCGGGTGCAGATAGCATTGTTAGCTACAAACACCCGGGTGCAGATAGCATTGTTAGCTACAAACACCCGGGTGTAGATAGCATTGATAGCTACAAACACCCGGGTGCAGATAGCATTGTTACCTACAAACACCCGGGTGCAGATAGCATTGTTAGCTACAAACACCCGGGTGCAGATAGCATTGTTAGCTACAAACACCCGGGTGCAGATAGCATTGTTACCTACAAACACCCGGGTGCAGATAGCATTGTTAGCTACAAACACCCGGGTGTAGATAGCATTGATAGCTACAAACACCCGGGTGCAGATAGCATTGTTAGCTACAAACACCCGGGTGTAGATAGCATTGATAGCTACAAACACCCGGGTGCAGATAGCATTGATAGCTACAAACACCCGGGTGCAGATAGCATTGTTAGCTACAAACACCCGGTGCAGATAGCATTGATAGCTACAAACACCCGGGTGCAGATAGCATTGATAGCTACAAACACCCGGGTGCAGATAGCATTGATAGCTACAAACACCCGGGTGCAGATAGCATTGATAGCTACAAACACCCGGGTGCAGATAGCATTGATAGCTACAAACACCCGGGTGCAGATAGCATCTGCCTTATTTGAGTTGGGTTTTTCTGATTTTCTATTGTATAGTTTCCCTTGTACACGTCTCCCTAACATTTTCCTCCTGAATGACTTGGTTGGATATTGAGAGTGCTGTGGGTGAGATGGGAGAGCAGGGGGAGGGGGAAATATTGCAAAGATAGAGGGGAAGAAACACCACAACAAATCACACACCAGCTGACCTGATGATCATGTGAGCAAAAAGAGAGAAGAGAGCAGACTGACCAATCAACCACAGAGTCTACGGAGGAAATCCGCTTTTCACACACTGACGTCAGGCAAACCCTGCCATAACTTATATGCAATAAGCCATAACGTAAATGCACTTACGCACACACACATATATACACACGTACAGTGGATTAGCATGCAACATATGGCTCAGCAGCACTGGACTATGTCAGAGCAGAAGACGTTTCAAAGACCAGAAAGGGATTTTTATGACAGGTAGATGAGTGGTTCCTTACATGACCAAAAGGATGTGGACACCCTAAAGTCACACCCATATAGAAATATTGAACATTGGAAATTATGGATCGTTTTAAACCTCCACTTTTCTTGGAAAGCTTTCCAATTTAATCCAATTCATCCTAGAGAGCAGGAGTGAGGTCGGAGAGTCGGAGCTACAGTAGAGTTGCAAAGTGGGAGAAAGAAGTATTCCCATTTTAAAACTCTCTGTACATTTTACAACCTTATTCGTTTATGGTATAGCCATTACCTGTAATTCATTTTAAACCAAATGTAGGAGTACGTTTGGCATGTCAGTTTGGCATAGCTCATTAAACTACAATACCCATAAAGCCAGACAAGTCCAATAGCAACACCATTATAAAAGTCAAAAAGTAAAACTGTGTTTAAAATGATTTCAACAAACATCACTAACGTTATCTTTAGCTTCCGCTGCTGTTAGCATGTGTAGCATACATTTTAAGCTCTGCAATTGGAAATGCATCTTGGGAGTTGTAGTTGAATTCTCACTGCATGATTTTATGTACACAGGTTTTGTAAATTGTACTTTTTAACAGTTGTTATTCCTTTCTATAATGAGGTAAGAGCTTTATGGCGGATTTAAGCCAACTGTGAGTCAACTAACAGGAAAGTTAATGGGACATTTATTATACATCTTGCAACCTATTTCATCCCAGATGTGTTGTATGTGGTTAAGATCAGATTTTAACACTTATTCTATTGCATTATCATGTTGAAACTAAGTAAAGAGACTTCAAAATATCACCACTCACACTCCATGCAGAAATATATATATACTGTCAGTGTGCACTCTCAGCAGATTTCCACATCTGTGCAAATGTTTTCCTAAAGTCTTACCGACCCATCTCAAAACCCCCTGATTCTCCTCCTCTACATCCTGCTAAGCTCTGTTGAATCTTGCAGGATTTATATTAGTTTAAACATAGTTTGTCTGGTATTACCCAACTTCAGCCACACACACACACACACACACACACACACACACACACACACACACACACACACACACACACCACACACACACACACCACACACACACACCACACACACCACACACACACACACACACACACACACACACACACACACACACACACACACACACACCCTCCCCCCAGAAAGCATTAGCTCCGACCAGAGGAGGCTCACAAATCTTCCTCGCCAAATTGATGCCATTACCTGCGCTCGGCTAAAAAGGTCAGTGTCTGTTTGGAAAACAAAGAGCATCTGTCTGCATCATAACATACACAACATCACATCCTGTTGCTTTGATCAATACGCTTGTTTTGTCCTAATCATTTTTATATCAAAAGAAAAGAAGCCTTGTGTGTGATTATAACTAATAGATCAGAATAAGGCTTTCATTACTTCAAAAGGATTTCAGACTGAGCCCTTTTGTTTTCTCCACCCCCCCCCCCCCCCACCGTGAAATGAAGAATGAGCTGCTGTCCAAACTAAACAGTAGCTGAGAGAGAGAGGCAGAAAGACCACAAGAAAAACTACAAATGTGGGATCATAAGAAAAGAAAATCCTGCATTTTCTGGTGGATATATGAAGATTCAAGATTCAAGGCTTTTAGTGTAATTTGTACGTAACTAGAGTGTCGATATTTCAATGAAAATCTTAGGTCACAGGCTAAAAATGTATAAAAGTAAGAATCAAAGGAACTAAATAGATGTTTCATGCATGTATCTGTTATTTCCTGGAGTCTGTAAACACTGGACAAACATCTGCAGTCGTTCGTCTGGAGTGTTTTGCAACTGCTTACCTCTCACTGACAGCTGTTGACAGTAACATTAGACATGTGCAGTGGGTGTGTCTGCAATGTTTAAAACCTCCAGAGGCCCTCTACAGGTTCGAGACCTGTGTTATCAGGGAAGGGTTACGTTCAAATAAAAGAGGCCTTGTGTTGCTTTTGGGTTTTCCCTTTCCTGTAGTGTGTTATATCACATCTGTGTTTTCTCTCCAGAGGGAGTTTCTCTCCTACTATGTTACGCTCACTCTTCTATTGGCTAGAGACACTACATACTGATATACTCCTGAACATCATCAGGAGAGGACTCTTTAAAGTAGAGACACTACATACTGATATACACCTGAACATGAGCAGGAGAGGACTCTTTAAAGTAGAGACACTACATACTGATATACACCTGAACATCAGCAGGAGAGGACTCTTTAAAGTAGAGACACTACATACTGATGTACACCTGAACATCAGCAGGAGAGGACTCTTTAAAGTAGAGACACTACATACTGATATACACCTGAACATCATCAGGAGAGGACTCTTTAAAGTAGAGACACTACATACTGATATACACCTGAACATCAGCAGGAGAGGACTCTTTAAAGTAGAGACACTACATACTGATATACTCCTGAACATCATCAGGAGAGGACTCTTTAAAATAGAGACACTACATACTGATATACACCTGAACATCAGCAGGAGAGGACTCTTTAAAGTAGAGACACTACATACTGATATACACCTGAACATCAGCAGGAGAGGACTCTTTAAAGTAGAGACACTACATACTGATGTACACCTGAACATCAGCAGGAGAGGACTCTTTAAAGTAGAGACACTACATACTGATATACATCTGAACATCAGCAGGAGAGGACTCTTTAAAGTAGAGACACTACATACTGATATACACCTGAACATCAGCAGGAGAGGACTCTTTAAAGTAGAGACACTACATACTGATATACACCTGAACATCAGCAGGAGAGGACTCTTTAAAGTAAAGACACTACATACTGATA
>CM062274.1:32218382-32255882 GCA_031216635.1 Dissostichus eleginoides
CTACAAGAACACATCATAATTCTTTAGATTATTTAGATTTTGTATGAAGAATCTAAATCTAAGAAGGGACATATGTTGAGGAATAAATATTGTGGGTGAAATTAACAATATTTCCCTCTGAATTGTCGTAAAGTAGTAGTCAAGTAGCATATAAAGGAACTGTTAAAGTACGAGCATTTCAAAGTTGTACTTAGTCAAAGTACTTGAGTGTGTGCTGTTACTTTCCATAACTAATGTAGGGTAGGATCAACAGTTTTTGCAGCCTTTTAAACCTTGTCTTTGTCCCCAAAAGCCTTACTGTTACTGCCTCGACTGTTTAAATAAAACATTTTCTTCTGGGAGAGGAGTCACTTTATGCTCTTCATGACAGGAAAATGTTGAATAAAACATTTGACAACTGCTGCTCTGTCTGCCTCAATGCCAAGCTGTTGAATACTGTCAGTGTGACGCTTTATTTTCTTTGTCGTGTTGACAATACTGTCAGATATCGGGAAAAGAAAGGAGTAAAAACAAACTACGATGGGCGATAATGCCGTCTAAAACGCACAGTTTGACAAATGTTTGACAACCCCCGTGGCTATATACTGTCAGTGAGACATTTTATATTATTTGGAAGTCTTTGTTATGCCTTTACTTCAGCAAAATGTTCTTTCCACAGAAACACAAATAAACAGAGGTGGGAAGTAGTGGAGTACAAATACTTCGTTACTGTGCTTAAGTACATGTTTCTGGTATCAGTACTTTACTCCACTATTTGTTTTTCTGACGACTTTTTACTTTGACTTCTTCCATGTTGAACCCAAATGCCTGTACTTTCTACTTCTTCCATGTTGAACCCAAATACCTGTACTTTCTACTTCTTACATGTTGAACCCAAATGCCTGTACTTTCTACTTCTTACATTTTGAACCCAAATACCTGTACTTTCTACTTCTTACATGTTGAACCCAAATACCTGAACTTTCTACTTCTTAAATTTTCCAAACAGGCTGGTTCCTTTAGTTTGAATGTGTGTTTGGTGGCGTGATCATTATTATTTAGAGTCATTGCGTGCCTATTGATTTGAACACGATCCGTGTATCCATCATTTCCTGGTCTTCTCTAAAGAAGAGGGACCAATGAAAACGTTGTCATGTTGCCGTTGTTCAGCATGGAAACATTCATTAGCTAACAATGACATTATTGTTCTATTAATATAAAGGGAGGTCAGGTACTCTTTAAAACAGCTGCTAGTTATGGGTACTTTTTACTTAAGTACATTTCAAAGCCCATACTTCTTTACTTTTACTTGAGTAAAGAAGTTTAGTCAGTACTTCTACTTTACCAGAGTATTTTTAAACACGAGTATCTGTACTTCTACTTGAGTAAAGGATGTGTGTACTTTTGCCCTCTCTGCAAATAACACAATCCAATTCCAGCTGAGTGACAGCCTCTTGAATCAGGACCTGAAATGCTCCGTATTGATCCAGAGGGGGAAGACATTAACGAGACAAACAGCAATCACATGTTCACCGTCTCATGTCCTCAGCATGGAGACACTGATCGGAAGTTTACTCAGAAATATTGACTCTTGTTCTGCGTGTGATGAAGACAGATCTGCCATATTCTGGAAATGCAGTTGACTCTTAGATAGATGATGATATTTGGTTTAAGGAAAATAGTTTAAGGAAGACATTTGTCAATTTTAAAGGGGATTGTTTGCTAAATCTTGGCTTGAGGTTGGAAAGTTACTGGTCCCATCCGAGGAATCAAATATCATTTTAACACTTCAGGGTTTTGTAAGGATCAAACCAAACGTTTCCTGCCGTACAAAATCAAGTTTTACTCTCTTACCGGCGGCTGGCAATACTTAAAACTCATATGTACTGAACATGAGAGCTGTATCAAACTGTTCGTCTTATTCTTTCCAAGGAAGCTCATTTGCTATTTGTGCAAAAACTATGACTAAATGTGTTCCTCAACAACCTGTTTTTCCATGACACCAAAGTCAATACACCCTTACTGTGATACCAACTATACCAAAACATACTTTTGTTTACGGCAAAACGGACGAGACTAACATACAGTCTAAGAACTCCTGCAGCACACAACAAGCAAAGATAAGGGAACCCTAAGTTAAACAATGGGCTTGGAAGAAGAAAAACAGCTGATATTTTGGCAACAATTTATTCTGATGACTTTTTGCAAACTAAACTAAATAACATAATACTGCCATGTCTTTGTATGACTCCACAAACTAGTCAAGTTGCAGTTTGAATCCATATTAGTCCAAAATGTATTTTTACACATTGTAAGAAATTGTCATATTTAGCAAATGACCTTTGACCCACAATTACTTTACCCTTTCATACCTCATTCACACCAACGCAACTCCGGTTCAAGCTCCTCTAGAGCTTTTCAGGTTCAGAACCGGTTCTTCGGTTTAGCTCCGGCTCTTTTCACACCTCTCAGAGCCCGACTGGTGCTGCGTCATTGCGTCATCGTTTGCGTCATGACGTAACCGTTTGCGTGCCTGCTTCATAAAGCCAAACCGCGCGGAAACCCCTCACAGCTCACACCGACAACAACAACAACGGCCGATTTGTGTTGAAGCGCTACTCGTTTTGGTTTTGGCAAAAACCAGCGGTTGCCATCTCTTTCTGCAATTGTTGGAGAATTGCTTTGGACCGCGTGCTCCCCTCCAGCTTCCTCTGTACCTCTTCGGAAGACCAGATTCCCAGTAGGTAGCTGGTCTCTTCAGTGGACCACTGCTGCTTGTTAAGTTTCTCCATCGTTGTGTACAAACTGGATAAAACGCGGGCTTTTTGTTGTTGTTCAGGAGTTGATCCCGCCCCTGCCCCTGCCCCCGCCTCGACGTAAGCGTGACGTATGCGGTGCTTTTGCTCTAGCCGGAGAATTTTTTTGGTGCTTGAAACGAACCGGATTCCGGAGCTAAGAGGCTGCTCCGCTGCGGTGTGAACAGGAAAACCCGGTGCTTTTCAAGCTCCAGCTCCGAACCGGCCCTGAAACACCGTTGGTGTGAATGAGGTATCAGGTGACATTTGTGCCAGATTTGAAGTAATTTCTCTCAATGCATTCCTGAGATATCACCTTCACGACAATGGTACGGATAACCTTAAAACATAATGTGTCCGGCAGAGGCGTAACAACAGGACGAGGCTAAATAAATGATAAACACTAACGAGGACATTTGAAACAGAACCAGGACTAAAAATACATCTCAGTATGTGGAGGGTATCGCTATCATTAGCTGCAGCGTGGCTACATGCAAACAGAGAGGCAATGCCTTCTGATAACAGCTGAGAAATCACTTTGTCCGACAAACAGAGAACAGAAAAGGAAACATCTCCCACAGAGACGAGGTCTTTGTGTTCTGCAAACATCCAACAGCAACATGTGCTTCTTTTCACAGTCATTGTAATCATCTATGAGATTAACACAGCTGAGATTGCAGCTGCACAGACGAGGAGAAACATCAAGTGGCAGGCATGCAGAGAATTACAAATATCCATCCTATGATTTGATGTGGCAGTGATCAGGGTCTACAGTTTGCTCAGCTGGACAGAGAAAGTGTTGCTCTTGGATTGAAGATATGTTAAAAGCTGTCAGGGAAGGTTCATGCTGCTTTCAATTATATTAACCCTTAGATGCATAAGTGGGTCTTTTTTGACCCGTTGAGGTGGTTTCTTGAAGTATCTTTGTAATTAAAAAAAATTATAATTTCATATTCCAGCTATTCCTCAAAAAACATGTTTTGGATATCATGCCATTCACATTTTAAATTTAAATTTTAAGAAATTGTATTTTTTGTATTTCTACCCTAAGCTTCCATAAGTGGGTCAAAAATGACCCGCATGCATTTTCTATGGAATTTCGTTTTTTTTTCAAAATGTAATTTTTTTTTTCTAAAAGTATAAATAGTGAAAAATTAAATATTAAATATTTCTAGTGAACCAAAATATAATACTAAATATTATACAAGTGATTTTTCTTAACCAAAATGACAAAAATGGCATAAAAACACATATTATTCTAATACGGGTCCTTTTTGACCCACTTATGGAAGAGTGTAGGGTCCAGTCACTCTAAGTGCATCTAAGGGTTAAAAACAGCAGGAAAGTGTGCAGTAGACGCACCTGAGTGACCTTGAGAGGTTGTTTAGGGATTGTGCAAAGAGCAAAATGCTACACAAAAAGACTAAAGCACAAAAGTCCTTTAGCTTTTGTAACAATAAGAAAGGTGCACATGTGACAGGTCAAAAGATGATAGACAGGATTATAAAAGACCCCCATCTTTTGCACTATTCTATTTGTTCTATGTCCTATATATATTCATGTTGCTCTGTTGGAGGAACTTGTGACTTAAGATCTACACTGTAGCTAATGTGCTAATGACAATAAAGCCTTGAATCTTGAGTCTTGAAACTCGTTGCAAGGATTAGTCAATTCAAAGTCTGTTATGTGAGATTATGGGTGGAATATTTTGGGTGGAAGCAGGTAAGCAAACTCAACACTGACACATCATCATCTTATAAGGTGACATGGTGAGTGTGGTACATCCAAAGCAAGTTACAATACGTGCAATCAACCATGAAGAATCCTGCAGGTACATTAGCGTCATACACGACAAACTTGTGAGCAACCATTGCTTATTTCCACATCAGAAAGTTAAAGAGCAGCATGGGGATTCGTGAGGAGTCATTTGCTATTTTCAGTGCAGAAGTGTGTCCCACAAATTGCAGGAAAAACATTCCTTGCCAGCATCGATTGTCTACTCTGTTGAGGGCACAGAAGCCATGTGCAAGTATAAACTCACACTCTGCATAAGTGTACAATATAGCAGTGTACTAAGGGAAGTATCCGCATATATACACAGCCTTAAAGGTCACCTACTTTGCAAAATGCACTTTTTGATGTGTTTTCTACATAAATATGTGTCCCCGGTGTGTCAGGAAATAAAACCCTCTCGATTTGCTTCCGATATGACGTAATATCTGAAATGTGGGCTGGCTTTACACCCAGGGCCCTATCAGAAACGCTGCTGTCAGAAACAATGCGCAACGTGTTCTGGAAGTAATATGGTCTGTGTTTACATTAGCAAGCATCGCTAACACTCAGAGCTAACCTGTACTGGAGAGAGTATTTGTAATATAATGCAGTATAATAATAGGAGACCTTTAAGAAATATACATTTGACTTTGTTCAACAACTAGAAACGTGCATTTTTCCAATCTGTCGCAGTAGCATATTAGCATACTGTTGAATCTCATCTGTCTGTAGCCTAGTGAGCTATTATATATATTATTTTAAACATCCGGGCTCTTGTAGCTCCCGTGCTGTGCCTTATTGGACGTCAGTAGCTGCATATAATTGCTGTTATAAACATTACTATCTCCTTTGGTGTTTAAAACAAGTGATTGTAAAATAGCCCCAGCAAGTGCATATACGTTCTCTCAAGTCTTTGAACACTTCCATCCTCTCTCCAGTTCTCTATTTACTCTCCTTGCAAACACTAATTTCTCTTTCTCCCTTCCCTAATTCTCAGACTCTCTGTTTCCCACTTTGATTTCCCACAGTCACAAAACAGGAAGTAGTGGTTACCCTGTTCTCTTCCTCAGTATCCACCCTCCTCTTCCTCCCCCTTCTTCCTGTCTAGTGCTGGTTTGATAACAAGCTGTCACAAGTGTTTAATGTTTCCTCAGGAAGTGCTGACAGCCCCTGGAGCCTCACAATCCTGCCTGTAAGGAAGAAATAAAAATCACATATGCAGGCAAACGGAGAAACGAAGAGGAGCGTTTCATGTGTCCTTTGATTGGACAGTGATTGTTATATGTGGCCCTCACTGAAGCCAGTAAAGGACGACGGTGTAAACAAATTGTGTAATTAGAGAGACCCTAATGTGACACGAGGGAAGAGAGGAAGGGACGCAGAGAGTTTGATTAAATTAACTTGTTTTGGTAGCATTTGTTTGGCTGTTTGACTGGGATCTGAACTGACACTGACCTACATTCTTCACAGTCTGACAGGCGGTCGATTGACCTGCCGGGCTGACAGACTTTTTGAGCAAAACAGCATCACATCAGAAACTAAGCCACCTGATGCACTTTGACCCTGAAACTCTGACTGCTCACCTGCAGTCGTAAAGATTTAAATGTGTGTAGCTGCAGGAATGTGGCAAGATTGCAACTATCTTCACACCACTATCTCCCAAACTCTAACCGGGACATTCTCTTCCAACCACCGAATAATTATAGCTTTTATCAACTAGGAATCCTCCTTAGAGTTTCACTTTTCTAAGTGTTAAGAAATAGAAAAAACATCACACTTAAACAAATAAAAAGAGAAAATAACACGACACTAAAGGATAATTGCACACATAAGGAAATGCCTTTTCCATGAGCTAAAGGTCCACTATTTTATTATCGTGTGCACCCTTTTGTACTTTCTGGACTAATGAGATAACAGCAATCTGTAGACTATTGAACTACAGCAACATTCATCTTGGGAATACTTCCATTTCATTAGGGATGAGCAAAAGGGAACGATCAAATAGTTTGGAACAACTCTCTGTAGTGAGTGTTAGTTTTTAACGATTACCAATGAATCCCAGACTGTTCCCACACGCTGTTGATGCTCTTGCCTTTTTTCCAGAGTTGCAATAGCTTTAAAACATAAGAAGTTGCGTGCACGGACACAACGACACTGAAAGTAAAGAGTGTTTGAATCAGACTCGAGTAAAGGTTTTTCGAGCGTCTACATTTACTACGTGGCTGCGAGGGAGTGCGGTCGTCTTTCAACCAGAAGGTTGTGGGTTCGATCCCAGCCCATGCAGTCAACATGTCGATGTATCCTTGGGCATGATACTTAACCCTGAGTTGCTCCCGATGGCATGGCCAACGGTGTGTGAATGTGTGTGAATGTTAGGTCCTAGAGTAAGGTACACTGCTCTGTATGAATGTTAGGTCCTAGAGTAAGGTACACTGCTCTGTATGAATGGGTGTGAATGTTAGTTCCTAGAGTAAGGTACACTGCTCGGTGTGAATGTTAGTTCCTAGAGTAAGGTACACTGCTCTGTATGAATGTTAGTTCCTAGAGTAAGGTACACTGCTCTGTGTGAATGTTAGTTCCTAGAGTAAGGTACACTGCTCTGTGTGAATGTTAGTTCCTAGAGTAAGGTACACTGCTCTGTATGAATGTTAGTTCCTAGAGTAAGGTACACTGCTCTGTATGAATGTTAGTTCCTAGAGTAAGGTACACTGCTCTGTATGAATGTTAGTTCCTAGAGTAAGGTACACTGCTCTGTATGAATGTTAGGTCCTAGAGTAAGGTACACTACTCTGTATGAATGTTAGGTCCTAGAGTAAGGTACACTGCTCTGTATGAATGGGTGTGAATGGGTGAATGACATGTAGTATGTAAAGCGCTTTGAGGGGTCTTAAAGACTGGATAAAGCGCTATATAAGTACAGTCCATTTACCATTTACTACAGCGCCTCAAATGATCCCGATTCTAGTTAGAAAGTCATTTTTCCACCTACAAAGAACGGCAACACAGTGATACCTTTTTCCAGTATTTGCGTGACATCGAACTGCAAAGAAAGCTATTCATGTGAGGCATGACATATGATTTTAAACATGTTTTTTCTCACTATTACAACACCTACTGATTGCAGCACATATGCCCTATCGATTGTTGATCATTAACACTTCTGTAACACTCTATTAAGCTGCAGGTGTCGTGCTGAATCAATGCAATATAATGAATATTTTACCTTTATGAATGCACAGTTATATATGACTGGTAATGCATTGAGGACAAATGTTGTGGTGCAGGTAGCAAAAAAAGAGCCATATTAGAAATTGATTTAATGATTCAAGTTTAAAGAACCGATTCAGTGGAAAGAGTTGCTCTGCACATGACTTTATTCCAGGAACTAGAACCACCCTTTTACACATGGGATCAAGTGTTACTTAACAAGACAGTTTGCTTTCAGAGAAGCTGCACAATCTCTGCTAGTGACACCAGGAATCAGAATAGTACTATATTGTTATTTCGAGGAGGGAATAAACCCACCCTAAAGGGGCAGTCAGTGCTTTCAAAAAAGACTTCTGAGAGGAATAGTTTTCTAAAAGCATGGATTTACTTAAATCAAAACAAAAGAACTGATTCTGTGGAGTCAGTCTGCACATCACTAGGCTACTCTCCAGGAACTAGACACCACCCTTTCTTCACATGAAATAAAGTGTTTCTAACAAGGCAGTGTGCTTTCTAAGGAAGCTTCACCATGATCAGAGTATTACTACACTGTTATTGTTGCAACAAGAATATATCCACCCTAATACCTCGGTATTACCATGCAGTTCTACACTAACTGATGCAGGACTCACATGCATGATGTAAGCAGCCTTACATCACCTGACAGCTGCTCAGAGTATAACAACATATGCTGAAGCAGACGTGCATGATTCACAGCGTGATACATCGATTCTAATTGGCTCAGAGACACATTACAAACAAGCATTTACAGAAAGACTTCCACATGCAACCCGTAATAATCCACGACCCCCCTCCCGTCTGAACGTTATGTGACACAAAGTATGCTGTGGCTGATTAGCTGTTACTTAACAGGCTGAGATACAGCGGTGCACGCCGGGTGTGTGTGTGTGTGTGTGTGTGTATATGTGTGTATGTGTGTGTGTGTCTGGAGGGGCTTACGGAAGAGGCGGAGAAAAACGGATGTAGAAAGAAAACACCGAATCCAGCCTGATAAAGTCTCTCTATATTCAAACAGTAAACAGCTTCAGTGCAACAGCTGTCTGCTCACCTTACACACAGCGCGTGCACATTACATTCAATGTGTGTGTGTGGTTGTGTGTGTGTGGATCTGTGTGTGCCCTGCAGAGAGAGGAAGTTTTTGTGATATTGCACCAACCTGATATTCCTCCGCCGACCACCACCACGTCGTAGGTGTTGCTGGCTGCAGTCATGGTGCCGTGTGTGTGTCTGAGTGTGTGAGTGTGTGTGTGTGTGTGTGAGTGTGTGTCTCTGAGTGTGTGTGTCCGGGTCTCCGTGGATCCGCTGGTCGCGCCGAGGAGCGCATCTGTATTAAAAGCGCGAGGCAGGCCCACTCCCCCCTGACTCCTCCCCCAGAGAGAGGATGGGAGGGGAGTGTGTTCTGGTTTATTTTATATTTAACTGCATTCTATTTCAATGTAAATACTGCTTTATTTCATCTTCGATGTTACTATGTTTTTCCTTATTATTTTGTAATGTTATTATAGTGTTCTTATAATAGTTCTCTATCTGTGATTTTACTTTATATATGGTATAATGGTGCAAACTCCAGTCACTTCATGAGGCAAAGGAAGTTTAATCACTATCTTGAATCTTGAAACATGTGTATTTTCCACATCCAGGTATATATTTCTTTTTTGCTATTTTATTTCAGAAATATTTTGGACTGTTTATTTCTTGTGTCTTAAACATTGGGATCAATAAAGTACGTATCTATCCATCTATCTGTCTTGAATCTACAGAACAAGAAGAAAACATACCAACAATATTAAAATAAATAGAGAACAAGATAAAACATCAGCAGCGATCCAAATTAAAAGCATATTAAAAAGATAGGTTTTTAATTTGCTTTTCAAGGGAGTTTGCTGTTCGAAGATCCACGGCCGCTAAAATTAAAGATAAAATAGAATACAAATTAAAATAATAATACAAAAATAAAGTGATATAGTAAATGTTGGATATAATATACTCCAGCCACTTCATAAGGCAACATCATAGCACCTTTTAAAACAGGGCAATTCACAGTGATTAACAAACATTTAAAAGAGCATTCAGAAATACTGCATGGAGAAACAAAATGTAAAACGGCATTTCAAAACAGTCATTAAAAAGCAAAGAGAATCAAATAAACATAAAAGCTTACATATAGAATAACACAGGTATATAATACATGATTACAAGTTACAGTGCAGTGTGAGATATGAATGGTTCAATTCAAAGAAAAGTCTTCAGCCTGGATTTCAAAGGACCTGCAGGTTTCTGGGAGTTAGTTCCAGATATTTGGAGCATAGTAACTGAACACTGCTTCTCCATGTTTAGTAAGGATAACATGTCATACTTGGAATGATAGAAACACTTGCAAAGGTGGTGCAACATGTAAACCACACTTTGATGTTTCATTATTACCACTTTACTCATGCTTTCTTTCAAAAGTGTTACACTTTGTTCTATAGTTTTCTGTGCATCTAAAGTGTCTGTGTTTCCTCCAGATGGAGTTTCTCTCCCACATAAAAGGGCTCCTTTAAATCAAACACACAGTAGGTGAAAAGAAATAAGAGCAAATATAGAAAATGGCATATTAGGGCCCCTTTAAAGTCGCTGCTGCCCTCTGCTGACGGGACACACACACACACACCTTGAAGTTCTAACTAAGACATTGAAATTCACTCTTGGCTTCCTTTACAGACTTAAATGTTGTTTTTCAACTTCTTCCCGTAAAAGGTTGGTCTCTGAATTATTCCTGTCCCAGCTGGACTACGGTGATACCATCTATAGATTAGCCTGTCCCTCTGTTTTGGCCCAACTTGACCCACTCTACCATGCTGCACTGCGATACATATCAAAGGCACCCTATAGGACTCATCAAACTGTTATAGTAACTTTAGAAATAAGATATCAGGGTAAAACGTTGATCACTTGAATGGACATATCTAGATATTAGGATTGTTTAATATATTTACACAAGTGTGCAGATATGAGTGCAGGGTAAAGTCCAGTCCTGGTTACTATATATAGGCTTTAGTGCATGTAAATGGTCTCCAAAGGCTAAATTCCCTCCTGATGGAGTTTCTCTCCCACATAATAGGGCTCCTTTAAATCAAACACACAGTAGGTGAAAAGAAATAAGAGCAAATATAAAAAAATGGCATATTAGGGCCCCTTTAAAGTCGCTGCTGCCCTCTGCTGACGGGACACACACACACACCTGCAGCTGCTTCAATAAAACCTCACTATCTCCATAGCAGTGACAGACAAAGAAGAAACGAACATGTCCCAACCACTTTGCCTTAGGATCATTTGTTAAAAAAAAGAATTGTAAATGTTGAGAATGCACAATAGATCATGTTCAATCTGGAGGACTGTTCTCACTTCCTGGGTGTATTTCTGGTAACCCAAGTGGTGCAATTTGGACACGCCTGTTCCTTTGAGGAATAATTGAATAGATAATAGTAAAGCAATGCTCCTGCCTTGCAGCAGCGTAGCATAGTTACTGCACTATGTATGAATACACAGTGTGTATGTATTGTTTACAGGGGCTGCTTAATGTAGTAGTGTTTTTGGAGTCTGAACAAATATTCCCCACTACTCTTCCTAACAAAGTGACACCCATGTCCTTTTCCTGGAGATCTTCAAACACACACATTTTGTGCAGCCTCTCCATTTGTTTCCCTGATGAAGAAATCAACTTATTGATCTGAGAGTGAACAGATGTGTACAAAAAAGTTGACATTAAAAGCAGGTTTTTCATTTTCGATTCAACCAGTAGAGAAAGACACTGTTGGATAGGTGATACAGCAGGGATCCAATACACTTGTTAGGACAGAAATATAAAACATATTTGCCAGAAGAAACGTATTTTTACTGTCAAGGGGATTTAGTTTAATTTACCGCATGCATTTTCAATTACACTTTACCATTTAAAACCCAGATATAGTTTTGCTGTTGTAGAAAAAGCAACCAATGCTCCTCTTCTTTCAAGACTTTAAGGCAACACAGGGTGAGCTATCAATATACAAATGATCATTTTGGGGATTTAAGTATTTCTACATGTGTATTTAATATTCATTACAACTGTGTTTAACTTATATAAGCCTACTACCTGCACCTTAGAGGTGTATGCTTCTAAATCAGCACATTATCCAAATATATTTACTATACTTATGTATTTATGTACATTATTACTACATTGTTTGTTATGTGAGTTTATTGAATCCTCATGCACTTTACTTCTCTTTACACTTCCTGGTTGGATGCAAACTGCATTTATTTGTGCAATGATAATAAAGTTGATCTAATATTGAAGTTAGATTTCCAACAATGCTTCAATTAGTTACATGAATATCTCCTGATGGAAGCACATGCACAGGATTTGTGCACAGCATGCAGTATGTGCAAAGATCCGCTCCTGTTTCAACAGACTGACCACCAGAGGGCGACAGAAACTAAAGAATGAGGAGGAACACATGAGACTTTAGGAATAAAAGCTTCACAGCAGAAGAGTCCTTTATATACAGAATATTCACAAGCTACCCTGCAGTATACAAAGTCATTCAAACTAGCTGCACCTTTACCAGCTTTGAGAACACTTTCATGATCAATCATTATAAAACATATCATATATATTATTCTGAAATGGACCAATCTGCACAACGACTACTTTTACTGTCGCTACTTTAACTATATTTTGATGATAATACTTTTCTACTTTCACTTGAGGAACATTTTGAATGCAGGACTTTTACTGAAACAGAGTATTCCTACACTCTGGTACTTCTACTTTTACTCAAGTACAAGATCTGAGTACTTCTACTTTTACTCAAGTACAAGATCTGAGTACTTCTACTTTTACTCAAGTACAAGATCTGGTACTTCTACTTTTACTCAAGTACAAGATCTGAGTACTTCTACTTTTACTCAAGTATAAGATCTGGTACTTCTACTTTTACTCAAGTACAAGATCTGAGTACTTCTACTTTTACTCAAGTACAAGATCTGAGTACTTCTACTTTTACTCAAGATCTGAGTACTTCTTCTTTTACTCAAGTACCAGATTTGAGTACTTCTACTTTTACTCAAGTTCAAGATCTGAGTACTTCTACTTTTACTCAAGTACAAACTCAAATATATTTGGGTCCAAAATGTTGTGCAGTAAAAGAAGCATAAATTAGAAAAACTCAAGAAAAGTTCCTAAAAATTCCACAATTAATTGAGTAAATGTACTTAGTTACTTTCCACCGCTGATACCCATAACCTCAGAAATACAGATTTTAGTTTTGAAATGAGGAACATATGAGTGTTTTGGGCAAGTTTCCAACAACTGACAATACATGTATTTGAGTGAAAGCACAATATGTTGCCCCTAAGTGCATTAAGTGTATGTATAGTTACTTTCCAATACTGCAACCACAGAAATACAGATTTGAAATGATGAAAAGATGAATCCCTAAAAGTGACCAGACTCTGAACATTTTGCTTAAATGTTGAACTATAACACAAAGCCCCATTAGACACATTTATTCTGTATACACATGTAATAAAGTACCCTCTGAAGTATTGTAAAATACTGAAAAGTACTTTCCCGTTGGCTCTGGTGTTGAAGACGCCGTTCCCTCAGAGTTCAGACAGTCAGGGAGTTTAAAGAGCTGCAGAACAATGTCCATTATTGTGTTCATATGTTCTCAGTGAACGACGCGCTGACAGCCGTCCACCATTTCAACGTGTGGCATTTGAATGTCCTGCTAAACACACGTGTGAGTTTCTGCTTAGCGAGCAGAGACTGAATGTCCTGCTAAACACACGTGTGAGTTTCTGCTTAGCGAGCAGAGGCTGAATGTCCTGCTAAACACACATGTGAGTTTCTGCTTAACGAGCAGAGGCTAAAGCGCAGCGCAATAAAACTGCTTTTTATGAAACGCTCCAGGAGGAATAAAAGCGTGTGAATACAAAGAAAGGAGTGTGTCTGCTCACACCTGCAGAGGGTTAAAAACTGTGTGTGATGGATTATGTTTCCTTTAATAGGAAAGTCTGGAACCTGCACTTTATTTAATTAAATAACTATTTGTTTCTTACACGGCAACGGGACTTTAATTCTTCTATTTGTCTTGTAAATTAGGTTTAAAAAAATTAAAATATGAATAAAATAACAATTATAAATATGAATCACAATTTTAAATAATATATACAAATAAGAATTAAAAGTTAAAATGTGCACTTAAAAGATAGAATGAAAACAAATATATATTTACATATACAACAATTAAAATAAAAGTTGTGTTTAATTTTTTATATTTTTTATAATTCTTATATAGGGATAAATACAAAGATACACATTTTCTTTTTTTCAAATAAACATAATCATTTTAAGTAAAAACATGTATATTAACAACAATAAATGTGTATATTACAATAAATATACCATCTTGGTTTTATTTCTAATCTCCTGGCTTTTTAATGACAGCTTTTAAATGTCATATTATAATATGTTTCTTTTGCACTTTGTCTGAATGCTTTTAATCTTTTTTTTAAAGCACTTTAATTGCATTATCGTTGAAATGTGCTTTATATATAATTACACTTGCCTTTGTTCCTCTGGTAAGCCTCAGTTAGCACACAGCCTTTACCTCTCTGTTATTCTGTCACACAATTCCTCCTCTCTGTGTGTGTGTGTGTGTGTGTGTGTGTGTGTGTGTGTGTGTGTGTTTGTTGTGTGTGTGGCCTAGCATTACTATCCGTGTGGGGACCTAAATCTGTTTACACAGTCACGTGTTGGGACTCGCCTCCCTTATGGGGACAAAATGGAGGTCCCCATGAGGGGAATCATTAATTTTAGGGTGAAGACTTGGTTAGGGTTAGGGTTAGGGTTAGGTTTAGGGTTAGGGTTAGGGTTAAGGTAAGGGTAAGGGTTAGGGTTAGGTGTAGGGTTAGGGTTAGGTGTAGGGTTAGGGTAAGGGTTAGGGTTAGGCATGTGTTGGTTATGGTTAAGGTGAGGATAAGTCTCCAGGAAATGCATGTAAGTCAATGTAATGTCCCCCGAAGTGATGTATACATGGTATGTGTGTGTATGTGTGTGTGTGTGTGTGTGTGTGTGTGTGTGTGTGTGTGTGTGTGTGTGTGTGTGTGTGTGTGATAAAGGAGACCCTCATGGAGAGGAGACAGCTCAGAAAGTCAGATTAATCTCCAGAGTGGAAGGAAAAACGTTTTTTTATTGAATTCACGTGTGAAGCAGCCGGCCGTCGGTGGGATTGAATCGTCTGCAGACAAGTTGAGCTGTTACACATGGGACACACACACACACACACACACACACACACCTGCAGAGCACTGTCACGCTCATTGTGAAGAGGGTTTTTATTGGGATGTTTAATTAATCCTCACAGGGAGATCCAGTCTTTTATTCTTCCTCGGGGTCAGCAGGTCTTTGTTTTATATTTCCACTCTTTTTTTTACGTGCAGCTTTATTGTACCGCAGGCTGGTGTCTGACAGGTTTGAAAGAAGGTGAGCAGGTTACAAGTCGACGAGGACTTCACTACTGACACTTTCATCAGTGCAGAAACAAGAATGACCTCCTGATTTGACTTTATTTCACTTTTAATCATCAAATAAACTTTATTTTTCATGTTTAGCTCCAGGTGAAAACCCTCTGGAAGTGAAGAAATGCCGTTATAATTCAAACTTACTCAAATAAGTCACATTTCTTAGTGGAAATGAACAACTAGTGAATACTTTTAGTTATAATTCTAAGGATTTTCTTACGTGAAATGACCACAATCGACATGTCTTAGCCTACATGTGGTGGCAAGTAATGTGTTAAAAAACAAACAGACATTGAGTTACATGAAACAGAAATACTTGGTTAGGCTAAGGAAAGAAAAATGTGTGGTTTGGGTGTAAAAAAAGTATGTTTTTATGTCACTTAAAGTGGACATTGATAACATATTTGTTTGATCTTTTTATGAAATGTAATGCTGATTAAACAATGCCATGGCTGTGAATTAGTAGCAGTAGCAGTAGTGTTGTAGTAATTGTACACAAAGTCAGGAGGACATCTAAAGTAGACTATCAGGTACTATTCAGATTTTTATTTTCTTAAACTCAAGCGATAGTGTTCTGAACTTAATTAGCATTAGTTAGCAAAACATACAATAACCTATTCAACTTTATCATGGGACCTATCATGCAAAATGCCCTTGTGTACGTCTTTTATACATGAACATGTGTCCCCGGTGTGTCCCCGGTTTGTCAGGGAACTCACCAAGTGTCAGAAAACACAACCCTCTCTCTTTTCCTCCGTACCCAAATCTCTAAAAACGGGGCTGCAACGGATCTGATCCAGACTGATGCTGATTTGAAATTGTTCTGATGTCAGAAACGGGGAGCTCCGCCTATATGGGCAACTCTCCACCTATCAGGAGGAGACGGCCACGGCCATTGCCGCTCGAAATGCTCTTAACATCCCGATAGCAATGAATATATTAAATGCTTTGACAATAAATACATTAAAATATGTCATCTGTGGAAGCCGTGGCACTGTAAAAAGCCCGACCAATCATCTGCCTCGGCCTGGGTCAGATGATTGGATGGCCTACCTGCCTGTCAGCCTTCCATCTCGTGCACAAACTTATCTCGTGCCCTCATTGGTCATGTGCGCGTTCGTGTGTTGGAGGAGGGGCTCTGTGAGGAAGTCTGAAGGAAGAGGCAGATTTTTTTCGGTTGTGTACTTTCAAATTCTAGCGCACTTGAGCTGGTTTCTCCGTTCTTACCTGCCCTACCTTTAAGTCAAACAAGTCAAATCAAACCCCATTTTTGATGTTCAGGCTTTCAAATGATTAGCATTATCTCTCCATGTAGTTCATGGTTTTTATCGTTAAGAGTTGGAGCGATTTGAAAATTATTTAAATATTTGACAAATACGTTTTGTAGTTCAATTCGTGCACAACTTTTTCCTTCTCTTCAAATTGACAATCAAACACCATGATATCAGACAGAAAAAAGGCATTGAGTTGCACAACAAAAATCTAAATGAAAGTGGCTTTTTTAACCATAAAACCCAACATTAGTTTCTTAAAATTCAAAATAAATGTTTGTGGTGTTTGAAGTGTTTACGATGAAAGAAACCACAATTGGTTGTTCTTCCTTTAATTCAGATAAACGGACAGCAAGCATTGATGTTTTCAGACGTATTCCAGCCACACACACATCCACACACTCACCCCCTACACACACACACACACACACACACACACACACTCACACACACACTCACACACACACACACTCACCCCCCTACACACACAAACACACACACACACACACACACTCACACACACACACACACATCCACACACTCACCCCCTACACACACACACACACACACACACTCACACACACACACACACACACACACATCCCCCTACACACACACACACACACACACTCACACACACACTCACCCTACACACACACACACACACACTCACACACACACACACACACACACACTCACCACACACACACTCACCCCCCTACACACACTCACTCACACACACACACACACTCACCCCCCTACAAACACACACACTCACCACACACACACTCACCCCCCTACACACACTCACTCACACACACACACACACACACACACACACACACACACACTCACTCACACACACACACACACACACACACACACACACACTCACCTCACACACACACACTCACACACACACACACAAACACTCACACACACACACACACACACTCACACACACACACACACACACACACACACACACACACTGAATGAACCATATGTTTGAAGAGCGACTGTATTTTGACAGGAGAGTGAAAACATCAGTAACGATACACGACAGGCAGAAGCTACAGTTTCAATAAAGTACAGGAAACATCACAAATAGAATAGATTACATTTAAACGACCAGCCTTCCTCCTCTTCCTCTTCCTCACCTGTCAGCCTCACTCACGTTTTATAACAGTCTGCAGGGAGTGTGTAAAATATTATTGGCTGATTTCTCGCAGGTGAAATCGCACCACAGGTCTCATCCTTTTTTTCCCCACGCTGCTTTTTTTTAACGATCGTCGTGGTGCACGATGGGTTTTTTTTATGGCACAGATAGTTGTGAGGAGCTCTCAGACTGCGGTTACATGTGTGTTATGAATTGTGGAGGCCTGTAATGAGCGAGGAGAGCTCCTGGGAGCAAACGTTTGTAGGAGAAGTGATTGAAAGCACATAATGCAGAGAGTAAAGAGTGTTCTGAGTCCCAGGTCAGTTTTAAAGGTCATTATCATCAGAGGTGGGAAGTAGTGGAGTACAAATACTTCGTCACTGTACTTAAGTACATTTCTCTGGTATCAGTACTTTACTCCACTACTTAATTTTCTGAAGACTTTTTACTTTGACTTCTTACATTTTGAACACAAATACCTGTACTTTCTACGTCTTACATTTTGAACCCAAATACCTGTACTTTCTACTTCTTCCATGTTGAACTCAAATACCTGTACTTTCTACTTCTTCCATTTTCCAAACAGGCTGGTTCCTTTAGTCTGAATGTGTGTTTGGTGGCGTGATCATTATTATTTAGAGTCATTGCGTGCCTATTGATTTGAACACGATCCGTGTATCCATCATTTCCTGGTCTTCTCTAAAGAAGAGGGACCAATGAAAACGTTGTCATGTTGCCGTTGTTCAGCATGGAAACATTCATTAGCTAACAATGACATTATTGTTCTATTAATATAAAGGGAGGTCAGGTACTCTTTAAAACAGCTGCTAGTTATGGGTACTTTTTACTTAAGTACATTTCAAAGCCTCTTTACTTTTACTTGAGTGAAGAAGTTTAGTCAGTACTTCTACTTTCACCAGAGTATTTTTTAAACACGAGTATCTGTACTTCTACTTGAGTAAAGGATGTGTTTCTCTGGTATCCAAACCGCCGTCGATTTTCCGATTTATATATTGGACTGATTCGTTTTGTAGTTCAATCTGTGCACAACCTTTTCCTTCTGGTATTTTCAAATTGGCAATCGAACACCATGAAAAGAGACAAACAAGTGATAATAATGCAGACGGTAAAGAGGGTTCTGAGTCTCAGGTCAGTTTTTAAGGTCACTATCCAAACTCCAAGATAGCGTTTCGAGCCGATCTGTTGATTATTTTCCAATCCAAAGATCTCCAGACAGCTTTGAGTCTCGAGGCCAACAGAGGAAAGGTTTGAGAGTGTCTCAGCTGCACTCCTCACAGTTGCATGCGAGGATGTATCTGTACGTTGCGGTGATCCTTGTTCCTCCGGAGCAGCGCAGCCTCACCGCCTTCAGCTTGGAGGAGTGGGGTCTGCAGCAGGAGCAGGTGCTCTTGAAGGGCTGTTTGAGCACCGAGCTGAAGGAGATGAGCGGGTCTGAGCGCGTGGAGCGGCTGCAGTGACCCTCGCAGCGAGCCAGGAGCACCATCTGAACACAGCAGGAAGAAACAGAGTTAGGACGACATCACATAACATTACAACGACTCCCTTTCCTGTCCGAAACACAGAGTTAAAGGCCCCTATTATGCAGTCAAATGTCTACATTTCACCACATTATATAACGTTATTGTAGACTGATAACAACAGTAGGAGACAGTAGCTTTCAGGACATTTCAGATGCATGATTTCATCAAGATTCAAAGCTTTTATTGTCATATGCACAAAGCTACAGAGTAGAAATGGCAACGACATTCTTCTGACCTGAGCTCCTCCAACGATGCAACATATATCATAAAATACAAAAATACAAAATAAAAATAGTGCAAGAAGTCTAAATACATGTAAATAGAATATGATATGTACAAGAACAGAATGTGAAATTAAATAATGTACATTAAGACTAAATTAAATACGATTTATTGTGGTGATAACTATAGTGATGAGGAGTAAGGGCCTTAAGATTAGCAATGAAGCTCAATACTGCTTTCAGTTCAACAGCATTTAAAGAGTGAGACACTGAGATGATGCACGCATATAGAGGGGTGCAGTGACGCGTCCTAAAACCCGGAAGTAAGCTTCTTCCGGTTCCTGGACAAAAAAGCAATGGGATTTCTCCAGAGGATTTTGGAAAATAGCTGGAAATAAGGTCTGTGGTCGAAACACATTTAAGAGACGGATCACGTTTTGTTCAGTCGGATAATCTCCACATGTCTACCCTACTTTTATAATTTTCTAATCATAAATCTATCGATCATAAATCTATCGATTAGATTTATGATGATTATACTTCCGGGTTTTAGGACGCGTCACTGCACCACTCTATAAAACACAGACATTAAAGTTACGGCAACGATTCTCCTTCATGCAACAAAAGAAAAGCCAGACGTGTTTTATGAGTTTGAATTATGTGGTTGGAGTCTCCACCTTAAAAGCAACAGCCCACACTTTAATTGGATTTGCATTTTATTCCCATTATTATAATCGAGGCAGAAGCACCATCTGAACACAGAGTTAAGAAGACATCAAATAACATCACAACGACTCCCTTTCCTGCCCGAATCCACTTTGCGTCTTTGAGTTTCTAGAAAAGCTCTATATAAGAGTCATGTATTATTATTACTAAGACCCTCGTACTGGCCTTATGGCTGTGAATGCATCCGGCCCTTCTCACATCCAGGAAATGATTCAAACATATGCTGTATCTTAAATATCAAGTTAGCTACTTTTGTTATGGCTTGCCTTTTATCTGCCATGTCCCTTTTCCTGAAACGCTGTACGGGACTAATAAAGGAATTCTGGTTCTGGAATCACGTACTTCTGTACCTAAATGTAAGGGCCAATGTGTCTCCTAAAGCAGAACATTGTAAATATACATGTAAAGCACTATGAGTATGGTCAAAAAGTTGCCTGGGTGCTTCTCATCCTCATCTTGGCTACTTAACATTAGGTTACATTAAATAAACATACCACCATACTTGCCACCGTAATTTTTTTGGGGTTAATTAAGCAGTCTTTAATGATTTTCTACCACACACAAAAGAATTGCCAGGTAGCTCGCTGATGCCGGCAATTGTCACTTCCAGTGAGACTATGTGTGATCTTAGACACGCTACACAGTCAAAAATTCACACACACAAATCACCGTGCATGAAATGGCAGTGTACTAAGAGAGGAGTGCACAGCGTGCTGCTCCCTCACTGTGAGTTAGACCCAGTTACTCCTCAACAAAAAACGACTATTGCTATCCGAGCTCCAAAATGGTGAAACCATTTGTTCCCCATCGATATCAGGACAGAAGAAAGTGTACATATCTTACTTGGCAAACAGAAAGCCACTGTACATTTGCTGTTTTGAGTTTGTATCTTCAATTGCACATGGGCGTCGGCTAAATGAAACGACACATCATAAGTCATTCAAACGGGGGATTTTGAGGACGTGCAGGCGCTGTCAGCGATGACAACAGAGATTTTTGTTTGACTACGATGTTAAAGTGAGCAGCCTCCCAGATTCAGCCTTGCACCTGCAGACTGAGAGATAACACACACACACACACACACACACACACACACACACAGGATTTGTTATCGTGGTCTGGGATAAATCAAAGACGATTTTTCCCTAATGTCAAATGTTCAGTATTTAAGATGCTGGCCTTATTTTCAGATGAGTTCCTTGTGTTTATGTTACTGCTATATACATTTTCCTGATGCAAACTTAAAAAATCCACTAGAGGAATGAACTATAAACATGTTGACAGTGAAGTGTAGTCTATTTGTTAATGATAAGTAAAACAAATTAAGTATTTCTCAAGAACTGTTTGAATGTTTCTCTAAACGTGTTGAAACCTTTGTGGATTTCAAGGTCCTGTTTGAACCATAAACCCAGCTAAATTAAATGCAAAGTTACTTCAAGTGCTTAAGTGGCATTGTGTACTGTAAGCTTATTTTGAGAATTACTGAGTTAATATTATGAATAATTTAAAGCAGGATAACCATGACTTGAAAAATGCATAGTGTCTGTATCGGGGATAAAAGTGTCTGAAGGGCCAAAACCAGTGTATTAAGCTTTACCCACAGCCACCTGACACACACGCACACACACACACACACACACACACACACACACACACACACACACACCGTTTTAAGTTTACTTTTCTAATTCAGGATTCAGGATCGTTATCGTGGTCTGGGATACATCAAAGATGTTTTTCCCTAATGTATTAAAATTGTCTCGTGTCTCATGTATTAAGCTTTACCCAAGTCTGACCAGCCACCTCGCACACACACACACCCACACACACACACACTGATTAGTGGTGTTCCTCTGTGGGTCACTACATTCCTGTCGCCTCTCTAAACAGACTCCCGTGTCCTTCTGTCAGCTGCTGTGTGTCGCCACCCGTGTTCCCACTTTGACAAAAGCCTGTCTGGGGCCATGGCAGGGTGACACACACACACACACACACACACACACAGAGACACACAATCAGGAGTGTTGTCGCCACTTTAAGACCATTTGTCTTTGTCCTAGCTGAGGATCAGACTGTCAAATGGCGACAATTCCTCCTCCTCTCTGTCTGCTGCTCCTCATTCATGATGACTGACTTACAGTGTAGAGTGGGAAAGTAATATCTAAAACACTGAGTATAAACATAATTCCCGTACAAACTAAAGGCAGGTTGAGCGTAAGTTTCAAGTTTCAAGGCTTTATTGTCATTAGCACATTAGCTACAGTGAAGATATGTCAATGAAAAACTGAAGTCACAGGTTCCTCCAACAGAGCAACATGAATAGGACATAAAACAAATACAACAGATAAAATAGTGCAAGAGAATGTTTTGAGATGTAAGGGTTAGTGGTCCCAAGATAATAGAAGAAAAAACGCCTCAACACTTTCTTTGAGATGCAATTTCCATTTTTTGTATATTATTTGTGAATTGTATGTCGTCCTGTATTTAGTCAGTGTTGTTTTATTCGCCAGTGCCAAAGACACATTTCATTTTCACGTAAATCTAATTGAATCTAGTTGAGTCGACTTTGGATGAATTCATCAGCTGTGGTGCAATGTTTTAGTTTGACTAAAACATTAACAATAACTACAACTATTTATCAGTTTGACGGAAAATAATCCAAAATTATTTAGTTATTTGATAATCCTATATTCTTTGTTTCCAGCCTTTTAATCGTCACAATTTGCTGTTGAATTGTCGAAGCTCTTAATTCTGAATTTTCTTGGGAGTGAAAATGAAACCTTGATTCTGAAATTTGGTCAAGAAAAACAACTTTGTCCTGACAAGGTAAATGAACCTTGATTGGTCAGGATTGGATTGTGTGAGTTGTCTACAAGACCCACAGGTGTGAAAATGTTCTCATAAACATGGTAAAACTATTTTTTATATTTAACCTAGTATAAGTATAATTACATCTTTGGATAAAACTCAAATATAAATCAAAACCTCCTCGAAAACAGGGACATGAATAGAATGTAAATTAGTTAATTACTTCAAGTACCACGTGTGTTTGAGGTATTTGTAACTAACTTGAATACTTCCACTTTTTAAGCCACTATTATTGGACTCATACTGTATAAGTAACTTTGCAGATTAAGAATGTATACATGATATGGATATAATATGTGAAAGAAACACTCTTGCAGGTGTTTTCTGTGTGGTTTGAACACACTGAGGTGTATTACAGTCTCTGCGCCAGGCGTCCCGCTGGTTTTCCGTGTACTGTAATAGAAATCCTGACTCACGCTGAGTGTGTGTTCAGCCCTGACTTCCCTGAGCTGTGCTTTGGCCACCTGCTCCACACACTCAGAGCCCGAATATTAAAAAAAGACCAAAGAACGGATCACTCACGCTCGCTGAACAACTGCACGACAAAGAGGGGAAACCGAGAGCCCCATTTTCCACGAGAGCCAGAGACGGCAAGAGTACACACATCCTTTACTCAAGTAGAAGTACAGATACTCGTGTTTAGAAATACTCTGGTGAAAGTAGAAGTACTGACTAAACTTCTTTACTCAAGTAAAAGTAAAGAGGGCTTTGAAATGTACTTCAGTAAAAAGTACCCATAACTACCAGCTGTTTTAAAGAGTACCTGACCTCCCTTTATATTAATAGAACAATAATGTCATTGTTAGCTAATGAATGTTTCCATGCTGAACAACGGCAACATGACAACGTTTTCATTGGTCCCTCTTCTTTAGAGAAGACCAGGAAATGATGGATACACGGATCGTGTTCAAATCAATAGGCACGCGATGACTCTAAATAATAATGATCACGCCACCAAACACACATTCAAACTAAAGGAACCAGCCTGTTTGGGAAATGGAAGAAGTAGAAAGTACAGGTATTTGTGTTCAACATGTAAGAAGTAGAAAGTACAGGTATTTGTGTTCAACATGTAAGAAGTAGAAAGTTCAGGTATTTGTGTTCAAAAGAAGTCAAAGTAAAAAGTCGTCAGAAAAATAAGTAGTGGAGTAAAGTACTGATACCAGAAACATGTACTTAAGTACAGTAACAAAGTATTTGTACTCCACTACTTCCCCCCTCTGACGAGAGCATTTCACGTGACTCAACGGCTCACCAGTCTCTAGACATGAAGTGCAAGTCCCTGAGTTGACGAATACTTAAGAGAAGGAAACATTGTGAGAAATTAGGGAGTCATTTGGTAAATGTCCACTGTCTCTTTCTGTCTTCAGCCCATCTCTCTTCCTTTAGTCGCTGACAGAGAGACGTCCACTCCAGCCAAAACTGAGTCCCAGCTAAGGCGCAGAATATGTCTGCAGCGTGGCTTATGTCCAACACACACACACACACACACACACACACACACACACACACACACACACACACACGCACACGCACACGCACGCACACACACACACACACACACACACACGTATCTCTAATATCCAGCAGGGGGCAACTCCACTTGTTGCAAAAAGTTTGTATAGAAGTCTATGAGAAAATTACCCTCACTTTTTCCTGAGAAAATCTAGTAATTGTATCCTCGAAAACCATTTGTGAGGAACATACAACATAGCTTGGAATACTTTTTAGAGATCCAACTCCACTGGTGGCAAAAATAAGTCAGATTGTATAGAAGTCTATTAAACAATTAGCCTATTGCTCAGTTCATTTATAACCTAAGTAAACAATTTCCTGATGAGTTTCTGGTCCTGTTTCAAAGTGTTCATTACAATGAAAGTTATTGTGCAATCTTTCCGAAGAAAATGTTGTAGTGCTATCCTCTACACATGAAAAACCATGTGTAAAGAATATACAATACACCTCAGGATACTCTTTAGTAGAATAAATATAACTGCGAGATCCAACTCCACTGGTTGCAAAAAGAAGTCAGATTGTATAGAAGTCCATGAGGAAAAGGAGGCTTCTTTTCACTTTATTTATTACCTCAGTGAACATTTTCCTGATCAGTTTATGGTCTCAATCTCTAATTCTAAGTGTCCTTCAATACAGTATGGTGTTTATATTCAAATACATTTCCCCATTTAGAGTAAAAAAGACCACAGTTCGTCTTACAACTTTGACCTTTTGACAGTTTGTGTTCAGACTTCATGAGAGGAAATTAATACATTTCTTTGGTCTAAAAATGTTGGATTTGGTTCTACTTACCGCTACCCTCTTATGTCATGATACATTACATTTAATGTAGCTGAAGCTTTTATCCAAAGCAACTCATCAAAAGTGCAATAAACTCAGAACAGCCAGTGCTGGTGCATAGTTTCAAATTACCTAAACCCTTTAAGTACACAAATATTATTTTATGTTAGGTGTTAGGTGTCACTTCTTGTTCAAGGTTTGCAAACCACAGGCCGCAAACCTTTGAGAAAGCCTATTAGGAATATAATAATGTGTCTGATGAATAAATTATGTTTTTGGATTCTTTGTTTTGGCCGCTGCTCTGGGTTTTCTTTGCTTCTCTGAGGTTCGACTTGGAACAAAATGTTTCCCTGATATTTCTAACAAATTCGTTTTTTGTCAGTTGGCCCGGTTACCTTAAAAAACGTGATATTAAATAAGTGAACGGGTGATGACTATTAGGCAGATTGTATTCTTCTCTTTGTGCTTTAATAACTCATAAATGTATAAATAAGTCTATGTACAAATATAGAAAATGGAGCTTCATTTATATTTTTTTAAGAAAAGAAATTACAGAATTTCTACACCAATCTACTGATCTACAACAAAATGTAATATGTGGACTTTTTAATGTGTAAACATATGTAGTAAAGTCTAATCAAAATAAATGTACACTTTTAAGGGGGGAAACACGTTCTACCAAACCTTTGTAAATGTAGATGTCATTTTCCTTGTTTAGATCAATCGTAATGTTTAGGGTTTATTTAATAATGTTACTAATATTAAACTGTTCTTCATAGAAATATGGGTTTAAGAAATCTGTCAATGTAAATTCATGAGTTTGTAGCTTAACCAAATTAAATAAATGAATACATAAAAAATAAATAATAGCCATTAAAAATGAATGTATTTAATACTCTTACTAATGATAACATGTTTTTTATATAAGTATGGGTTCAAGGCTGTCCAGAGACTACAGATGAAAATGGCACATTTACAGAAATGTTGATTAATGTGTACTGTTAAATAAATGAATAAAAAAAATAATAATAATATCTAATCAAAATGAATGTTCCCTCACCTTGGAGTTGCACTTGTAAATGGGGTGTGTGATGGTCTCCACAAAGTGATGCCTCATGCAGCGTTCAGGGTCCGAATCTCCCAGGTGGGGGTTAGCGTTATCGTTGGCTTTTTTTCCACCTGCAGCCTCCACCATGCCCAGCAGGGGGCAGCACATCAGGACCAGCAATAGCCATGAGGGAGGGGGCACATAAATGAACGGTTTCATGATGGGACCACCCCAAAAAGTCTCCTCACGGGACGTCCAAAAATGTTTCCTTTTTATTCCTGCTTTCTCAGTAGTAGTTGTGTTTGTTTCCCACAAAAAAAAATGGGGTTTGGGAGGGGGAGGGTGGTCTTTATTTGATCTGTTTCTTATTCCTGTTAGTACAGCGGGGGCTCAAGGTCGTTGAGCTGAAGGGAAACAGGTAAGAGGAGGAGGAGGGTTTTTTTTTTCGTTGGGACGCTCCATTCCCCCGCTGTCTGGATCCACCGCAGTCTGTGAGAAGGAGACAAACAGGAAGTCATGCACTGATAAAGAGACAATATTGTGTGTGTGTGTGTGTGTGTGTGTGTGCGTGTGTGTGTGTGTGTCTGTGTGTGTGTGTGTGTGTGTGTGTGTGTGTGTGTGTGTGTGTGTGTAGGCAGTATGTTTTGTCTATTAGACATTTTTACATCCAAGGGAATTACTTTAAGTACTGTAGGAAAGATCCCACACTATCCTCTCTCTATGTGTGTGTGTGTGTGTGTGTGTGTGTGTGTGTGTGTGTGTGTGTGTGTGTGTGTGTGTGTGTTTATTTGAAGCAATAACTGTGAATTTTTTGTTTTTATCTTGCCTGATAGTAACAGGAATAAGTGGACCCCACAGTTAGATGAGAAAAGTGTGGGCCTCACAAGGGGGAACACGAGTATGTGGGGGCATGTGTTTTTGTTTATTTGTGTGTGTTTTGTATAGAGCCAGATTATCGTAGATATGTTCGATGAGAGTGGAGCAGCAAATAAGTACTTACTGTAAGCAAAAGGAGCAATACTTCAAATATATTACTCTATATTAACATATTACTTAAAGGTCCCATGTCATGCTTTTCTGGTTATTACCCGTCCCCTTGTGTGTTATGAAGATTTTTCTGCATGTAAACGGTCTGCAGAGTCACAAACCCTCAAAGTACACCCTGTAGGGAGTAAAACTCTAACACAGAGAAGACCTGTCTATGCTGCCCCAGAACGCCTCGTTGGGGATTTCTCTTTTTCTTCCTGGGTACAGTGACCACACCCAAATGGACCCATTGGTCCAAATGGACCAATCCGTGGAGCTCCTCACACACACACACACACTCTCTCAGCGAGCGCTTACACTGTAGGTGCGCCGCGTTTGGGGGTGGGGGGGGGGTGCGGGTGCTAGTGGAGCCTCGCAGATGGGGGTGCTGCAGCACCTTCAGCACCCCCCCCCCTTCCACGCAGCAAGCAGGAAATGAACCCAGCTCACACTGTCCGCTCCTCGCAGCAGCGAGCCCCGCAGCGTCCCGCCAACACGGCACCCAGACCCCACGCAGCATTCTCATCTGGTGTCATTACTGGTGTCATTTCCTGGTTGCTAACAAACGCCATTGTAACACATAATCACTGATGTTCCTCTGTAACGGTGGTGGACTCATCAGAACAGAGTGGGCGAGCTGACCAATCAGAGCACAGTGGGCTCACAGGGAGGGGGGGGGGCAGGAGCTCCAACAAGCCGTGTAGGACAGAGTGAATACACATACTATACAGAGATGCTGTATGAGAAACCAATGTGAGTTTGGAACATTGCACAATGTAAATCTATTCTAGTAGACCTCAACAATGGAATCATGATCAGTAGAAATGGCCATGACAGGGGACCTTTAAGTAAAAGTACAAACTTTGTGGCATCAAATATACCAAAAAATTACGAAAAGTAAAAGTTCTTGTTATGTTTTATGGCCCTTTTCAGAAGTGTTTATATGAAATCTGTTCATGAGTTCATCACAGCTGGTAAAGGTGGAGCTCATTTTAATTATTTCATAAACTCCTGCTGGATATTTAAACTATAATATATCTCAAAGTTGATTTATATTCTGTATCTAAAAAAAACTGGATCTGTAAAAGCTGACAGAAAGTGAGTGAAAAGTAAAACATTGATTTCTAAAATATAGTCGTGAAGAACTATAAAGTAGCATAAAAGGAAAAAGCTACACGTTCTTGATTAAATACTTCATTACACACACACACACACACACACACACTGCACACACACACGTAGACGCATAAGTCCTGGTGCTTTTATTACAGAGCAGAAACTTCAGCCATGCATAAACGCCTGCAGCCGGCTCTCTCCTCTCTGCAGGAAAGAGTTTTTCATTAAAACAAATCGCTCTCCCAACAAGCGAGCCCTCTGCCAGTCCCGCAGCATATTTTTCACATGTATTTATGTCTTTCTCTTCCTCCAACTTCATAGTTTTATTGTCCTCCTGACAACGGGGTTCGTGTTAGGAGTGCTAACAGGCAATGTGTTGCGAATTAGGGAGAAGTGTGTGTGTACATCTGGAGGTCAACGGGTGAAAAACAAGAGTAATGATCACATGTATTTAATACTCTCTTACTAATGATAACATGGCGTTTATATAAATATGGGTTCAAGGCTTTTTATGTAGAGATATACAGTACGTAGATGTAAATTCATGACTCGTCTGCCTGTTTGCATTATGTATTAACTCATACATTGTTCTTTCTAAGGTGATTTATATTTGTCTATAAAGTGAATTTACAGTTTAAGTATTAATCTGGTCTTAATAGAAATATAGATTCAATGTTTTTTCTATGTCAAGATGTCTTTAAATGTGCATGCATTGTTTGTACTTGTTAGCTTGACTGTTTGCACTAGTTACAATCATGAATACGTCCTTCCTAACTTCGAACAAAGTTATTTCTAAAGTCATTTATATTTGGCTATAAAGTGAATTTACAGTTTAAGTATTAATCTGGTCTTTCTAGATTCAATGTTTTTTGTATGTGAAGATGTCTGTGAATGTGCATGCATTGTTTGAATACTTCCTTCCTAACTTACTTCTCCTTGATTTATATTTAGTCATAAAAACACACCAAAATACTGATATACTATTCTGGTTGCACCATTAAAACTCAAGATATGGACTAAGCAATAAACATATGAAGTAATGTCTAATTAAAAGAAATGTACACTTAGCATAGCTCCCAAAAATTAAACTTTTTAAGGCGGAGAAACACATTTTGCCAATCTTATGTAATTTTACTTTTCCTTCTTTAAACTAATCAGAATAATTAAGTTGTATTCAATATTCTTGTTACTATTTACCTGGTCCTAAAATAGATATGGATTCAAGGCTTTTTTTCTTTAAGGTGTCTGTGAATTTATGAGTTAAGCCCGACTGTTTGCACTCGTAACTAATAAATTCATTAGTCTTTGCACAAAGTTCTTCCTGAATACTTAAACTTGATTTATAGTTGGCTGTTAAAAAAGAGTTTCCACACCAAACGACTGATATACTGCGCCGGTTGCACCATTACAACTTAAGGAATGGACTTTGTAACGTGAAAACATCTTAGGTCATTTCCAATCACAATAGTTATACATTTAGACAGCATGACACTTTAGCATAACTTAGAAGATTATTATTATTAGGTTAATATTCCATTCCTTACACACTTAATGTATATCTAATGTCCGGCTTTAAATGATATTTTCTACTTTTTTAATGCTATTTTATTTCTATTTGAGATGTTTACATTTTGAATTGTTTATTTCTAGTCTTTTAATTTCTCTAATGTACGATGTTTATGCTGCTGCAACGCAAACATTTCCCAAATTGGGATCAATAAAGTACATCTTATCTCATCTTATCTTACACAAACATTAGGCTGGTCTGAAACAAGAGCCTCTGATTGGTTAGCTGGCCGGCTCTGTTCTGATTGGTCAAACGCTTAGAGATGTCCCGCCCCTTAACTAGCCAATAGAAGCGCCAGTGTTACATATTGATGTCATTATGTTTCGGAGGTAAACAAAGGAGTCTAATGGAGGCATTTCAGGCTTTGGAAAATACATTTAAATGCAAAAAAAACCTATATAACACACTACATAAAAGGTTACCCCAAAAAGCAGAATAGGGCCTCTTTAAGTTATAACAGAAGTTGGTGTCTGTGTGTGTGCATAAACAAATCTATCAAAAACTCCTTCTTAACTATCCATCTCCATCGACACTGATTTTCCTCATCACAGAAAGTTCACCCGAACTCATTTAACCTTAACATTCCTCCTGAGAGAAATACAAGTATAATTTGGCCTGTTAAAACAAATACTCCCCGAGATGCTTTGTTGGCCGGTCGCACATGTGCTGCAGGGTTTACGTAGCGGACGACCCGGAGTTATCGGAGCAGCGGGACACTTTATACAGCCAGAATCCATCAGAACACAACAACACCACTAATCAGCACCTCTACACAGTACCAGGGTGAGTTTAATTCCTCTCCCTGCTGTAGGTAATACTATCTGCATCATTATTGCCCTTTTTTTCAGCGTTACACAATAGAGTGGTGCAGTGATGACATATTTTTGTGGATCGACCCCGAAAATCGCATCTCAAGTGCTCCCTTGACTAGTGGGATTGTTCCATTGGATTTTGGATTGTTGCAGAATATAAGATATCAGGCAAACAAACGTTTTCGATACTTAGACGTTTTGTTCAGCAGGATAATCTCCCATACTAACACCACTTTATGATTTCTGAAGTGAAGAGCTAACGTTAGGCTATAAAGGAACTACAGCACGGTCACATGACTTCCCGTCACCACCGCTAAGCTAAAGGTGGCTAATGTTGGGCTATAAAGGAACTACAGCACGGTCACATGACTTCACGTCACCACCGCTAAGCTAAAGGAGGCTAATGTTGGGCTATAAAGGAACTACAGCACGGTCACATGACTTCACATCACCACCGCTAAGCTAAAGGAGGCTAATGTTGGGCTATAAAGGAACTACAGTACGGTCACATGACTTCACATCACCACCGCTAAGCTAAAGGAGGCTAATGTTGGGCTATAAAGGAACTACAGTACGGTCACATGACTTCACATCACCACCGCTAAGCTAAAGGAGGCTAATGTTGGGCTATAAAGGAACTACAGCACGGTCACATGACTTCACGTCACCACCGCTAAGCTAAAGGCGGCTAATGTTGGGCTATAAAGGAACTACAGTACGGTCACATGACTTCACGTCACCACCGCTAAGCTAAAGGAGGTTATAATGTTGGGCTATAAAGGAACTACAGCACGGTCACATGACTTCACGTCACCACCGCTAAGCTAAAGGCGGCTAATGTTGGGCTATAAAGGAACTACAGCACGGTCACATGACTTCACGTCACCACCGCTAAGCTAAAGGTGGCTAATGTTGGGCTATAAAGGAACTACAGTACGGTCACATGACTTCACGTCACCACCGCTAAGCTAAAGGTGGCTAATGTTGGACTATAAAGGAACTACAGCACGGTCACATGACTTCATGCCACCACCGCTAAGCTAAAGGAGGCTAATGTTGGGCTATAAAGGAACTACAGCACGGTCACATGACTTCCCGTCACCACCGCTAAGCTAAAGGTGGCTAATATTGGGCGTGATGACGTTTAGTCGTCTCATTTAAACACTTGTTTTTTAAACTCACCAGTTGGGTATTTACTGGCGTATTTTAATGTCGTAGGATCAAACGTAAAAGCTTGTGTTAACCACAGACCTCATTTCTGTCTAACAACCAAAAACACATTCAGAAAAACATTTAATTTGAGACAAGTTGGATAAAATGCTGACTCATGTCACGGTTTAGGACTCATTCCTGCACCACTCTATCGCCTCAGTGAAGCTGAATGCAGATATTTGAAGTAGTTTTTTTACCAAAAGGCTGTGTTGTTGGGCCCCTATCGACCCCTGGACCCCCCTCTGTGCATTGTGAATGTTTCCTGTGGCCTCAAACTTCCCACTAGCTTCAGTTCATACAGCAGAGTACACATGGCTGCTCCATTATAAATCAAGAGAACCAAAAGAACAACCAGCACTTAGTGATGGATAACTAACTGGCCCCAGGTCAGTGCAGTCTGTGGTGGACGATTTCATTTAGGAATATCTGAGCCCATTATTAACCAAACTGATTCTTGTACAGAGCTCGTCTACTAAACAGAGATTAGCTATAACTGCAGTAAATATCTTAAAACTACTATGATCAATGATTTTATGAGAACTAGGGCTTGTCCATATGGCTTTTACATAATATCTGAATATACATGATACACAATAACTGCTTTATTTAACCGTTTGATGCATATGATCATAGTATTTGCCCTACTTGAACACTTTGAAGTTGTGTACCGTCAATACAGTCAAGTTAAGATTGTAAAGTCAGCTGTTTGGAAATATATCCTTTATTTATAAGTGTGACTCATTATTTAGAGTTGAAATGTACATTTTCTCTGAAATACAGTATGCAGGAGGTAGTTAATTTATTTTAGAAGTTATTGTTCATTTAATTAATTGTGTATAATTAATAAGTTTTTACGTTAGACCATTGAATAAATGTTGCCTATCAATTTCATTTTGAAGTCACGTCATACCGACTCTTCAAGTCTTTCTTTTTCAAATGGAAGAGGACATTTCACTTCTTTAACTCTCCTGAGGCTCGTTCCTGCAAAACATAAAGTAGCTTTGATCTGTATATCGCCCTTAATGCTAATAATAACACTGTGGCTGTGAAAGGGGTCACATTTAGAGATGAACCCAGATAACTAATGGACCTTTTTCCTGCAGAATTTAGCTTATTTCTGTTTATACTTTCAACTTTATGACCTGCAACGGAACAGTTTTGTTTACTCTCACGGCTCTTATGGCATTGCTTTCATTCTCAACAGGCAACTGCTTTTAGAAAAGGCTCTAAAAACTCAGTCCAGCAATAAACAGTAGGAAAAAATAGCTAGCTTGTTATCTCGTGGAGCATGGCATGAAGTTGGCTGAGACCAAAAACAGAGCTAAAAGAAAGATCATTTGTGAGCAAGAATGCCAGAAACAAGACTACAAATGAATAATGCTGCATGTCTGGTGGATGTTTATATACACATAAATGTTTGCCATGTAAACGTAAAGGTGATAATGTGTCAGTACTGGTTTCACAGATATCAATCCAAACAGGCAATAAATGTGAATGGATTATCCTCCAAACTATAAAACTCTAAAAAGGTTTTTTTAAAGAGTGAAAACATGTTAAATCAATTCAGATCAAACATGAGAAAGTCACTGTGTTTATGGTCGCTCCAGAAAAAACATCCCCAGCATTTCCTCGTAAATCACGAATCCCCCACTACAACATGTGTTTTTGTTAAAAAGACAACAGGTTCCAACTAGTGGAGCAAAGCAAACAAAGATAATGACCGGAGTGATCCGCCTAGTAAATACCCCGACAAGCCAAATAAACTTTATTCGACCATAAAAGCATTTTGTCGTGAGGCCAGCTCTGATTAACATTAGCGGCACTCGCCAGACATTCCCACCACATTAAGCTTTTTACGTGCAGCGGACAGATTTGATATTGATTGCGATCTGTCTGTTATGCAGCCGTGAGGAAACTGCAATGCTACGCTAACAGAAACAACACGTCATGATTACTGTCTGTTTAAGGGAGATGCTGATATCAATACATAGCTATGAGTGGCTGCTGGCTTCGAGGATAATATATGGAGAGTGTGTGTGTGTGTGTGTGTTGTGTGTGTGTGTGTGTGTGTGTGTGTGGTGTGTGTGTGTGTGTGTGTGTGTGTGAGTTCATTAATGCACTGTGAGTGTGTGGTGCATGGCTGTATCCAAGTACATTTACTTAAGTACTATTTTGACGCACTTCACTTGAGTATTTCCATTTTCTTTTTACTTCCACTCCTTCACATTTCAGAGGCAAATATTGTTCTTTACCCAATTACTTGTTTTTATTTGAAAGTATTAGTTGCTTTGAATACTCCAATATAATCTTTCAGGATAATATATGGAGAGTGTGTGTGTGTGTGTGTGTGTGTGTGTGTGTGTGTGTTTGTGTGTGTGTTGCTACCAGGAACAAGAACTGTAATACATGGATTCAAGTAAAGTACCTAACTCTGACATTTTTTATATATATAATATAATATAATATTATAATATAATAATAATAAAGGTTGTTCCTCCACACTGCTGCAGGTTAAAGCAGAAGTGAATAAAGTGTGGAGGTTGGGGTCAGATTAAGGGTCCCTTATGGAGCCCTGGTTGTCCACAAACAGCAGCTGGTTCTCCCCAAATCTCATCCAAGTATAAAGATGACCGGTGAACCCAAAACTGCTACGGTCTGTTTATTTCCTGGATCCGTTGTTTGGAATCTTGCACTTAAAACCGAGGATGTATTACTGATTTGAATACAAAACCAAATCCCCATTGACTCTCACTTTAAAGTGCTCCACTTTGATCTTAAAAACAGATACAGTTTTGGTACCAATCTCTTGCTAAAAGATCTGATGTGCAGTGATTGTGTTTGGGGAGGAGTGTTGGATCACAAAGCACCGTGTCCTCACTGCTTAGATGAAGTGATTCGTTCTGAATTACCCGTGAAATTACAGCTCCATTAGAGTAAACAACTTCTCTTGATGACTGTTGTAGAAAAACTGCTGCAAGGCCAGGGCTTCTTCCAGACAAAAAGTCACATTTTCCATTTGATGAGGTGAGGGTTGTTTTTTTGGAAAGAAAAGCCATTTTATCTCTGTTAAAACATCTTCAGATACTTTTGAGTTTAACCCTTAGATGCATAACTGGGTCTTTTTTGACCCGGTGAGGTGGTTTTCTTGAAGTATCTTTGTAATTACATTTTATTATCATTTCATATTCCAGCTATTCCTCAAAAAACATGTTTTGGATATCATGCCATTCAAATTTGAAATTTACATTTTATACATTTTAAGAAATTGTAGTTTTTGTATTACTACCCCAAGCTTCCATAAGTGGGTCTTTTTTGACCCGGTGAGGTGGTTTTCTTGAAGTATCTTTGTAATTACATTTTATTATCATTTCATATTCCAGCTATTCCTCAAAAAACATGTTTTGGATATCATGCCATTCTAATTTTAAATTTAAATGTTAAGAAATTGTAGTTTTTGTATTACTACCCCAAGCTTCCATAAGTGGGTCAAAAATGACCCGCATGCATTTTCTATGGGATGCTATGGGAAAACGTTTTTTTTCAAAATGTAAAAAAAATGTCTAAAATTATAAATAGTGAAGAATGAAATATAAAATATTTCTAGTGTGAACCAAAATATAATACTAAATATTATACAAGTGATTTTTCTTAACCAAAATGACAAAAATGGCATAAAAACACATCTTATTCTAATACGGGTCCTTTTTGACCCACTTATGGAAGAGTGTCGGGTCCAGGCACTCTAAGTGCATCTAAGGGTTAAGGACGGTCTCGAACAAGAAAAAGGTATTAAAAGTGAAAAAGATATGTTCTGTAGGGAGAGAGGACTCTGTTGTTCAGAAGCATAAAATAGCAATCACAACTTTCCCATGTTTTTAGTCTTTCCAAACTAAGTAGTTATATAACTTTTCATTATTATAGGGGAGAGAAATGATGGTGGAGCACTTGCTGCTGTGACTTCTATGCAGAAATTACATGAAAAAACCAAGACCTCTTACCAACTGAGGTAAGATTCAACGAGGGCGCTGCTAAAAGTCTTCTTATTATCACTTTTATCTGCTCTTTGCGCAACACAAATACAGTTTGCAATGATGAGGGTAGCAGATTTACCTAGGTCCTTCCCTTCAGACAAAGGAGGAAAAACGGGCGTTGCATATTTAGCCGACAGACACAAAAATGTTCCACTTAAATGCTACATTTTACTTACAGACACTTGCTAGCGTAAAAGCTAATCAAAGCAACCAAGATGTTTCCAAGGTTTGTTTCTAACTGTCTTAAAACATCTTGTAACTCTTGTAAACGTTTCAGCTGTAATACAAGTGTTTTTACATTTGGAACAATAAAGTATGTCTTTATCTGATGCTAAATGGCTACGCTCACAAGCTGAGGACCATGTGGTGGACACGATGCCAAATAAGACATTGTCAAGATAAATAAAGATAGCATTGTTCTTGTAATAGAGAATATAGAGCGTAGAGTAAGTCTTAGCATTAAAAGTATCCGTTACTTCTGAAGACAGAAGCTAGTTAGCCAGTAAAGCTTACGGTTGCATCTGAAGATAAAGACAGACACTTTTCTCAGTGTATTTCTCACGACAGCCCATTGGACATGACTGCAGCATGTAGAGAAATCCAGAGATTGACAGCACATGACTTTAACAATTTGGCAGAACAACGGAAAAATGTAAATGATTCTCTTTAAATGTGGAATTCCTGCTACTCAGAAACTAATCAGAGAGCCAAAGCTGGAGGCCCACGGCCAGACAGAATTATAAAACAGCATGCATTACATGTAACTACACGCATATTAAGTGTGGAGACCTGTCTCTACATGTGCATTTACTGCTTATTAAAACACATATCAGATGTCATAGGGCAACATTTGGTCAATTCTGTTTTTGTAGATACAGCTTGAGCAGCTTCGCCAAAGGGCAGATCGTTTGAAGGGTAGGTAGGAATATTTGGGAGGTAAAATCACACACAACACAGTATATATATATATATATATATAAATGTATAATCCCTCCTTACATACCACTGTCTCTCTGCCTCGAGCTGCAGGAGTTTTGAGAGGGAGATTTAAAGCTTAAGGAGCGCAGATATTGTGATGTCTCTTTTTGAAAATCTACGGTGGGAAAGATGCCTCCCACACACACACACACACACACACAAACACGCACACACGCACACGCACGCACGCACGCATGCACGCACGCACACACACACACACAGACAGACAGACAGACAGACAGACAGACAGGCAGACAGACAGACACACAGACACACACACACACACACAGACAGACAAAAAGA
>CM062274.1:32260882-32310882 GCA_031216635.1 Dissostichus eleginoides
TTGCAAATCTTACGCAGGTTAAATATATTTTGATGATAATACTTTTCTACTTTTACTTGAGTCACATTTTGAATGCAGGACTTTTACTGTAACAGAGTATTCCTACACTCTGGTACTTCTACTTTTACTTAAGAACAAGATCTGAGTACTTCTACTTTTACTCAAGTACAAGATCTGAGTACTTCTACTTTTACTTAAGAACAACATCTGAGTACTTCTACTTTTACTTGAGTAACATTTTGAATGCCGGACTTTTACTGTAATAGAGTATTCCTACACTCCGGTACTTTTACTCAAGTACAAGATCTGAGTACTTCTACTTTTACTCAAGTACAAGATCTGAGTACTTCTACTTTTACTAAAGTACCTCTTCCACCTCTGATTGTAATCCTAATCCCCATCTTTCAGAAATGTAGTAATCTCTTTTTGTATGTAATTGAGATTACAGTTACTTCTCATATTTCCTAATGATCCGTTACTCCTGTTATTTTGAGACGTTGCACAAACCGTTTCTCATCTGGTGTTTTTTTGAGTTTGCATCACACCGTCTCCATGTCTTCCTCTCTTCTCTCTCTTCTCTCTCTTCTCTCTTTTCTCCCCTCTGGTGTCAGACTCTCTGTCACTCTCACCTCCTCCAGCCTCCTTCCTCTCACACATCTCAGTTTCTTTCTGTTTCTCCTATTCATCGCGTCCTTCTCTGGCTGTTCCTCCTGTCTCTTCCTCATCTGTTTTTCCTTTCTCATTATCCCCTTTTGTCGTCACCTCATTCTTCATTTAAACACCTTCTTCGCTCTCTGTTTCTCACACGGTTTCTCTTCCTCGGCTGATGCTCGTGTCCAGGGTTGGGACTTTAAAAATATAATCTGTTACATTACTTAGTAAATGTCATGAGTAACCTAATCTAAGTGACACAATATATGAGTAATGTAACCTGATGATATACCTTTGGATTACCTCAACTTCAAACGCAATGCAAATGAATAAAAGAGAAGCAAATATCAATACAATATGTTGTACTGAAGTGTATTATGTAAGACAACAGAACAGAAAAGAAGAAACCAAGATATTTAGGATCAAAAATGTCTCTTAAATTGACCTAGACCCTACAGAATAGTAGAGCTTACAAAAAGTGTTTTAGTTGAATATATGAATTAAAAGCAGACTGTAATAGCAACAGCAAAAGTCCTGCAATCAAAAGGTTACTTAAGTATAAGTACAAAAGCATTGTCAACTAAATGTACTAAAAGTACTCATTATGCAAATTAGTTAGACTCTTAAAAGACTCTAAAGTCTGATTTAACACTTGGTTATATTTCACATCATTCATCCAGATCTGTGAAGTAACTAAAGGTATTAAATACATGTAGTGGAGTAGAAGTACACCTTTTACCTCTGAACTGTAGAGGAGTAGAAGTACACAGTAGCAGAAAATGGAAATACTCAAAATTGTACTTAATTACATTACAGTACCTGAGTAAATGTACTTAGTTTCGTGATCTGATTACGTATTTTCTTCACGTAACTAAGAGAACACAGTTTCTGTCCCCTGATAATCCCGTTAAATGTAATCCGTTACTCCGTTAGTTTGAGATGCTTCACTAACTCTTCCTCATCTGTTTTTCTCCTCTCTCATTATCCCCCAGTCTTTTGTAATCACCTCATTCTTCATTTAAACACCTTCTTCCCTGTCTGTTTCTCACACTCCTCCTCCTCCCTACCACAGAGTCTATTATTTCTGTCATCATCTCTTCAGCAGAGCCAAGCCAAATCAATCAAATACATAATCGCACGCACCTGTAAAACTCATACGTCCAAAACAAGGAACTGGACTGTCTGACAAAATGTCCACTTTAATAAGCAATTCAAGTTTATACAGAGGTAGAAGGGGGGCCCTGCTCCGTCATTACTTTCTTTTTCGAAGACCCATGGCCTAACGTACAAACAAAATGACCCCCAAAACACTTAGAAACTCACCTTTTAAACTTTTAAAGAAAGATGGACACCATTGGTGGAGGTGATAGGAGGAAACTGGGATTAACACACCCCAAAATAATATAATATGGGTTCTTTAAAATGAGGTATATGGATATTTTTCCTAAGTATATTGTAATATGTAGGATGACCTTATATACTGTATAACCAATCTTTTATTTAGTTTGTGTTATACCTGTATTATTAACGTTCTCAGTGTTATTATTGATTTGATCTCTATACGTTTTGTTTTATATTCTTATGTTGATTTTTGGGGGATTTGAGACCTTCGACATGTTGTGACCCCTTGTTAAAGAAATTGAAGTACTACTCCATGTAAAGGGGAATGTGAGATAATAACTAATAAAGAATACGTTTAAAACCACACATACGTCCACCAGTAATTCTTTTAAACCTCACGATCCTCCCAGCCTCTCTTGTCAGTGCCTGATTAGCAAATCCAGCCTCACCAACACAAACATGTTTCCTCCTATTACACATGGTGTCACACTGCTTTCTAATCACAACCACACGCAATTCCTGGAGCGAGCGGAGCAGAAAAGACCTGCAATAAAAGAGGAATGTGCACCTGAGCTAAGGGATGAGCAACAGGGGAGACAGGGAGCAGAAGTTTAGCTCACCATCTGGCCAGGTTTCAGCTGCGTAAAAATGCAGAAATGTAAATCAAACATGCATCCACCCTAGTGTACTGAATTCCTCTATAGTCTTATGAAACAACCTTATGGATAGACTACATTTTCAGCATTTAGATTTAAAGATTTAAAGGATTTATCCGTCATAAAAACAGGAGATACAGCGTTGTTTCGGCTAAGAACATCTTGAGTCTAAAGCTCCTCCAACAATGCAACATATGATATACTTAAGGGTAAGAAAAAGACATACAACAGTGCAATCAAAGAGCGCATGCTGCATGGATAGTATTGGAGTATACAGGGTGTTAAAACACATGTGTGCTGATGATGATGTGTCTTACCTTCTTCCTCCCGGCTGCAGAAAGGCAGCAGATGTATCCAGAAAGATCCTGCACGCAACACTCGTTCTTCTTCAAACTATTGTTTCCCAGCCAGCTCCTCTCCTGTGTCTACCTCACACACACACATGCACACACACATACAAACACACACACACACACAGCTTGTCTGAGTGCTATTCTCTCCTCCCTCTGTCTCTCTCTCTCTCTCACATCCTCCTCTCTCTCTCTCTCAGAGTGAAATCACCATAAAGAGGGATCAGCCTGGATGCTCTGCCTGTGAGGACGCTTTGTCACATGTGGATCGTGACACAGCAATCATATATCATACGCCCTTTCTCTGTCTCTCTCTGTTTCCCACACACACACACACACACACACACACACACACACACACACACACACACACAGCTGACCCACGACACGCTCCTCGGCGGCAAATGGGAATTCCAGCTCTGCTCGGCCCATCAGCGGAGGGCCGACCAAAAGCTAGAGCCAGTTTTACGAGGTCAGGGTTATAAAACTGTTAGCAGATTTAGTTTATTTAAAAACAACTGGCCCCGGTGGCCTTCCTCTTCACGCGCTCTCTCCTACCAGCACACATGGGGGGAGGAAGTACTCCGGTTTTACACCTAAAACACATTAAAGTGGCAATACTAAAGTGTTAAAATACAACAGAAACTCCCTGCTTTCAAACCTTACTTTAGCTAAAGCACAAAAGGTTAGAAAAGTACTAAAAAACGTCCCTTTTCACGCTTGCTTTGTAACTGCTAATCCTCTCCCACTCGGTTTAGCCTGGTTACATATTGCATCTGTTTTGTTGTTGTTTTCTTTATTTGCTTGTAATGACTCTTTGAGGCGGAGGAAAAAAGTGTGGGCCTCACAAGGGGGGAACACGAGTATTTGTATACATGTGTTTTTGTCTGTGTTGCACAAAGCCAGATTCTCATGATATTTCTTGCCAGTTTGTCTTTTTTATTTACAGTTTGAAGAGTGTGTAGAGGTAGCTATGATACATTTGAACATTACTCAGTTACAGTATGTAGTGTCTCTACTTTAAAGAGTCCTCTCCTGCAGATGTTCAGGTGTATATCAGTATGTAGTGTCTCTACTTTAAAGAGTCCTCTCCTGCTGATGTTCAGGTGTATATCAGTATGTAGTGTCTCTACTTTAAAGAGTCCTCTCCTGCTGATGTTCAGGTGTATATCAGTATGTAGTGTCTCTACTTTAAAGAGTCCTCTCCTGCAGATGTTCAGGTGTATATCAGTATGTAGTGTCTCTACTTTAAAGAGTCCTCTCCTGCTGATGTTCAGGTGTATATCAGTATGTAGTGTCTCTACTTTAAAGAGTCCTCTCCTGCTGATGTTCAGGTGTATATCAGTATGTAGTGTCTCTACTTTAAAGAGTCCTCTCCTGCTGATGTTCAGGTGTATATCAGTATGTAGTGTCTCTACTTTAAAGAGTCCTCTCCTGCTGATGTTCAGGTGTATATCAGTATGTAGTGTCTCTACTTTAAAGAGTCCTCTCCTGCTGATGTTCAGGTGTATATCAGTATGTAGTGTCTCTACTTTAAAGAGTCCTCTCCTGCTGATGTTCAGGTGTATATCAGTATGTAGTGTCTCTACTTTAAAGAGTCCTCTCCTGCTGATGTTCAGGTGTATATCAGTATGTAGTGTTTCTACTTTAAAGAGTCCTCTCCTGCTGATGTTCAGGTGTATATCAGTATGTAGTGTTTCTACTTTAAAGAGTCCTCTCCTGCTGATGTTCAGGTGTATATCAGTATGGAGTGTCTCTACTTTAAAGAGTCCTCTCCTGCTGATGTTCAGGTGTATATCAGTATGTAGTGTCTCTACTTTAAAGAGTCCTCTCCTGCTGATGTTCAGGTGTATATCAGTATGTAGTGTCTCTACTTTAAAGAGTCCTCTCCTGCTGATGTTCAGGTGTATATCAGTATGTAGTGTCTCTACTTTAAAGAGTCCTCTCCTGCTGATGTTCAGGTGTATATCAGTATGTAGTGTCTCTACTTTAAAGAGTCCTCTCCTGCTGATGTTCAGGTGTATATCAGTATGTAGTGTCTCTACTTTAAAGAGTCCTCTCCTGCTGATTTTCAGGTGTATATCAGTATGTGGTGTCTCTACTTTAAAGAGTCCTCTCCTGCTGATGTTCAGGTGTATGTCAGTATGTAGTGTCTCTACTTTAAAGAGTCCTCTCCTGCTGATGTTCAGGTGTATATCAGTATGTAGTGTCTCTACTTTAAAGAGTCCTCTCCTGCTGATGTTCAGGTATATATCAGTATGTAGTGTCTCTACTTTAAAGAGTCCTCTCCTGCTGATGTTCAGGTGTATATCAGTATGTAGTGTCTCTACTTTAAAGAGTCCTCTCCTGCTGATGTTCAGGTGTATATCAGTATGTAGTGTCTCTACTTTAAAGAGTCCTCTCCTGCTGATGTTCAGGTGTATATCAGTATGTAGTGACTCTACTTTAAAGATCCTCTCCTGCTGATGTTCAGGTGTATATCAGTATGTAGTGTTCTACTTTAAAGAGTCCTCTCCTGCTGATGTTCAGGTGTATATCAGTATGTAGTGTTTCTACTTTAAAGAGTCCTCTCCTGCTGATGTTCAGGTGTATATCAGTATGGAGTGTCTCTACTTTAAAGAGTCCTCTCCTGCTGATGTTCAGGTGTATATCAGTATGAGTGTCTCTACTTTAAAGAGTCCTCTCCTGCTGATGTTCAGGTGTATATCAGTATGTAGTGTCTCTACTTTAAAGAGTCCTCTCCTGCTGATGTTCAGGTGTATATCAGTATGTAGTGTCTCTACTTTAAAGAGTCCTCTCCTGCTGATGTTCAGGTGTATATCAGTATGTAGTGTCTCTACTTTAAAGAGTCCTCTCCTGCTGATGTTCAGGTGTATATCAGTATGTAGTGTCTCTACTTTAAAGAGTCCTCTCCTGCTGATTTTCAGGTGTATATCAGTATGTGGTGTCTCTACTTTAAAGAGTCCTCTCCTGCTGATGTTCAGGTGTATATCAGTATGTAGTGTCTCTACTTTAAAGAGTCCTCTCCTGCTGATGTTCAGCTTCACTCAGCGATGGAAGTCATTTTTCTCAAACACGTCACATAATCTGAGGAAAACAGAAAGCTTGCATTCCTCACTCACGTTTAGAAAATATACAGGATATCATTTTTGGATTATCCGTCTGTAAACAATCAGGGTGCCTGTTTGGAAACGATGAAAACAACCATAAGCAGAGTGAAATGAAACGACCTCATCTGAGATAAAACTGGCAGTAAACTTTAATGAATGGAAAGATATTAATGAGAGAGGCGTCACACGAGAGATAAACCTCCTCACACACTGCTGCCAAATGATTGAGATATATTACGACGGCTGCTTTGCTTTTCTTTCTGCATTTCAAGGTTGGTTTTGATCGTTTTAAAAAATGACTTCTGGGCGACTGAGGCTCCATGCTGGCAGAGACACACACATTTCTCCTGATGGCATGGCCGACGGTGTGTGAATGTAAAAAGCTTTGAGGATAAGTAAAGACGGGATAAAGCGATATATAAATACAGTCCATTCAGCAAAATGAGCAGCGTTAAATCCAAAACTGACACTAATGGCGACGGTTTAATCCTCTTATCGAGGCGTGGAAGGATTACAGAGATAAAGAAATACACAGACAGTGTAGAAATACTTATACAAGTAAAAGTCGGTAACTTAAGTAAAAACACAGAAGTATTAGCATTAAATATATTTCAATTACCAAAACTACTACTCATTTTGCAAACTGGCCATTTTCTTGAATAATAATACATATTATATTTATTGATTATAATTAATGAAGCGTTATTGTGTACAACATTTCAATTTGGTTAAGGTTTATAATTGGATTGGATTAGATTATATATTGAGGAATAAGACCCTTTATGTATCGCCATGGGGACATTCAGTTGTTACTAACTGGTGAAAATAAGGAAGATTTTTTTTAAAGTACAGGATTTCCTTCCAAATTGTATTGGAGTAGAAGTGTGAAGTAGCATAACATCGAAATACTCAAATCAATTACAAGTATTTCAAAATTGTACCTAAGTAGTACATGTTGGTTACTTTCCACCAGTGCAAAGACATCCCATTGTATAGTACCAAAGTACTGAGTATGCATTCCTTAAAAAGGACTCACGCAGAATGGGGGAGGTTTAAAATAGCATCAAATATATCAAAAATATTTGAGTCTCATTTAAAAAAGAAAAGGCAGCCAAACTGCGTGGGAAGTGCGACGCCAAAGTAGGTGAAAAAGAATAACATGAGCTGACAGCATGTGTTCAGATACTCATTTATACCACACATATACAAACACACACACACACACACACCAACACACACTCTGTCCTGGTATGCAGAGTGAAAACTCTCGGGGGAAATAAGGGGAGCAAGCAGCAAACTAAGTAGAGCTTAGAGGGTCAAAAGTTTAAGAAGCACAATTACCTGAAAGACCTCGGCTGACCCCCAAATTTCTCACCTTCTGTTCCCTTTAAACACACACACACACACACACACACACACACACACACACACACACACACACACACCTTCGACAGAGGCGATTTACAGCCACCACCAACAGGCTCCTACAGAGAGACAGTTTGTATTTTTGAATGATCACCGCTGAGAACAGTGTCGGATTGAAAAGCCATAACTCACCGGGACACAGCGGTGGGAAAAGTATTCGGGTTCTACTTCTTTGAGTAAAAGTACTAATACCACACTGTAAAAATACTGCATCAAGAATGGCACTTAAGTAAAAGTATATGATTAGGAAAATGTACCTAAAATATTAGCAGTAAAAGTATTGATTGCAGAGAAAACTCAAGAAATATTTTTGAAATATTTTAAAGCAAAAGCAGGAAATTCTTCACATTTAAGAAGCTGTGAAATATTTTGAAACAAAACTTCTTAGCAAGATTGCTGCCAATGAATTTCCTGTTAACCTACTCATGGTGTAGTTACTTGAATATAATGTTGGATGGTTTAATCTTTACCAAATAATCATATTTCTAAAGTTTTTCTTAGGTGTTGTGTGTCAAAATCTAAATTTAAAGCATCTAGTAAACACATCTGTAAAATAAATGTGGTGTGTACAAAATGTTGCCACCAAAACGTAGTAGAGTAGAAGTATTACATTACTTAATTTTAGCTGACGCTTTTATCCAAAGCGACGTACAGTAAGTGCAATAAACCACAGAGATTCACACTAAGAACAGTGCTGACATATTCCCTTCAAACAAGCAACATCATTGTAAGTGCTGCTGCAGAGTTCAACTCTTATAATACATTCATTTTTATAGCGCTTTTCCTGGTGCTCAAAGACGCTTCACATAAAATCAGACACTGAAACAGTACAAATAATTTATTGAGAAGTAAATGAAAATACCCAGTAAAGTACAAGTACCTCAAACAGAGGTGGGAAGTAGTGGAGTACAAAAACTTCGTTACTGTACTTAAGTACATGTCTCTGGTATCAGTACTTTACTCCACTACTTATTTTTCTGACGACTTTTTACTTTGACTTCTTACATTTCTAACCCAAATACCTTTACTTTCTACTTCTTACATGTTGAACCCAAATACCTGTACTTTCTACTTCTTCCATGTTCCAAACAGGCTGGTTCCTTTAGTTTGAATGTGTGTTTGGTGGCGTGATCATTATTATTTAGAGTCATTGCGTGCCTATTGATTTGAACACGATCCGTGTATCCATCATTTCCTGGTCTTCTCTAAAGAAGAGGGACCAATGAAAACGTTGTCATGTTGCCGTTGTTCAGCATGGAAACATTCATTAGCTAACAATGACATTATTGTTCTATTAATATAAAGGGAGGTCAGGTACTCTTTAAAACAGCTGCTAGTTATGGGTACTTTTTACTGAAGTACATTTCAAAGCCTCTTTACTTTTACTTGAGTAAAGAAGTTTAGTCAGTACTTCTACCTTCACCAGAGTATTTTTAAACACGAGTATATTACTCTCCCCCTCTGCCTGGCTGGATCTGAGCGCCTCTGCTTGCTTCCCTCAGCTTGAGGAGTGGTGACAGGGAGTAAATGGCTGCAGATAATGTATCATAATATCACATTAAGAAAATGCTCAGCGAAGCCAAATGTGAATCCCATCTGCAGACGGGGAGCGGGGGGAAAGCCGCCAGCAGACGGAAGATAAATGGAGCAAAAGGAGGGAATTCGGTGGGAGGACTTACCGCCACAAAAGCTGCTTTCTGACAACTTGTTAAAACGCTCTCACTTTGAGCAGCGGGCGAACGGACAGTAATAATGACTCTGGGTGACAGCTGTTGAGAGGGTTTTAGGGTTATTAAGAACCCTTTACTCCCGCCACTGTTTATCTACATTTCACCCTGGATATAAGTCCATTTTAGTGATGTGTCACCGCCTGGTTAGCATTTCAGAGAATAGCCTGAGGATGTGCACATTAGTGATTAGGATGCAGGTCAGGTTGCACCCTTGTTTTATTAGTGAAGTACTTAGTTAAAGTAGTAATACCACAGTGTAGAAATACTCTAGTACAAGTAAAAGTCCTGCAATAAACATCTAACTTAAGTGAAAGTACAACATAAGAATGTAATTGTCATAACTGCACTGTAGCTATGCACAAAATGTCCAAGTACTCTTCCTGTAACACAACAACTTTCCGAATAGTATGTTTTATTATTGAATTATAATTACAAATGCATTCATGTGTTCATCTTGCAGCTGAAGGTGGAGTTTATCTTTTTACTATATATTATAAAGTGCTGTGTAGCTTGTACAAGTCAGAAAGGGACCAATAAAGGGGAGGCGTGTGGCGCAGTGGGTTAGTGTGTTGGTGTTCGGATCAGGGGAGCACAGGTTCAAACCCCACTGCAGTCAGCATGTCGTTGTGTCCCTGAGACACTTCACCCCAAACTGCTCCTGTGGGGATTGTCCACAGTATTGAGTATGTAAGTCGCTTTGGATAAAAGCGTCTAACATGTCATGTAATGTAATAAAGTTGCATGTTGACCTATAATAATGCATGATAAACTAGAATAGGACTAATGGCCATTCACTTGTTCGTTGGATATTCCCATTTTCCAAAGTTTGGACGTTGGTTATTTGACTTTTATGTGTTCATGAGCGTAACGTAGAAACAACATGGGCGTGAATGTGTTGATGCCGTTTCTATGAATTGTCCTAATTGGGAACTTTTTGCTCTTATTCTGACACAACATTTAACAACACAAACTCATTGACTCTATATGTTAACACAAGTAAAAACATAACTCAGGTATCACGCCCTGTAATTCAAATCCAACCCAAAATGTAATGTTTTCTCCGTTTGGAACATCCTGGCTGAACCAAGTTTAATGAAACTATGGAACAAATGTATCTCAAACCACATTAAAGCCGCAATGTGAAACGAAAAGTGAAACATTATTCATGTCTGCCCTGTAATTCGAATCTGCTCGAAAATGAAATTGGTTCTTTCTTGGACAATGCTTCAACTTTCCACCAAGTTTTATTAAAATCTGACAAATACTTTTCCTGCTACACACAGACAAACCAAATGGAAAACACAACCTCCTTGGCAAATGATTTGTAGATAGATTTTGTTTTATTGTTTTCTCAGATAAACGCAGTGGAGTAAAACACACATTTAACTCTGAATTGTGGCGGGTTAGAAGTATATAGTAGCAGGAAATGGAAATACTCGAGTAAAGTACTAAAATTGTACTTAGTAATTGAGTAAAAGTACTTTATACACGGCTTACTTGATCACGGTTGCTAAGGAGGATCAAGGGAAGGAAGGAAAGAGGTCAAAAAACATCAGAGAACTTACTACAAGAAGAAAGACAGGAAGTAGGCACTAAAGGGAACAGCAGAAGAAGACAGAAAGGAAGTAAACACTAAAGGGAACACTAGAACAAGAAAGACAGGAAGTAGGCACTAAAGGGAACAGCAGAAGAAGACAGAAAGGAAGTAAACACTAAAGGGAACAGCAGAAGAAGACAGAAAGGAAGTAAACACTAAAGGGAACAGCAGAAGAAGACAGAAAGGAAGTAAACACTAAAGGGAACAGCAGAAGAAGACAGAAAGGAAGTAAACACTAAAGGGAACACTAGAAGAAGACAGACAGGAAGTAAACACTAAAGGGAACACTAGAAGAAGACAGACAGGAAGTAAACACTAAAGGGAACAGTAGATCAGTGCCATGGATGTTTAATAAGAACTGGATACAGCGTCGGAGGTCTCGTTCTTTTCTATGAGAGCTGCTCATTGGCTCATGAGGACAAAATGGCCTGACATTTTCGAGAGCAAAACGTCACAAATTACCCATCATGCCTTGCTGTCAGAGCAGAAGTATACCCGTACGTAGCTTATAGAGTGGTGCAGTGACGCGTCCTAACACCCGGAAGTAAGTTAGCATTTTACCACTTCCGGTTCCTTCGACAAAAAAGCAATGGGATTTCTCCATAGGTTTTTTGAAAATAGCTGAAATAAGGTCTGTGGTTGAGACACATTGAAGAGACGGATCACGTTTTGTTCTACGACATTAAATCCATCAGCAGTGACCCCACTGGTGATTCCTGAAGAGTTGACGTGTCTGAAAAACGATGGTTGTTACCAAGTGGCTGAATAGGACTACAGAAGTTGCTTCAACTCGTACAATTTTGAATCTGTAGTTTTGAATATGGATCTTAAAGGGGACCTATCATGCAAAATGCACTTTGTGATGTCTTTTATACATCAATATGTGTCCCCGGTGCGTCGGGGAACTCACGCAGCGTCAGAAAATAAAACCCTCTCTCTTTTCCTCCGTACCCAAATCTTTTAAAAACGGGTGTACAACGAGCGGATACAGATTCCATCCGACCTGACGTCAAATCGGCGGAGGACCCACAGAGAGTTGCCATCAGAAACAATGCCTGACGTGTTTTGGACGTAATCTCGTCTTTGTTTACATTAGCAAGCCTCGCTAACACTCAGAGCTAACCTGTACTGGAGAGCACATGTGTTTAAAAAGCAGGAACTAAAAAAAGAACTCACGTTGTGATAAACCCGCAAGAGAAAAAGCATTTGAGCTCCATACTGTTTCAGAAATAATCCTTGATGTGGTTTAGAACAGGATGGCGTTTTATCACAGCAGAATTTAACTTTATCTCCGGTAGAATTCTGATCAGGCATTAGCTCCGCCTCCTCTTCTTTTCTTTTTTTCAAGCTAAGGACCCAAGATCCGCGTTCCTCTAACAGGGCTGCAAAAGAGGGGTTTGAGCAGTATGAGGCATGGCTACCATGGGGGATCTGTTTGGGATTTGAAGCAGAACACTTCACAGACATGTTTTGTATAGGCATGGCCCTACAATATATGTTTCAAATATAGCATGATAGGTCCACTTTAAGTTGACGTGACGTTGAAGCAGCGACCCTGCTGTAGTTTGTTATAGCATAACGTTAGCATTTTGCTTCTGGCGACTAGATTTATGATTCGAAAATGATAAAAGTAGGGTAGACATGTGGAGATTATCCTGCTGAACAAAACGTGATCCGTCTCTTCAATGTGTGTCAACCACAGACCTTATTTCCAGCTGTTTTCCAAAATCCTATGGAGAAATCCCATTGCGTTTTTGTCGAAGGAACCGGAAGGAGTTTACTTCCAGGTTTTAGGACGCGTCACTGTGGTACCCTGTATAGAGCAGAGTTGAGTTTCCCCTTAAGTCCCGCCTCCTGTCATTAAGCCCCGCCCCGATCTCCCTCTCACGGCTCAGTAGAATGAATGGAGAGAGAAAATAAATCTGGATTCAGCTTTTAGTTCATTTTACAACTTTAAGGACCTAATGATTCTAATAAGGGATAAACAAGTGTTCGTGCTGGGTAGTTTATTTTTTTTTTTTAAAATGATCCGCTGATTTACAGACGTCTCTTTCCCCATGTTAGTCAATGGGAAAAAGTCTTTCTGGGCCCAGTGACGTCACGGACTGATACGGAAGTTGTAGTACCGCCGTTTGGCCACAATGAATATATTCCTCAGAGTACGGAGCACTTCCTGGGGGCTTGATCAGTGCTGCCATCATTTTAAATGTTGTTGTTGTTGTTGTCACAATTCCAGCTGTTTTGGGCGACGTGGAACAGATTATTTATTTCTTAGCAGGAGCAATATGATCCCTTTAAAGTAAATAAAACAGATTAAGTTACCGTCTACCTTTAGTGTGATGTTGCAGTAGTCTTGGTCTCCATCAGGCCTCACCTCTGCTTCAGGTGTTTCTATATAAAGGTGTGCCCAGTAGCCCCAGTAGATGATGAGGTGTGACCTGACTGGGATTAGTGGGGCAGGTCAAAGCTTAAAAACACAATCTGCCTGTGGGCACGCTGTCCTAATACCAGACACCTTTATCTTTGGCACGTTAGACAAGAATTTGGGCTGATATGACTGACTGTTAAACACCTGAATTATTGAAAGAACATCCATAACATTCATCTGTCTGCAACTTAACAGAGGGGGGAAGTAATGGAGTACAAATACTTTGTTACTGTACTTAAGTACATGTTTCTGGTATCAGTACTTTACTCCACTACTTATTTTTCTGACGACTTTTTACTTTGACTTCTTACATTTTGAACACAAATACCTGTACTTTCTACTTCTTACATGTTGAACACAAATACCTGTACTTTCTACTTCTTACATTTTGAACCCAAATACCTGAACTTTCTACTTCTTACATGTTGAACACAAATACCTGTACTTTCTACTTCTTACATGTTCCAAACAGGCTGGTTCCTTTAGTCTGAATGTGTGTTTGGTGGCGTGATCATTATTATTTAGAGTCATTGCGTGCCTATTGATTTGAACACGATCCGTGTATCCATCATTTCCTGGTCTTCTCTAAAGAAGAGGGACCAATGAAAACGTTGTCATGTTGCCGTTGTTCAGCATGGAAACATTCATTAGCTAACAATGACATTATTGTTCTATTAATATAAAGGGAGGCCAGGTACTCTTTAAAACAGCTGCTAGTTATGGGTACTTTTTACTGAAGTACATTTCAAAGCCCTCTTTACTTTTACTTGAGTAAAGAAGTTTAGTCAGTACTTCTACTTTGACCAGAGAATTTTTAAACACGAGTATCTGTACTTCTGCTTGAGTAAAGGATGTGTGTACTTTAACCCTCTCTGCAACTTACACATTTATCTAATATATCATATTCCAATTACTTGAATATAGACTCTCCTTGCACTATTCTATCTGTTTTATTGTGTTGCTCTGTTGGAGGAGCCTGTGACCTAAGGTTTTCATTGATATATTTACACTGTAGCTATGTACAAATCACAATTAATCTTGAATACGATGCTAAAACTCTGGTCATCTACCCGGAGAGTTTAATATCCACCATGTCAGTTGTCAACAGTAGATCTATGTTATTTTGCTTAAAGACTTTTTCAAGGAGGTTCACAATATCTGTTTGGGGCATTTGTGCTGAAAAAGAAGTCAAAAACATTGAATTATTCATATTTTCATTAGAATTGTTCAACTTGAATAACTGCATTAAAAAAGCTGAGTCAGAATAGTACAACATTTATTTAATTTATTAGAATTGAAGTGGTTTCCAATAACCTGAGGTTTTGTAACTCTGTGAAACGGTAAGTGAGCCTTGTTTGGAGCTGTTTTTGTAATGTCATTAAATTGGCGCTCACGCTGTAAACCAAACCCATAATTCCAATGAATTTGAAACTGAATGTTATATTCTAAAAACTGTATTCGACACTAACTTAAAAACCCAACTTATAAATACTTCTACATTCAGTTCTCACAAGACAAGGTCAGTTCTTGCCAATAAATGTTAGTATATGAACAAAATATGTGAAAATATGAGACGTTTTCTTGTTTCTGCCACTTTGGGTTTAATCTATTGAAACCAAGAACAAACATGAACAAAATTCAGGGTTCTTACACCTTTTCCAAAGTCAAATTCAAGCACTTTTCAAGGTGCATATCAAGCTTTTCAAGCATCTTACAGCTGTTGTAAATTACATATTTATACACATACTTATCCTCAAATGATTATTTCCCTACCTCACATAAAATCAGATGTTCTTTATGCTATGAACAACCAAATGTGTGTTTCGTGATAGCATTCTACATGAGGATGATCAATTGAAGAAGAAGAAAACTAAGTGTAATATTTCACAATGAGTGACCCATCTGTAAGTAGACTGGGCATCCCATATAACCTGGCTGAGTCGATATACAACAATCAGCCAAATAACTTTTCAATACATTCTTTATGAACATGTTGGAGGTCCTCAGGTTGGCAGTGAACATAAGGCTCTCCCAGGTTAGGCCAAAGGGTGCATTATATGCACACATATACTGTATCAACTCAAAGGTGAATTTTCCTTCACATTGAATCAGCAATCAGAAATTATGCAAATCAAATCAACTTCCAATCAGTCTTTGAGCTCCTTGAGTTGAAAAAGCAAACCAACAACCTGCACGGAACACTGCACTGAATCATTCAAGGTCAGGCTAAACAGCATACGGCCTATCAGGGAGGGTCTTTCAGTTCCTTGAGTTTCTCCGTTAGCTGTCTCTCCAAAGTCTCCAGATGTCTTTCCTTTTCCTCAGCAGCTCTTCCAAGGCCATTGGGCGTGGAGATGAAGCTTAGTTTTCTTTTTATGCAACTGTGTACTTCTACTCCTCTACAGTTCAGAGGTACATGGTGTACTTTGACTCCACTACAGTTCAGAAGTAAATGGTGTACTTTGACTCCACTACATGTATTTAATCCCTTTAGTTACTTTACAGATGTGGATGAATGATGTGAAATATAATGAAGTGTTAAATCAGACTTTAGTTCCACCTGGAGTAAATTCACAAGCTACCCTGCAGTATACAAAGCCATTCAAACTAGCTGCACCTTTACCAGCTTTGATAACACTTTAATGATCAATCATTATAAAACATATCATATATATTATTCTGAAATGGAGCCTCAGTGACCTTTGAGATATCACGCTCTTTCAATCCCAAGAAAACATTCCTCCTCAAAGACACATTCACCTCTGACAGACTTTCACTTGTGTTCTAGAGTGATCCTGTGGATGAACTCAAGAAACACTATCTCCGCCTACAAGGCCTTCCCCTTCCCTCTTTCCCAAAGTGCAGCCTCTCCTACTAATAGGTGCAGATAACTTTCACCTCATGACCCCAACCAAAAGAGTCTCTTTGGGTCCACAGGGGGCACCAATAGCCCCCCAGCTAGGTTCAAATACAAGATCTCACTCTCACCCATCAGTGCATCCACGGGAACGCTCCTTCATCCCTCAAGGAACTACTCTCCTCACAAACCTCCACACGCAGCCTCCATTCTACAACCAACCATCTGCTTCCCCCCCCAGGACCAAACTCCACACCATGGGGGGGCTTTCTGTTCACCTGTGGAATTCCCTCCCAGACAAACTGAGGACTCCACAGACCACTGACTCCTTTAAGAAGGGCCTAAAAAAGACTTTTTTTAAACTTGAGATTACTTTTAGCAATGAAAGGTGCTTTACAAATAAAATGCATTATTCTTATTAATGGGGCGAAGCCTGCGAGCTAGTTCAGGCAGTCAACTCGAGCACTTATGGTGCATTCATACATAACGCCCCTTGCCACTACAACCAACCAAACAGAGTCTCCTAATATGCCGCTCTATTTAACCTGCCAGATATATCTCTATGCATTGCTTGCTGCAGCTACTTCCACGTCACTGCTGCTTGCCTGCCCCACCACCACCCCAGCTTCCACCTGTAGGCTCGGGGGGGGGGTTAGTTATTTAATCATCACTCATCGTGCTATGTATATCTGTGGAGTGATGAGGCCCGAGCCTAGACGCCAAACTCAACTATATGCTGCTTCTAATAAACATGTTAAAGAAACACGTGAGTTGTCTGACTGAATTATCATTAGGTTGGACACTCCAAGGGCCCCCCCTATTCAGGAGCCATCGGATGCCCCCCAGAGTCTCTTCACCCCAACTTGAACCCCCGATGCCGAACTCAGTCGTCAGGTGGAAAAACTATGGCAGATAGGTGTCCTCCCCTTTCAGGAAGGGCAAGGCATCACCAGATCCAAGCGCCCCTCCAGTCCAGTGGACCTCCTTCCAGCAGCTCATTGACCGGGTCCTGCGTCACTCTCAGTATGCAGATATCCGGATGACTACATCGTTCAAAGTGAGATGTTGGGGCAGTAAAGGCGGGGCTCCAAGCTAACCTGAAGAAGAGTGAGTTGGGGTATCTGGGGTCGATGGAGTCTCCTCTTTGGTGCCGGGATGGGAGGGAGGTGGTGGTAGGTAGCAGCAGGTGTATGTGCAACACATCTTCTTAAGAAAAGCTTTAAGTACAATTGATTGTTTTTGTTCATTTAATATTGAGGAGAGCTAACAGGAAGTCTCTCATCAGCTGCAGCCTTCTTCTTTATCTTCCAAAATGCCTCCGTGCTCCTCTTTACGTCTCAAACTCGCCCCGTGATGAATAAACTGGGAACAAAGAAAACCTGAGCTTGCAGATTTGTCTGGAACACCAGAAACACACTGAGCAATAACTACATTTTAACTAAGTGTTGAAACCTCAATAAATAAAGTTCACACGGTACGACCTCTCACCTTTCTGTGTGTCTTCACTTCCTGTCACCTGAGAGGAGAAGGAGAGAGAGAGAGAATGATGATGATGATGATAAAACAAAGAGAAACAGCCAGAATGATGAAGAGAGAGAAAGAAGAGTGTTGTTTTCCTCTGAGGTCATGCTCCATTAAAGAGTTTCATATCTTGATGAATGGAGGATATGGTTTCAGTACTCACAGGTCTTCTGGATCGTGGCTCTGAACGGCTCATCCTCTCTGATCCTGTAGAGATGAACACAATCCAACAGTTTGAGATCCAGTTTAAAATAAGTGTTAGTTCTTTGAGTCAGCTTCAGAGTCCTGATCTCAGGCTTTACATCCCATCATATCTTCTCTGCAAACACTACGACTGCCTGCCACAGCTCTCAGCTGCATGACAGGAAGTAACCAGTCATTGGTCTAGAACAGGGGGGTCCAAACCTTTTTCACAGAGGGCCACATACAGAAACATATATAAAGGTCTGGGCCGCTCTCTAGAGGTTTACTGCCTCATAAGTTCAGTTCTAAGTCAGGAAACTCAATCAGATGAAGGGAAAGGATGCTTGTTACTTGAAGATGCTTTAAGAAACAAGCAGCTCCCAGCTCTCCAGAGGGTTTACTTTATTTAGTTGGAATGCTGATACAGCATTCCAACTAAATGTTATTCAAAATCTTGATTCCGCCCGTTATTTTGCCGGTCTTCTCCTCCCGCATTGAACATCGCAGAAACTCCGTTCAAACATCAAAACGTTCAGCTCGGTCGGGAATCGATGGCTATTACTTTTCTCATTCATAACTTTCATAATTCCAGAGATATATCCCATAATTAATCACATTTTTAACCATTGAAGTCAATGGAGAAACTCTTCAGACTTGAACAATCTTCATGCAACTTCAACTGCTAACTGCTCCTTCATACTTTCACTCAGAAACCTCATTCCAACTTTAAAATGTTACACATCTTTCTGACATTATTCGTGTAACACAACTTTTAAATCTGATTCATACTTTAGAGATATTAAACATTGTTCAGATCTTGGTAAAGAGGCCTTCTTCAGATTTTAGAGTGCGTGATGTCACAGCTAGAGTGTAGGACAGCTTGAAATTTGCCTTCATATTTTTTTTTAAACCTGCCATAATTCCCAAACCCTACATTCCTGAGACATAATTTTTCATGAGAAACGTAGGAAAACATCTCGTAGCTTGAAAAATGACAAATAATTAAGCAAAAAATAATTAAACAAAATGCCTCTTGAGGGCATGAAGTGACAAAAACCTTCAACATGTCTCCATTAAAGCCCATTGTAAGTTCAGGCTGATATTTCCTCACAGCAGCAGCCGCACACCTTTAGTTAATCTGCCAAAAAGGCCACATTATTAACCCGAAAGTACACAAAAATTACACTTCAGATGCTCAACTTCCTTGACATGCTTCACGTTTTGAAATTTCACAGATATCTGTTACGGTTCTTCGACAAAACGTTCACATGTAAGAGGTTTATCTCTCATTCAGAACAATGAAAATGCTCTCCTCTCACTGATTACTGCACATCACCATGGAAACCTTTGATCTCTGGACACGTCGTTAGCTCAAATATAAACACCTGTGTCATGGAACACGATGATGTCATAACTCCAACTGACATGCTCAGAGCAGCAGACTTCAGATAATGGTTAATGGTCCTGCCCTCAACAGCTCTACGTCAATTATGGGGTGTCATCATATGCCGTTTCCATGGAAACATCAAGAGAAGAGAGAGAGGGCGATCAAGAGAAGAGAGAGAGGGTGATCAAGAGGAGAGAGAGAGGGCGATCAAGAGAAGAGAGAGAGGGTGATCAAGAGGAGAGAGAGAGGGCGATCAAGAGGAGAGAGAGAGGGCGATCAAGAGAAGAGAAAGAGGGTGATCAAGAGAAGAGAGAGAGGGCGATCAAGAGAAGAGAGAGAGGGCGATAGAAGAGTGAGAGGGCGATCAAGAGAAGAGAGAGAGGGCGATCAAGAGGAGAGAGAGAGGGCGATCAAGAGAAGAGAGAGAGGGCGATCAAGAGAAGAGAGAGAGGGCGATCAAGAGAAGAGAGAGAGAGTGATAGAAGAGTGAGAGGGTGAGCAAGAGAAGAGAGAGAGGGCGATCAAGAGACAGTCCAGCCGTGAAGACATCTACGGGACAGTTTTGAGATTTCTTCAAATGCCGTTGCCATGGCAACACAATGCTCGCCATGAAACACGGTTTTCTCATAACTTCAGTGAAAATGCTCCAGATGGCCCAAAACTTCAAAGGTTTGGTAACGATGCAGCCATCAACGCATCTAAGCCTATTATGGGATGTCATCAAATGCCGTTGGCATGGCGACAGATCATTCACCATCAAGTTAGTTCAAAAGTTTGCAGTTCAAATATTCTGCTGCTTTTCCAAGCCTTTTTACTTTCTTTTCTTCTCTCATCACACATTCAAGCCCCCAGTGTTCATGTATCATTTCAATCTAAATTCTTCACTTTCTTCTTACACATTACATTTCAGCATAGCAGTTTAGCGTCAGCTTTTCAGCATAAAGCATTCCCACTAGCAATTTCTTCAGGAATTGCATTCTCTAGTTCTGTTAGCAGCTCATTCCTTAAAACAGGAGCTTCAGATTGATTATAATTACAGGAAATATGAAGAGTTTATTTCACGCTTGTTATAAAAATAAGTTATTGGGCTTTTTTCTTACCAAGTTAGATTTGTTAGGAAATGTTTTCAGCTTTAATTGACTGCATTTATTTCAAAAGTGGGCTTATTAACACATGAATAGTACTGTGTAATATATGTGTACATATATATTTAAGAAGTACAATACAAGACAAGCACAAGTTTCATTTGTGGGCCATATTTCATTATACTTTCAGAGGGAGGCATGTGGCGCAGTGGGTTAGTGCGTTGGTGTTCGGATCAGGGGAGCACAGGTTCAAACCCCACTGCAGTCAGCATGTCGTTGTGTCCCTGAGACACTTTACCCCAAATTGCTCCTGTGGGGATTTCCCACAGTATTGAGTATGTAAGTCGCTTTGGATAAAAGCGTCTAACAAGTGACATGTAATGTAATTTGCTGAGGGCCGATTCGAGGGCCGCATTTGGACACCCCTGGGCTAGAAACTAAAAACATCCCATAAGAACAGACTACCTTTCCCACTCTTCTGTAAAGTCCCATATGTCTGTTAGAGAGTTGATTACTAAAGTGTGGCTTTGCATGTTCAGCTGGCCTTCTGTAGTTGATGGAAGAATGAAAGAGCCTGCAGTCAGTGGGTAACATCACTGATCTGTTGGGATTCCCCAGTGAGAGAAACACCTCCCTGAGTTTCATACAATACTGCTGAACGAGCAGAGACCCCTTACTGACCCGAGAGTCTCCAGTCTGCAGTCTGGACTCTCCAGAAGATCTCTCAGCAGCTTCTCTGAATTCCTCAGAGCGTTGGCTCTCAGGTCCAGATGTCTCAGATGGATGTTTGACTTCAGAGCTGCGGCCAGAGCAAAACAGCTGATCTCTGACAAACTGCAGTTCCACAGACTGAATAAAGAAAATATGATGAGGATACAAATCAGTTTATAATCAGATGTGTTACTCAACATTGAAATGAATGGGAACAGAAAAATATGTCTTCTTCAGAAAGTAAACTTTATCCTGTAAAACTAATATTACTTCAGATGAACTTTATTCAGACGTTATCGTTTACTAAATATAAAAACATAGATTTACTTTTTACAACTAACATCTATTACAGTTCCTTTAAGAATCAGTCAACATTTATCTCTGCAGTTCTTACTTTAGTACCTACAAATGAAAGTATGAATAAAAGAACATTTACAACCGAATGGATGTAAGTTAATTATTTAGAAGAATCAGGTTGAATATCTAATGAAACATGAGATCTCCAGCAGTAACAGAGAGTCAGTGAACTGACCTGAGAGTCTCCAGTCTGCAGTCTGGACTCTCCAGAAGATGTCTCAGCTTCACTCCTGAATCCTTCAGCTTGTTGTGACTCAGGTTCAGATCTCTCAGATGGGAGGGGTTGGACTTCAGAGCTGAGATCAGAACAAACCAGCTGATCCCTGACAAACTGCAGTGCTCCAGTCTGAATAAAGAAAACATGATGTAACTTTAGAAAACAATGTTCCTGTTTGAAATAACTCCAGGTTTAATAATCTGTTCAGAGTCAAACAGGGTTTTAAAGGTCTCCTATCAGGCTATTTTCAGGCATATATTATGGGTCTCAGATATATACAAATATATAAAAACATGTCTATGATGTGTTTTGTTCAAAATACCAAACAGATCATGCATTTTAGAAATCCCTCATATCGCTCTGTTCCAGCTGTTAGAGAAGAGCAGGTTCGGGTCCTTAGCTTGAAAAAAGAGGAGGGGGAACTAATGCCTGATCAGAATTAGCCAGCAGAAACTCAGCTAAATGCTGCCGTGATTAAACTCCATATCATGTTCCAAACCACATCAAGGATTATCTCTGAACCAGTATGGAGCTCAAACTCTTTCTCTCTCTCAGGTTTACCACAAGGTGAGTTCCTTTTTATTTCCTGCTTCTTCACACATGCTCTCTCCAGTACAGGTTAGCTCTGAGTGTTAGCATGCTAATGTAAACACAGACCATATTACTTCCAGAACACATCTCATTGTTTCTGACAGCAACGGTTCTGATTGGCCCGTGGGTGTAAAGCCCGCCCACATTTTAGTAATGTCGTCATGACGCAGCAAATCTGGATCAGCTCCGTTGTTCCCCCGTTTTTAGAGATGTGGGTACGGAGGAGAAGAGAGAGGGGTTTATTTCCTGACACTTTGTGAGTCTCCTGACACACGGGGACACACCAGGGACACACCAGGGACACACCGGGGATACATATTGATGTAGAAAAGACATCAGAAAGTGCATTCTGCATGATAGGTCCCCTTTAATGTCAGAGATGATGTAGAAACAATCCATTGATAATCTGGAACTTTAACTTGATCAGATGTTTCAACTCCTTCATCTCCCTCACAGCTCCTCAGTACTGACAGCATCTCCACTGACTCATGGAGCACAGAGTGAGTCTGTGGAAGCTCAAACACTCTCCCTCACACATTCACCTTCTCTTTGTTATTTAGTGGGAATGCTGACACAGACTTCCAACTATCTGTTATGCTACGCACAAAATTCTTTATTATTCTGCCGGGTTATTTTGCGCCACTTCTCCTCCCGCATTGAACATCGCAGAAACTCCGTTCAAACATCAAAACGTTCAGCTCGGTCAGGATCGATGGTTATTACTTTTATCATTCATAACTTTCATAATTCCAGAGATACATCCCATAATTCATCACATTTTTAACAAGGAAGTCAATGGAGAAATCTTCAGACTTCAACAATCTTCATGCAACTTCAACTGCTAACTGCTCCTTCTTCAACTGCTAACTGCTCCTTCATACTTTCACTCAGAAACCTCATTCCAACTTTAAAATGTTACACATCTTTCTGACATTATTCGTGTAACACAACTTTTAAATCTGATTCATACTTTTAGAGATATTAAACATTGTTCAGACCTTGGTAAAGAGGCCTTCTTCAGATTTTAGAGTGCGTGATGTCACAGCTAGAGTGGAGGACAGATTTAATTTTGCCTTCATATTTTCTTTTAAACCTGCCATAATTCCCAAACCCTACATTCCTGAGACATCATTTTTCATGAGAAACGTAGGAAAACATCTCGTAGCTTGAAAAATAAAAAATTAAGCAAAATAATTAAACAAAATGCCTCTTGAGGGCATGAAGTGACAAAAACCTTCAACATGTCTCCATTAAACTCCATTGTAAATTCAGCCTCACCTTTCCCCACCACAGCAGCTGCACACCTTTAGTTAATCTGCCAAAAAGGCCACATTATTAACCCGAAAGTACACAAAAAGTACACTTCAGATGCTCAAGTTCCTTGACATGCTTCACGCTTTAAAATTTCACAGATATCTGTTACGGTTCTTCAACAAAACGTTCACATGTAACAGGTTTATCTCTCATTCAGAACAATGAAAATGCTCTCCTCTCACTGATCACCATGGAAACCTTTGATCTCTGGACACATCGTTAGCTCAAATATAAACACCTGTGTCATCGAACACGATGATGTCATAACTCCAATTGACATAATTAGAGCAGCAGACTAATGACGTGGTCACTGGAGTTTAACAGACTGTCTCAGCCTATTCTTTTCCGTCTGATGGAGACTTCATACTGACTTCAACATGTTCCACATATTTTAGACATTATTGGTGACGTATACTTTTAGTTCTAAAGTTTTCAGTTCAAATATTCTGCTGCTTTTTCATGCATTTAGACTTTTATTTTCTTATTTCACATTCAAGTCCCCTCTATTCATGAACCCTTTAAAGTACTCAGCCACACCACTTATATACCAGGTGCGACTGTTGCTATGTCAGTTAATCTTTCAAATACAAGGTTGCTTGTTTGATTCAAGCTCTTGTAGTCAATATGTCAAGGTATTTAGCCCTAACATTTTATCAGCTAACTAATGACACACACTCAGAGGATCTTTATAAACATTTTAAGTATTGCACATCTTTAAACATGACTCTTATAAATCACTTTTAAAACCAGCGATGCACTACAGCAGGGGCTATTCAATTGGCGGCCCGCGGGCCAAATCCGGCCCCCGGGTGATATTTACTGGCCCTTTGAGTATAATGTTAAAAAGTTTAATTTTTTTTTAAAAGTTTAATTTTTTTTTTAATTCTTTTTAAATTTTTCTTTTTTTGGGCCAGAGTGCCTTTATTCCAAAGAGGGTGTTAACTTGAGAGATAGAGGGGAAGACATTGCCTGAAAACTTTGGCGGGGTCGGGTTTCAAACCCACCTACTAGCTACTGTAGTGACAACTCTGCGCGCGTCCTCGCGGCTCGCGCTGCCCTTCACTACAAGCTCGCGCACCTTCGACGGTTTCGCGCCAATGGTACGATTCATCAAACCTGGTCAGCATAGTTGGATATCAAAATGTCTCTTTCTACGTTAAAAAAACGAAAGGTTGACACCGAAAACCGGCAATTCAACAGCGAGTGGAAAGAGAAGTACTTGTTTGTAAATGTCAGTGGGAGGCCCGTGTGTTTAATCTGCAATGAGTGTTTATCGGTGTGTAAAGAGTACAACTTGAGAAGACAGCTCACGCCAACTTTGACGTCACTTTTCCACCGGGCTCTGATGCTCGCCGCCAGAAGATTTTGGGGCTAACTTCGTGCTATGACCAAAGACGTAGCTCCCTGTTTCGGGCTTGCACTGACCAAGAGAGAGCTACCGCAGCATCCCTACGAGTGGCCTGGATATTAGGCAAAAATAAAAGGCCTTTTACGGACGCAGAGACAGTCAAAGAGTGTATGCTTGCATCAATTGAGGAAGTGGTTGCAGATGAGAAAATCCGAAAAAGCGTTATTGACTCAATTAAGAACATTCCGATTTCTGACACGTCAACATCAAGGAGAGTGGAGACCCTTGCATCGGACGTTTTTGAGATTCTCTTGGACAAACTGAGAAAGGCGGAGGTTATGTCGCTAGCTATTGATGAATCCACTGACAGCAGCGATGTTGCACAGCTGTGCCTCTATGTTAGATTTTTGATGGTGAGTGCTTTCGGGAGGATCTACTTGGATTAATTCCTTTGGATGGACACACGACCGGTGAGGTGATGTTCCACAAAGTGGTTTCGTTTTTCAAGGAGCACAAGTTGGGATTGGATCGTATTAACATGCTTGTAACGGATGGGGCACCTGCGATGTCGGGCCGAACACAGGGACTGTCCGCTAGGCTGGCAGATGTGGCTCCACAGCTGAGATCGCTTCATTGCCTCATCCACCAAAGCCTCCTGTGCGCAAAACTAAGTGGTGAGTTAAAAAACACAATGGACTCTGTCATGGCGATTATTAACTTTATTCGTTGTAACTCCAGTTTACAGCACCGCCTTTTCCGCCAGATGTTGTCAGACATGTCAGCTCAATATAATGATTTGCTCATGCACAGTGACATTAGATGGCTAAGCAAAGGAAACGTCTTGAAACGATTTTGTGAACTTAAGGAGGAGATCATGGCGTTTCTCCGCAATTCAAAACATAAAAAAGCCAACGCCTTTCTGTGTCTGATAGAGAATGATGAGTTTTACGCTGCCGTTTGCTTTTTGAGCGACATTTTCCAACATCTGAACCAACTCAATTTGGAGCTGCAGGGCAGAGATAAAATGGTCACACAACTTGTGGAGAGACTCCATGCGTTTCAAAAAAAGCTCACACTTTTTTCTACGGATTTATGTCCAGGCAAAATGCTCCATTTTCCAACACTGCGCACTGCAGGTTTACAAATCACCGAGGTGATGACTGGATTTATGGACGCATTGAAAACCAACTTTGCCGCGAGGTTTGAACATTTCAGTCTCCCGACTGAAGTGATGAGATTTGTGAAGGACCCTTTCTCTGTGAATGTAGAGGGGGAGTTTGCACTGAAAGCAAAGGAGCTGATTGTGACATTAAATGAGGCGTCTTTACAACTCGAACTCATTGACATTCAGTCATCAGATGACCTGCGACAGTCATTTCAGCTGGCAGGTTCTGAAAAGTTCTGGACTCATGAAGTCAGCCACGAGAAATTCCCTCATTCAAGGGGTCTTGCACTTTTTGTCCTCACAATGTTTGGCTCGACTTACACGTGCGAATCGGCATTCTCACACATGAATGCCATAAAAACTAATAATCGCGCATCCCTCACTGACCAGCATCTGCATCACTGTATGCGTGTTGCCATGACAACGTATACTCCCGACTTCCCTGCCCTTGCTAAATCGAATTTTTTTTAACTGACATACAGTATGCAACCACAAGTTGGTTGCATACTGTATGTCAGTTATCACTATGTTAATCAAAAAAGGTTTGAGTTTTAAAAGGCTGTGTGTTGTGGTTTGGTAATTAATACAAGTCTTTTGATAATTGTTTTTGCTTTTAATTAAGCAATTGATGTGGTATGGCTCACATGTCTTTATTGTTATTATACCATAATATGCACTGTTGTTTGTGTATTGCCCTAAATTGCTATTTTGTGTGAATTATTAGATCATTTAATCTAAATCTAATGATGTTGATGGTTATATTAGCTTCACATGTACTGAGTTCTGAACTTGCCATTTATAAAGGCCTTGGGGCTATGTTTGATTTAATTAAACAAAATATATGCACTCCACTATGCTGTTGTAGTATTTACTGTATCTGAAGCTCTTAATATGATTGCTCATATTTCAAGCAATTCTTTTCCCGGCCCCTTGCTTTGGATAATTTTCATCAACCGGCCCCCATTCCATCCTAATTGAATAGCCCTGCACTACAGTGTCAGCTTTTCTAAAATAGAAACTTCAATGTTCACATCTTTCTAAATGATTCTACTTTTCAATGACCTACAAATAATCCTAATAATAATCCCATTTTCAATCTTCCAACTGTTCATATTTTTTGGTCAATTAACAAACCTGTTACAAATGTGTTGTTCAACAAATTTGAGCCTTTGCCACATTTATTTGATCACCATGGAAACCTTTGATCTCTGGACACGTCATTAGCTCAAATATAAACACCTGTGTCATGGAACACGATGATGTCATAACTCCAACTGACATGCTCAGAGCAGCAGACTTCAGATAATGGTTAACGGTCCTGCCCTCAACAGCTCTACGTCAATTATGGGGTGTCATCATATGCCGTTTCCATGGAAACGCATCCCTCGCCATAAAACAGGATGTCGCTGTAACTCCAATGGACACGGTCCGATCGTCCCCCAAACTTCGCTTGTATATCACCAGTCCATGCCTCAACAGCTTTACGCCAAATCTGAGATCTCACCATAGGCTGTTGCCATGGAAACGCATCCCTCGCCATAAAACACGATGTCGCTGTAGCTCCAATGGACACAGTCCGGTCGTCCCACAATCTTCACCTGTATATCACCTCTCCATGCCTCAACAGCTCTACGTCAAATCTGACATCTCACCATATGCCGTTTCCATGGAAACGCATCCCTCGCCATAAAATACGATGTTGTTGTAACGCCTATGAAAAGGGTCAAAACAGCACCACACTTCAGATAATGGTTAACAGTCCAGCCCTCAACAGCGCTACGTCAATTATGGGGTTTCATCATATCCCTCGGCATAAAAGACGATGTCGCTATAACTCCTATGAAAATGTTCAATAAGTGCTCAAACTTCACATGTGTGCTAACAGTCCAGCCGTGAAGACATCTACGGGACAGTTTTGAGATTTCTTCAAATGCCGTTGCCATGGCAACACAATGCTCGCCATGAAACACGGTTTTCTCATAACTTCAGTGAAAATGCTCCAGATGGCCCAAAACTTCACAGGTTTGGTAACGATGCAGCCATCAACGCATGTAAGCGTATTATGGGATGTCATCAAATGCCGTTGGCATGGCGACAGATCATTCACCATCAAGTTAGTTCAAAAGTTTGCAGTTCAAATATTCTGCTGCTTTTCCAAGCCTTTTTACTTTCTTTTCTTCTCTCATCACACATTCAAGCCCCCAGTGTTCATGTATCATTTCAATCTAAATTCTTCACTTTCTTCTTACACATTACATTTCAGCATAGCAGTTTAGCGTCAGCTTTTCAGCATAAAGCATTCCCACTAGCAATTTCTTCAGGAATTGCATTCTCTAGTTTTGATCAATATTCAGTCATTAGCAAAAATTGAAAAAATAATTGTAATGTATTTTTTTTCAAATTCAGAAAATGATAAACACAAACAGATGAAGTTCAGTCAGTGAACTGACCTGAGAGCCTCCAGTCTGCAGTTTGGACTCTTTAGTCCAGAACTCAGCAGCTCCACTGCTGAATCCTTCAGATCGTTGTAACTCAGGTTCAGATCTCTCAGATGGGAGGGGTCAGACTTCAGAGCTGAGGCCACGACTTCACAGTGAGTCTCTGAGAGTCCACAGTTATAAAGTCTATAATAACACATATATTACAACATGTGTTAAAACAAGAGGAAACAAAATGACCTCAAGCATTTGATGTAAAAAATATTTGACATATGTTCTGATTGAGATTTGCTGTTAGTCCATTTTACATATAATAATATATGATAATAGAGTGTAATGTGTTGTCAGTGTGATCTGATCACAGGTCTGTGCTCCTTCTGTCACTGACTGTTAACAAAGAAACAGAAATTAAATAAATCACTTGACAATATTAGAGATGTACATATTTAAATGTTAATTCATATTGAGATGTGAATGATGGATGTTTTGGCTTCTCTGAGCATCTGGAAATGTATTGTGCACACAAACACAGTTAACAAACCAATAAAGTTTCCATATGTTAACCTGAATACCATCAGATGTTCTCACTGTATGAGTATTAAGACATAACTCTGGTATTGGTGGGATATGATATAGATCTGATTTTAAACTCTAACACATTGTGATAAAAACGTGTGTGTGTTTAATGATAAAGAAACTACTAGAAAGTAATACTAACTGATAACTGTAAGTCCTGCTGTGTGGTGTGATCACATGCTGAGAAAGCTCTAAAGTCCTTCATGTGTTTGACATGTCGCCTCCATCACTCAATATGAAGAGAGAAACGCTTCAGTTTAACTATTATTATAAATAAACAGAAGAACAGTGTTAGTTTATTTTGCTCTCTCAGTATTTAAACAGCAGAAATGTTATAGTGTTTATTTGAATAATTAAACTTCTGATCCACATTAGTTTATAAAGTTAATCACATCTGGACTTACACAGCCTTCCTGCAGTTCCTCACAGCTGGAATCAGTCTCAGTCGTCCCTCATCTGATGTGCTGTACTGATCCAGGTCCAACCCATCCAGAACCTCCTCTGACATCTGCAGCATGTAGGCCAGAGCAGAGCAGTGGATCTCAGAGAGTTCCTTCTCTGATCTGTCCTCTGACTTCAGGAACTCTGTGATCTCCTGATGTACTGAGTGGTCCTTCATCTCTGTCAGACAGTGGAAGATGTTGATGGTCCTGTCAGGAGAGATTTCATCACTGCTCATCTCCTTCAGGTTGCTGATGGCTCTCTGGATTGTTTCTGGACGGTTGTCTGTGCGACCCAGCTGGCCTCTGAAGAGTCTCTGGATGATTCCTGGATGGTTGTCTGTGCGACCCAGCAGGCCTCTGAAGAGTCTCTGGATGATTCCTGGATGGTTGTCTGTGCGACCCAGCAGGCCTCTGAAGAGTCTCTGGATGATTCCTGGATGGTTGTCTGTGCGACCCAGCAGGCCTCTGAAGAGTCTCTGGATGATTCCTGGACGGTTGTCTGTGCGACCCAGCAGGCCTCCTAACAGTCTCTGGTTGAATGTTGGTCTGTTGTCTGTGCGACCCAGCAGGCCTCTGAAGAGTCTCTGGATGATTCCTGGATGGTTGTCTGTGCGACCCAGCAGGCCTCTGAAGAGTCTCTGGATGATTCCTGGATGGTTGTCTGTGCGACCCAGCAGGCCTCCTAACAGTCTCTGGATGATTCCTGGACGGTTGTCTGTGCGACCCAGCAGGCCTCCTAACAGTCTCTGGTTGAATGTTGGTCTGTTGTCTGTGCGACCCAGCAGGCCTCCTAACAGTCTCTGGTTGGACTCCAGAGAGAGGCCGTGGAGAAAGCGGACAAACAGGTCCAGGTGGCCATTTCTACTTCTGAGGGATTTCGCCATGGCTCCCTTTAGGAAGACATCCAGGGGTGGGTAATCCTGATCACTGGTTTTACTGATCTCATAGGGCCAGTCTTTCTTCAGGAAGTGCTTCAGTACCTCTGTGTCTCTGTTGGTGTAACAGTGAAACATGTAGACTGCAGCCAGAAACTCCTGAATGCTCAGATGAACAAAGCAGTAGACTGTTTTCTGGAAGATCACTCTCTCTCTTTTGAAGATCTCTGTACAAACTCCTGAGTGCACCAAGGCCTCGGTGACATCAAGACCACTGTGCTCCAGGTCTTCTTGGTAGAACATGATGTTTCCTTTCTCCAGATGTTCAAACGCCAGCCTCCCCAGCTTCAGAAGAACCTCCCTGTCAGCCTCCGTCAGCTGCTGTGGACATGTCTCATGTCCCTCTTCATACTTCTGCTTCTTCCTCTTGATCTGGACCAGCAGGAAGTGTGAGTACATGTCAGTGAGGGTCTGGGGCAGCTCTCCTCTCTGGTCTGTATTCAACATGTGGTCCAGAACTGCAGCAGTGATCCAGCAGAAGACTGGGATCAGACACATGATGTGGAGGCTCCTGGAGCCCTTGATGTGAGAGATGATTCTGCTGGACAGGTCTTCATCACTCGATCTCCTCCTGAAGTACTCCTCCTTCTGGGCGTCAGTGAAGCCTCGTACTTCTGTTACCCTGTCCACACACTCAGGAGGGATCTGATTGGCCGCTGCAGGTCTGGAAGTTATCCAGACGAGAGCCGAGGGAAGCAGCTTCCCCCTGATGAGGTTTGTCAGCAGCACGTTGACTGAGGACTTCTGTGAGACATCAGACACAACTCATTGTTTCTGAAATCCAGAGAAAGTCTGCTTTCATCCAGGCCGTCAAAGATGACAGCACTTTACAGACAGCCAGCTGCTCTGCTGTGACCTTCTGTAAGGTTGGATGGAAAACATGGAGCAGCCTGAGAAGACTGTACTGCTCACCTTTGATCAGGTTCAGCTCCCTGAAGGAGAGCGGGATCACCAGACTGACATCTTGGTTTTCCAAACCCTCGGCCCAGTCCAGAGTGAACTTCTGCACTGAGAAGGTTTTTCCAACTCCAGCGACTCCGTTGGTCAGGACCGCTCTGATGAGTCTGTTGGTCAGGTAAGGCTTTAAAGATGTCCTGGCACTTGATTGGAGTTTCATGGAGGGTCTCTTTCTTGGAAGCTGTCTCCAGCTGCCTCACCTCATGTTGGGTATTAACCTCTTCACTCTGGCCTTGTGTGATGTAGAGCTCAGTGAAGATCCTGTTGAGGAGGGTTTCACTTTCATCAGTTCCTTCAGTCACACGTTCACATCTCCTCCTCAGACTGAGCCTATGTTCATCTAAAACCTCCTGCAGACCACTATCTGCTGAAAGAGAAGGAAACAGGAGAGAATCAGAAAATGCTTTTGAGAATCTAACAATAAAACTAATAAAAACAGACTGAGTTTAAATGTTTTATAAACATTTTAATGTCTATGCTCTTCAACAGAATACCTAATAAAAAAACAAATGAACCAGGAAGAGGAATAAGACGCTGCATGTGTTCGGCCTCTTACCTCGTACAGAGCTGGTCTGACTGGCTGTCTGCAGTCCAGCTCTGGTTCTGGATCTTTCTCCACACTGGGGACAGGAGGGGTCTCCTGATGGAGGGTGCTGCTCCCAGTATGAGGTGATGCACTGTCTGCAGAACCAGTGTCCACAGCTGGTAGAGACTGGATCCTTCAGGACGTCCTGACACAGAGCACAGCTGGACAGCTGCTCCTCCACAGGAACACCACTCTTCCTCTTCCCTCTGTGGAGAGGAACACATCCTTTATAGCACTTTACTTCAGAGGAGCTGATTCTCACCAAAGGTACAACAAGGGGGCAAATTCTAGTTTGATATTTTAAAAAAGGTCTATATAATATACCCTTGTGATCAGGTAGATAGCTTACAATTCACATCATCATAAAACCAGAGAGCATCCTGTCTGGATTCATGACCCAGAGGAGCACATGTTCCCTGTATCTACACACACAGCTGTATTAACCTGGTACACTATAAACCCAACTTGCATAGAATCTGCTGTGAGTCAATAGAAATAAACAGATGGAAAGGATGCCTAAATAACAACAGAATGATACTGATGTGTAAAAAGTTACAGTTAATGCTTTGTCAGGTCTGTCTCCAACACAATGAGCATAAAAATCTTTTTAAATGTTTTTTTTTCTGAATGAGACCGGTTTGATTAAAGCTAGGCTAACATTAGCTGCTCCATCAACACTCAGACTGACTTCATGAAGTCATACGTACAGCAGTCACTATATTGTTAGCACCACAGACAGTCTCTGGTTTATACAGGAACATGAATAACCCTGATTTAATATGAGCTGCTGTAGAGCTCTGTCCTCCTCTCTGATTCCCCTCAGACCGTCAGAGACCACAGGAGCACAATCTCAACACTGACAGGTTTTTGGAACAGAGCGTCACAAACTTTACACTCAGGTTGAAATGTGTCACGCTGCACGAATACGCAGGTGACATGAATTTAACATCTTCACTTCCTTCGTGTTGCCAGGCACGGATCTGGGTCTTTGCATTGACTCTACATGTGATTTCACAAAACTCTGTTTTATCTGCTAATGCTAAACACAACCAGCTCACCAGGTTATCACTATTATTAATAAACATCTTAAAAAGACATATCAGAGACATGCCCAATTTGGTAAATAATGTTTTGGACGATATATATAGCTTTTAAATCAGAAACTGCTCACATGATATCATTAAAGAACAGTTTGATATATTAGATTACATCAAAACTGGATCCTCTTCAGGTCAGTTTACAGTAGAGACTCTTACTTTGTGTCTGAGGGTCCAGGTTCATTACTGAAGTCTGGAGGAAGCCACTGTTTAGACCGGTCACTCTTCAGAGACCACATGGAGACCGGAGACTCTGCTCTCTCTCTGTGGAAACAACTCATGTTTAAACATCATTAGTTTATTTAAAGAGCAGCTTTTGATCTATGACTGTTCACCTGATTAAAGATGTTTAGAGTTCTTGAGTCTTGATTGTGGGTTTCTGTTGTTAAAATTCATTTGAGTGTGAAACGTTTCACATATTAGTATTTGATTTGCTTAATTTAACACAAAGTCCAACATGTAGAGTGAGGATGGCTTCACTAGTAGATCATTTTACTATCTCTTGATGATGACAAGAAGCAAGGAGTTCAATTCAACTTGTGTTAATGTACTCTACGGGTTCATTAAACAGTTTAGATCATCAGATACCAAACAAACTGAATCCTCTTCAGGTCAGTTTACAGTAGAAACTCTTACTTTGTGTCTGAGGGTCCAGGTTCATTACTGAAGTCTGGAGGAAGCCACTGTTTAGACCGGTCACTCTTCAGAGACAGACCGCTGGAGACTGAAGATTTGTCCTCTTCCTCATCTTTAAAATCACTCATCTTCTCCATTCTGAAAGATCACACACACACACGCACGCACGCACGCACGCACGCACGCACGCACGCACACACACACACACACACACACACACACACACACACACAACACACACACACACCACACGGTTAAACTACATGAAATCAGTCAGACTTCAGGCCGCTCTCCATTTTGACTGCGCTGGGCTGTCACATGTTATGTAACTCTGACGAATCAGAAAACAGGAAATAATAAAAGTGTACAACACTTGCAGAAGTCTCAATGGACTCTAGGACGCAGATTGTTAACCAATAAGTTATTTTCTGACATCCAGTAAAACAGAGTAAATAATGAATGTGTTATAAAGCAGATCCTGGTGTTAACACTCACCCTGTTGTCCTCCTCCTCGTGTCGAGCTGTAAAATGGCGTCTGGCAGTCTGACAAGTCTGACTTCATACTTTCACTTTCAACTTCCCTCCCTCTCTGCAGCTCCTCCCTCTGTTTCATAACCAGCCTTATCAGCTGAAGCAGTTCACATACATCACTTTGTTCAGTGAGATAGAAAAAGACATGCAGCTAAAAACAAGCTCAACAAAGTTATCAAAAGACAGAACATTCCAACATCAGCGTCCATAGGATATCATTCAATCTGCTTTATATAACAAACAATGAACAGCGACTTAAATAAAAACACAAAGCTAAATTTAACTAATTTACAAGATGTGCCAAAATCAGGGCAGAAATAGAGGGCTATGAGGCATTTTGGTATTTTGGTCAAAACACTTCACCCAACCCTGTATATATATATATATATATATATACAGGGTTGGTAGGGTTACTTTGTAAATGTAATCAGTTACTGATTACTGAATACATGGCTCTGAATGTAATCCGAATACAGTTACAGTTACGTGTCTTAAAAAGTAACGTAATCAGATTACTTTTAGATTACTTTTGGATTACTTTATTTTTCCATCACAGATGGGTATGTTTTGGTGTACAGGAGACACACAAAGCAAATGGAAAACTGAACGTGTTTTACTGTTTTAATGGCTTATCAAGAGCACAAACTGAAACATAACATCTGAAACGATTGTAACAACATAATAAACGTTTTGGGGATGCAGCTTGGGATGTGAGGAGTGAGGGACACGGCTTAGAACGGGCGTGTCGCCTTCTGTCCTGCCAGTGTTGGCAGGACATGAATTAAAATGTCGAACTCGGACTTCGTTTTAAGGACATTTCGGCCAGGGGTGTAGAGCTATATTTGTTTAAGCACCGGATTGGCAAAACAGGAGAGTGTGTGCACCAGTCTGCCTTGATCTATGAATTCATGTCCGTGACACTCACAGTATCTGCTGCCCGCAGCTGTTTTATAGAAGGAAAACCTCCTTCTCTTCATGAAATCTCTGCAGCGCCAGGAGGCAGCGGGAGGGTTAACTCAGCCTCTGAGAAGAGGAGCGCGCAGTGCCTTTCACACACCGCCTTTCACACACCGCCTTTCACACACCGCCTTCACTGTGTTTACCTTCAGAATCATTAGAAAGGCTAAAGAGCGACCGCAGGCTGTGTTTTAACCACACACACCTCTACACACACACACACTCACACACACACACATACACACACACACACACACACATACACACACACACACACGATTTAAACGCAGACTTTTGTTCCTCCATGTTTCGTTGTTATGTTTCACTGAGCCGACCCGCGAATTTTTTTCAAACGCGCCCTTTTTTGGTCCATCTGCGGCGGTAATAGGTTTTGTGCGCTGTGATGATTCGGCTGTACCTTTAGTAATGAATATTAAATGTTGTGAGGAAATCTTTCCACCAATAATTCCAATAAGTAATCCAAAATGTATTCACTCAGGTTTACGAAAGTAACTGTAATCAGATTACTCGTTTTTCAAATGTAACGCGAGCTGAATACAGTTACTTGATTTTTGTATTCTGATTACGTAACGCCGTTACATGTATTCCGTTACAACCCAACACTGTATATATATATATATATATATATATTAGGGCTGTCAAGTTAACGCGTTAATAAAAAAAAAAAATTAGTGGCGTTAAAAAATTAACGCCACTAATTATTTTAACGCGATAACGCATGTGTATTTTTTGTCCTCGGCCGCCCCGTAGTTTCAGAGCGCATCGACTTTAAAATACCATCTACAAGCTAATGCTGACAGCCCCGCTCCTGCCGCCCGCTTGCGGCAGACCACACTTCCACGCTCACCGGCAGGCCCGGATTGGCCATCGGAAGGACCGGAGGAGGGTGTGTGTATGTGTGGCGCGAGCGAGCGAGAGAGAGAGAACTTGCACACCTTACGTGTATTGTTGTTGTTAGCATCTGGTGCTAGCTAGCTAGCTACGCTAACGGATATAAGGAGCTGTTTCAATGAAAACAGAGGAGCGACATTTCGCCGACAACTGCGCCGAGCACTTGACTTTCTGCAGGTTGCCAGACAGTGGGACATTGTACGAAAAGTCAGCACACTCAGCACGGATAGTGCGCGCGACATGATTGCAGCGTCCAGGCAGCTCCCGTTCGAGCATATGCCTTGAGTTGCACATAGCTCCAACGATCCATCACAGTGTCTCCACACAAACACACACACACACACACACACACACACACACACACACACAGTGGCGGTTCTAGACCCAATTTGACTGGGGGGGCCAGGCTGGGGCCAGTTATTTTCTGAGGGGGGCACAATAAATGCAGGACGAAAAAGACAAAGACAGTATGAAGTAATTGCGCATAAGAAAACAATGCAATATAGTTATTGGTATTTGTTTCATTACACATTATTATATGCTTACCTTTAACCTTTGTGTGCTGTTTGGGTCTGTGGGACCCGTTTTCAGTGTTTACTAAAATAAATTGTATGCAATTAAATTATTTGAACCTGCTGTATTTGGGGTTGGACCTCACATCCTCTAGGGGGGAAGATCTTTTTTTTAAATGTTGAAGTTAAATGCATCAATCTGGTGCACTTTGAGCACAAAATGAATTTATGGATACAGCTCTCAACACTCAGATGAAAGGGAGCTGTATACTTTTCAATAATCCAAACATCTTTAGAATATGATCTCAACCAATAACAAATCATTTAAACTTATTTATTCTTATCTTATGTTACCTAGTTAGCATTCTTTCTTTTTATTTATGCATATTTGACTAATCACTCCCCTTTTAAACAGTTTTTTTTTTTTTTACTGTCCTATAGTACACATTGGAATGATTCTTACTTAATTTTTTACAACTATATTAAATAGATAAAGGTGTGCTCGCTCACAGAGGCTGTGTGCTCCTCCGTGGCGATGACGGCTTGCGTTAAAAAAATTAAAAAAACATATTTGTAAAGTGAGGGCTATTGAGGGCTTGCGAGCTACCGGTAGCTCGGGATCGACGTGTTGGAGACCCCTGCCCTAATGGGTCCGACTACAATGACAAATATCGTTAGTTTCGCCTATTCCGTCAGCCAAGAAATCGTTTAATCATAAACTATTTCTTTTTTTTTTTTTTCATTTTCAGGAGGGCCACAGGGGGGTCCAAAGTCAGTGTTAGGGGGGCACTGGCCCCCCCTGGCCCCCCCCTAGAACCGCCCCTGCACACACACACACACAGTATTGTATTGTATGAGAGGTTCCAGGTTGAATTGAGGCGAGTATTTGTAATGTTCAGAGGTTGTTGTGTTTAATATTCATGAGAATATTTGTCATTGTTCAAATGATAAACAAACATTCGCATAAAGCATATTTGTCCACTCATATGTTGATAAGAGTATTAAAAACTTGAAAAATATCCCTCTAGGTACATTTAGAACAGACAAAAAATGTGCGATTAATTTGCGATTAATCGCGATTAAATATTTTAATCGACTGACAGCCCTAATATATATATATATGCCGTTAAATAACTGTGCAATATATACCTGGCTGCTAAATCCTCAGAACTGTTACAGGATGTGTATTTTGTAAATTGTATAACTTTTTATTTTATTATATTTTTTAACTTTAATACATTTTGTTTGCATGTAACATAGGTAACATTAAGCTGTCAGTGGCTCTTTCTGCTGTAACAACGTAAATGTCCCCTCTGTGGGACTAATAAAGGTTTTCTGATTCTGATCTGATTCTGAACTACGATGCTCAACAGCTCGCTCCACGGAACTTTGACGCTGGTATCAGTTTGGTTTCCCACCAATCACGGGAGTATTGTGTTTAGAAAGTGTTGAGTTATATTTCTCGCGCTATCTAACATCCATGAAGGCAACATGACAGAGGCAGGGCTGTCACTCAGGATGCCAAACTACTCTTTGGTAAGCCCCGCCCCCCCAAGCAGCATCAGGGCTAAAAGTTAGAAAGCGAAAAAAACAAGATTTGAAACCGAAACAAATAATTGTTTTGAATCTGAAAACGGAAAATCTGCAACAGAAAAAACTAAGGATTCAAATATCAAAATATGTATAAAAGGAGTGGAGCTGTCTTTTTATGAAAAGTAATTAAGCTCGCTCCGACTTCTTTCTCTTCTTTTTTTTTATCGAAAAAAGCGAACTATTCAGTCAGACAGCAATTTATTATAAAGTAAAGCAAGTACAATTTCAAGCACTTTAACCAAAATTCAAGCACTTTTCAAACCTTGAAAACACCACATGAAATTTCAAGCATTTTCAAGGGATTTCCAGCACCCGTACGAACCTTGTAAATTGCTTTTCCTCAACAACTGGATCTGTGTCTCAGTTTGAAGAGAGTTGGATTTCAGTAAGGATCAAATACAGTTTCATTATATAACATTCAGTTTCAAGTTTATTGGAATGAAGCTCAAAAAGCATAAATCCAATTTCAAGCATACTATTAAGATTCATCTTTTTATGCAATTAGTCAAATATAAATAATTCAGTTTCTATAGTGACTCATGTTTCCACTGAAAGCTGTAGCGCACAGACTTGTTCGGTCTTCATTCAGATGAATGATTTCCAGCTTTATTTTAAGCTACGTGAAAAAATGTAAAAAACGGGCTATAATTTGGGGAGATTTATGTGGAACGGTGTGCAACAGAAAAACAGGTGTGTGTGTGTGCCTCAAAATGATCTCAGCTCAGAGCCAAAAACCAGTGAAAAAAAAGATTCCCATACTTGTAATTTACCGTCGGTGTAGAATAACTTTTTCTTTTCCCGATCAGGTAGTCATGTCTGAGCGGCTGCCAAACACAACGGATGTTTGATGAGAGTAGCAGGTCTGCTTCTTGAGTTCAGTGGGAAACACAGAGCGAGTGGTCAGAATCAAGGGATTATGTCTCGTACTGGAATAAAACACCGCTATCAAAGAGAAACGGCCTCTCAGACGGCAGACCACAGTGTAAGTAATGGTCTTAACACTCATTTACACACACACACACACACACACGCACACACACACAATATCAATGAGAACAGCAGCAGCCATTCGTGGGATAAAAGGGAGAAAGTGAAAACTTGCTGTTATCTTCATTCTATCATTGTAAAAGTTATTTATTTTTGGTTGTTTTGTAAAAAAAAAAAAGATTTGTTTACAACATGACGAACGTGACTGATGACGATGACCTAATCTTTTATTTTCAAGAACAATGTACGCTAGAGGAGACCAGAAACGTTTTTTTAAGCTCCTGTTGAACATGACAGAGACTATTTGAGAATGCATTTATATTAATTTTTGTGTACCTTGAACGTTTGTGTTTGTTTTGTTTTGCATCTCTTTGTTATAATTATTATTATTAAATTAAAAAAAATAAAAAAGTTTCTGACATGTTCAATAAATTGACTTATGATAAAAAAAATCTTCAGTAGACTCGACTACTGTAATGGTGTCTTCACAGGTCTCACTAAAAAATCTATTAGAAAGCTGCGGCTGATTCAGAACGCCTCTCTATCACTAAGGAAGTGGATCAGTCCAGTTCTGAAGTCTTTACACTGACTGTACTCTGGTCTTGAAAGAACGTTACGCATCGAGCTGATGTCCACAATCACGTTTATTTTCTTCTTTGTACAATTATGAAACACCGTGAAAACGTGTTCGCCTAGTAGACCAGCAGTAGAATTATGTTATTACATTGTTGACACTTTTAGCGCCCTTTTACTCTCCGACAAACACAAAGTAAACATCTGGGCTAGAGGTCACATGACTTCCGGAAAGAAAACTCTTATCATTTTTAACAAAATAAAACAAAGTTCAATCATACATTAGGCACTCTTCAAAAAATACAAAAGAATAAACAAGGGCACTTTGAGCGTCAGCTGGCTTCCTGTGTGTCAAATAACTGATTTCAAAATACTGCTGCTGGTTTATAAAGCTTTGAATGGTTTAGGCCCAAAATACATTTCTGATCTCCTGCTAAACGATGAACCATCCAGATCTCTCAGGTCTGCTTTCTGTCCCCAGAGTCAGAACAAACATGGAGAAGTTCAGTTATTATGCTCCAAACATCTGGAACAAATGTCTCTATGCTGTTAGTCTTTGTGTGTTATTTCACTATGGTGTTGTCTGGGGATGCAAAATGGAGGAAAGAGAAGGATGAAAGGAATATAAAAAGGTTAGAAAAGTGTCAAAATAACTATAATTTCACGGGAAGACTAGGGGTAGAGGAATTTGGTGAGGGATATTTCCAAATATCTGGAACAAACTCCCAGAAACCTGCAGGTCCGCTGCAACTCTGACTACTTTTAAATCCAGGCTTTTCTTTTTGCCGCTGCTTTTAATTGAACTATTCACATCTCACACTGCACCAGGGACGTGCACAGACATTTGGAGGGGCTATTGCTCTAAACTGGAAAAAGGGCCTCCCCCCAAAAAAAAATATAAGACCAAAACGATTATTACATGAACTAATTTGAACAGTAATTCACATCATCATCTCATAACAAAATAAGCTAAGGCAACTACTTGCATTCGTGACTTGATTTTTAAAATGAAAACCAGGGGAAAAAAGATGTTGCGGTCCATATCTCATTAAAATATCTAATGTTAGTAACTATTAAAGAAAAAATGGGGACAATTCTGTTCTAATGTAGTTTGACCATTGTAACTGCTGTGCAGACATACTGATAAAATAGGGCTTCTATAATTACCTTAAATAAACTCACTAATTAATGAAACCAGTTCAATACGCATTATTCTTATTCTTATCATTCTTTATGAGCGCAGTAACGGTAAGGTATCTAATTACTTATTTATTTAGTATTCCATAACTTAATAACAGAGATGGTCAAATTAAAGTGGTACAGAAATCCTACAATGAAGTGTTCTCCCGTATGAGAGGGCGATCAAGAAAAGAGAGCGAGCGGCGCGTTGAGGGAGTTTACCATGGATGTTTAATAGGAGTTTACGGAGCAGATGAAAAGACCAGAAAGACAGAAGCACAATAACAAGTATATGTCTGTGTTTTTTTGTAAATAACCAACGGTGTCAAGAGGAAGTAAAGTCCCTGCCATGACAAAACTCAAAATCAACTTTCCAAAATCCGACAATAGAGGTGGTCTTAACGCACCGGCACCAATACAGTAGCCTATAATACATATTATATATATAATACGTAACATGTGTAATCACACACTTAGCGATATAGAACATAAATAATAAAAACGTAGGCCTACCTGGTTTAAAACATCTGTCATACTGTGGAATGAGTTCACACTGAAACGAGTTCTTCATTTAAAATGTTGTGGGCAATTACATGTAAGAAGAAGGAGAAGAAGAAGTCAAATAAGTAGTAGAAGAAGAATGAAGCTGGTGTGTTTCCCGCAGCGAGACACTACAATACTAATTGTGGGCTTATCATGATGATTCGACCACAACAGAAAGAAAAAAAAAAACTCTCGCTCTCTCCAGAGGGGCAGGTCAGCCAAAAAGGGAAAACGGGCCGTTGCCCGGGCAACATTAGCCCGTACCTGTGCACGTCCCTGCACTGCACTGTAACTTTTATTCATGTACCTTTGTTATTCATGTTTTATTATCTTTGCTGTTTTTAAAATGCCATTTTATAATATGTTTCTTAATGCTCTTAATGTCTTAAAGCGCTTTGAATTGCCTTGTGTTGAAAGGTGCTGTATAAATAAACTTGCCTTGCCTTGAAGAACAGGGAGACAGAGATGACGGGAGATATGTAATAATGAGAGAGGAACTAAGTGTTTCTCCATGCTCACCTGTGCCAATGCCCATAGGCACAGAGGAATCACTGGAATGAGGCAAAGCGGCCAAAAGTTAAAAGTCTCTTTCTGTCTATAGATATGCCGTTACAAAGGGCCTCCATTTTGGCCCAGATGGAGAACACTTAATGATGAATCCATCTTTACTCTGACGGGGTTTGATTGATTGACTTCTTTCTGATCAGATGCCAACATGTAGCTAGAAACTGATCTTTTTAGACAAGAAATCGTATTTAAGAATCACTGACGGGATCTGTTTTTTCTCATTGTAATGTCAAAGAACAAATCTGTAACCGAAAGATATGATAGCAACCCATATGGGTACTTTTCCTCTACGTCATCCTATTTTTTTGGGTGAAAAACTTGGACTGGTGGTTAATACAAATTCTTAGTTATTTGTAAATCTGATCCAAAGATTTTGAAACCTGCAATTTGTATCGTCATTGAGCCCAAATATGATGGCATACAGGTGAACAATTACATTTGAGATCGATGATCAGCGTCAATACAGTGAAATAAAAAATCAATAGGGGATGGATGTCTTGTCAGGCAGCAGGCTAACATCTAAACTGGGATTTACTTGGCTTGTCAGCGTTTTATATTTCAAGCAGCATCTACATATACTACTTTGACTTTTAGCAATACAACTGTACAAACACCAATATTGTTATTTAAGCAAAATGCAACCCTAACCCAGTTGGAACCATATTTTGCTGCCAAATTGATTGTCAAACACTACTCAACACCTAAATGTAAGAAATATAGATCCTATTCAAGAATGTCCATATCATACAAATCTTTTAAGCAGCTATATTTTTTATCTAAGTTGTTTAAGAAACACACTACTTTTAGCCATGTAAAGATCAATGGCAGTGCATTCGTTTTGTCCACCACATTGGTCACTTGGCTATTGGACGGATTACTAAAGAATCTTATGGATATTCAAGGTTCCCAGAGGAAGAATCCCGCCGACTTTGATGATACCCTTAATTTAAGTGTGTTCTGATGACCTTTTGTAAATTCCTCTCTCGTATATTTAACAATCTTGGTAGCGATTCAAAAACGCCTGCTTTAGAGAAATTACGTTGGTCCTCTAATGATGAAAAGAAGTCATACTTGCTTATATCTGGCATTAAACACAAAGTAGAGCTGAGGCTGATGGGAATGTCATTAGTTTTGCAGATATTTGGGCCTAACCCTAACCAAAGCATTGGACACTTAAATTAAGGGGATCATCAAAGTCGGTGGGATTCATCCTCTGGGAACCTTGAATATCTAAAACGTTTTAGTAATCCATCCAATGGTTGTTGAGATATTTAAGTCTGGACCAAAGGAAGGACAAACCGTACCAACTTCCAAAGATCGAATTATGATGCTAACATGGCTTAAAGTAGTGTGTTTCTTAACTGTCTTAAACAACTTACATTGAAATATAGCTGCTTAAAAGAGCTTTATGATATAGACAACCTTTAAAAATAACAATATTACTTACCAGGGTTCCTGCAGGTTTCACCAGCTCAAATTAAAGACCTTTTTAAGATCACTTTGAATAGAATTTAAGACCTATTTCACGGCAAGAAAGTATGAAGGAAAATTGCCATGAAAGAAGAAATACGTCCCATAATGTATTCATGTTCAACATAAGAACGATGACTGAACATAACAGCATAACAGTACAGAGAACTGTGTTAGCCAAAAAGTGTGTGTTGTGTGTGTGTGTGTGTGTGTGTGTGAGTGAGTGAGTGACGAGCTATAGTCAGAGCTCTGCTGTCTTCATGCTGTTGTATGATTGGTGTTTAGCTGCGGTATTTAGCGTCCACAGCACCTCCGCTTTTAGGGTTGACGTAGACTCAAACGTCGCCCGGAGGTCCCCCGGTGTTGTTGCGGGAGCTGCTTCACTAGCTAACGCTGCATTAGCTAATGCTGCACTAGCTAACGCTGCACTAGCTAACGCTGCATTAGCAAAACAACGCTAATTTTTTTTGCAAAAGGTTCAGCAGGCTTCAAACACGTTCCCCTCCACTCAACCAAGCACTAAATTCGATGTTTTCCAACCAAATACGGTTGAACTTACACTTCCCCATATTTATTTGTAAGTAGATTCGAAGATACCTAATTTCTGACTGCCGCTCTGAAGCTTGGTTGCCAGGTTACTAGCTGGGTGTTCTCCGGTAAGGGGCCGGGGGAAACAAAGTTAGTGATTAGATTACTGGTTCCTTGATTATTTCAATACAAATTGTTGGGGGGAACTGAAAGGCTATTACCGTACTGGTTACTTTGCAGACATTTCCCCCAAAACACATTTAGATGCCATCGCAACACAGAAGTACCTTTCAAATCCCATCATTTTTAAGACCTTCTAAATCATATTTAAGACCTTTCTTATTTTTTTGATCATATTTAAGACCTTTTTAAGGCCTTAAATTCTGATTATCAAATTTAAGACTTTTTAAGACCCCGCGGGAACCCTGACTTACATTTAGGTGTTGAGTAGTGTTTGCAAATGCACTCAAAACTTGTCAATATATTTGGCAGCAAAATATGGTTCCAACTGGTTTAGAGTTAGGGTTGAAATTTGCTCAAAGGACAATATATCTGTTTGTACAGTTGTATTGCTCAAAGTCACACTAGTATATATGTAGATGCTGCTTGGATGAGGGTTAACCCAAATATCTTCAAAACTAATGACATTCCCATCAACAGCTGTACTTTGTGTTTAATGCCAGATATTAGCAAGTTATCATGCTTAACGGTAAACATTGTAGACGTTGTAACTGCTGAACGTCAACATTTTAGCATGGTAATTATGCGCATATTAGCATGTTGATGTTAGCATTTAGTGTCAAAAAAGTTCAGCTGTGCTTCACAGAATGTGGGTCTGGTTATTATTCATCGAACCGTTCAGTTTTGATTGGGGAAATGAATTGAATATACATGAGTTGGGATTTCAAATATATAAAAGCAGCCAAATTAAAACATGAGACGTACATCGTGATATCAGCTGACAGAAGCTTATTCAGAGAGGCCAGAAATCGTTGCTTTGGGAGAACAGTTCTGAGAAAAAACCCTGAACGCAGGTGCTCTGTGTGTGTGTGTGTGTGTGTGTGTGTGTGTGTGTGTGTGAGTGTGTGTGTGTGTGTGTGTGAGCTTCCAGGTTTAGGATTTGTTGTCATGAGAAAGGAAAGGCACGCAGCCAGTAAACAGAAACGTTCCCCCTCTCGTTCTCAGATATCTGTTTTGACTTCATAGATTGGCCATGACTCCATTAGACTCCCATCAAGTCCACACACACACACACACACACACACACACACACACACACACACACCACACACACACACACACACCACAGATCCTCCGAACCCCAGAGACTCTCCTGACTCTCCTGTATATCAGTTTTTACGGTGCAGCGGTGGAGCGAGCAGAAGAGCAGTAAAGCGGAGCGGAGACAAAACAAGACGAGCAGATTCTTGAACAAGCCTCGATGTTCTGTTTCTGCTGGGAGAAAACAGAGAGAAATCACGTCAACAACAGCAAAACATCGCATGCTGAGAGCAGACGTCATCAGGGACGAAGTTTCAAGAAGGTTTTATCCCTCGTTTGGTGCGGATCACATGTTCGTCAACGTACTGTTTGAGTTTCTGATGCAAGAAAACATATTTCAATTAAATCCAGTAAAAGCAAAGAAACTCAAATCAAAAATCACAACCATGCCATTTAAAGACCATTACACATATTTATTGTCCCACTAAGGGACATTTGACTTGCGCAGAGCACACTACATAACAACACCATTTTAATTTTAATACAAATTCACATTGCGAATAAAGGCTTTAACCAATCCATTGTAAGGGAACACAAACAAATATCAACATGGAGGCATTCATTAAATGTACTATGTCAACAGATTACACATGAAATCTGTTGACATAGTACATTTACCATAAGTAAAGTAAACGTTTCAGTCTTTGTTAGTGCATCAAAATACTTTTTATCCGTGATGATGTAACTCCTTCAGTTTGGTGTTGCTGCGCCACAGAGAGTGACAGGGCAGAACAAGGTAGGTGCAAAATAACAGACACTGACAGGAGGAAGAAGCTCCAACGTTCCTCCCTCTCTCACATCGTCTTTCATGAGAACAGACAGATCCCGTTTACAGGAAGCTCCGCATCGACGTCACCTTTTGTGAAGCTAATATTTGAGTACGTGTGAAATCACAGACACATTCTCAGAGAGAGACTTGATAAGTCCTGCGCTGATGTAATGCTCTGTTTCTGTACTCAGTGTGGAGGGTGTGTGTGTGTGTGTGTGTGTGTGTGTGTGTGATATACTGGGGATTGAGTGGTTGATTACCTAATGGCTGACTCAGTCTCTTAGTAGAATTTGTAACGCAGGCTCTGGTTTCAGCGGCGCCTAAACAACCTGAACAACCTGTGCCTTTTTATAGTCTCTCACAGAGCGCTTTACAGACGCCCGGGGGGGCTTTTGGAAATTGTTTTTATAGAAGGTGAAGCATTTAGTTCCCTGCTGTCAGAGTGGTCTGCGTTTTTGCAAAGCACTTAATCAAACTGAGAGGAGAAAAGCAATGCTGTTTTATTATTACTGTCAAATCAAATGAATTTACAGACGTTTCTTTCTCAAGTTAATAGAAACATTTCTTTGTGATTCCAAGGTTTAGCCACAACAAAACATTCTTTACAGCCTTGCACACTTCCTAGAGGATACCTGCAGCTATAAGACTTTGCCAACCATAGTTATGATGATCCAAAGAGAGTTAAAAACTTGAGATTTCAGGTGCTTTTTTAAGATTTAGCTCTAATTTTGACTATGTAGGTAGCGTGTTTTACATTAGCACTCATTCCGTTGTTGACTTCCAATAATTACAGTTGTAACCTGTGAAGCTCTGTCTTTTGGGCCCTAAATTCAGCTGTAACGTCAATTGAAAAGGAATTAACTAATTGTTTAAGTCGTATTTCATGCGAAAATGCTGTTTTCAGCCTCTCAAATATGGACATTTCCTTTATTTTCTCTGTTTATTATCATATAAAAGTGATCATATTTTGGTTTGTACTCGCTAAACAACACATTGAAAGACATAACCTTGGACTCAAAGAAACTGAAATTGATCCAGAACATATTTGGCCAATTAATCAATATTTTATACAATCCTAAATTGCAGCCCTAGCCCTAACACTGCCACACACAGACAGCCAAACACACATAACACCCTGTGCAAGTTAACTCCTCCTAACCTCTCTTTACGTTTCCATCCAGGGGAATAAATCCCATAACTGTCATCAACAATAAACCACTGATACTGCGACAAGCTGCAACAAATCTGAAACAGGTGCAGACGAGTGATAACGGGAAACCAAAAGGACAAAAAGTAAATCCATTCTCAGATTTAGAGCTGATGATAAGCACATGAGGTTTAAGCAACTTCCAAGTAAATCTATCTTTGGTTTCTGCACTTGCGGTATGTACAGTATTGGCTTCTGTCTTGGTTCACAGGATTTATTCCATGGATCATTTCTCCCTGTTATCACCTTAGCACAGAGTTGGAGGAAACTGTGTAAATAACCCAGAGCTGAAATATGGTTCTGCTTTAACGCCTCGTGTCTTTCTCTTGTGTCTCGGAGGGATTTACACCAACTTATGTAAACACACGAGACATCAAAAAGCTCTCAGAACTTTCCCCCTAAAGCATCAATTTGCCAGTTAAGGGCCCGTGTCCACAGAGCGACTTTTTCTGAGCGCCAGCGTTTTCTTTCAATTGATTTCAATGAGAAAAGAGTGCCGGTGACGTCACTGTAGAAGTTCAGTCAGACAACTCACGTGTTTCTTAATATGTTTACTAGAAGCAGCATATAGTTTGAGTTTGGCGTCTAGGCTCGGGCCTCATCACTCCACAGATTTACAAAGAACATTGAGTGATGATTAGATAACTATCCCCCGAGCCTACAGGTGGAAGCTGGGGTGGAGCTGGGGTGGAAGCTGGGGTGGAAGCTGGGGTGGAAGCTGGGGTGGAGCTGGGGTGGAAGCTGGGGTGGAGCTGGGGTGGAGCTGGGGTGGAAGCTGGGGTGGAGCTGGGGTGGAAGCTGGGGTGGAAGCTGGGGTGGAAGCTGGGGTGGAGCTGGGGTGGTGGTGGGGCAGGCGAGCAGCAGCAACATGAAACACAGCAGCAGGAACATGAACGTAGCAGCAGCAAGTGAACACAGCAGCAGCAAGTGAACGCAGCAGCAGCAAGTGAACACAGCAGCAGCAGCATAGCGAGGCAGAGGCAGGAGGACCTGGCAGCTTAAATAGAGCGGCATGTTTAGGAGAATGTGTTTGGTTGGTTGTAAGAGGGACGAGGTGCGTCACGTGTTAATGTATCATTGGTGCTTGAGTTGACTGCCTGAACTAGCTCGCAGGCTTCGCCCCATTTGTTTGAAAAGCTTGGTTTTGTAGTTTTTGAATGTAGGGGATTACTCAAGTCATTGTTATTGTTTGTTTGTGTTTTTTGTAATTCTTTTGTCTCTTTGTACATACAATCAGTACAGACCACCGTCTCATTTGTATGCATATATGTTGCTTTCCATCTCTAAATGACAAACACTGTTTATGCATTGTCGAAACGCAATAAAAAGAGTTTTGATCAGAAAAGCTTGGTTTTAGCCGTATGGGTGGGATGAAAACTATCATTATTAATGCTGTTTTATTTCTATTTGGAGATGTTTACATTTTAGAATTGTTTATTTCTACTCTTTAAATGTCTACTTGTGTGCAATGCCTTGTTTTTTATGCTGCTGCAACGCAAACATTTCCCAAGTTGGGATCAATAAAGTACGTCTTATCTTATTACAAAGACCGGAAAGTGTCAAGACCTAACTGTGTTTCCCTGTTTTATTTTGAAAGTGTTCACCCTGTGTCTTGTCTGTTCTTACTTCCTGTCTCTGTGATTTCCCTCCTGTTTGATCGACTGTCTTCCCTCTTACATTTAATTACTTTTTTTCTGTCAGTTGTTGTCGGATTATTGGTGTTTATTGTGAACGAGAGGGAGTTCTGTTTCTGGACAACTTGTATATATGGGATTTTTCTTTAAAGTTGCTTTGGTGTCCTACACTGCTCTGCTCTCAAGCTTTGACAAAAAGGCTGTTATTTGGAATATATCTGTCAGGTGGATACAGGATGCTATCAGTGAGTGTGTGACTTTTATCTTCTTCCCCCCTCGCTATATGGCTGTTAACGTTAGCATGGACAAGCTCATTCATACAAGTGTGAGCAATAACCTTCAAGTTGCTGCTTATAGGGAAAAAACAATGTCAAAAAAATGCAGAGTAGCACAAACAGATGATAAAATCCATGCTAGATTGTCATGAAATCAAATCAATAAAATGCATTGCTATTACTGTAATGGTCTTTTTATGTCATTATCATTATTGTTTTGTGATCTTTTTAAAAAAAATATATATATAGCACCTGCATTTGTACTGTGTCTTTTTTCTCCTGTTATTGTGTTATGTTTAGGAAAAACCAATAAATAAAGTGTTAAAAAATGGACACAGGCCTTAGTTGTGTTAGCTTACGCGTTAGCACACTACTGCTACTATCCATTCAAGAAAACAAACTTCCCCCTGTAGTTTTGCACATTAACACACAATGAAAACACAGACTCATGGTTAGCTGATGTCGAACGTTGTTTAATAGATGCACCTGCAGTGTGTGTGTGTGTTCCACCTTGCGTCTACGAGGCGGCGGTTGTTGTTGGATCTGCGTTGTTGTTGACGATGAAGCCGAACACCTGGTTCAGAAGAGACGAGTAGTTCACCTTCTTCACTGCAGCTCCTCCAGCGTCAGACCTCACATTCAAACCAAACTGGGGAGAAAACGGGAAATGCAAGTCACTCTAAAAGTCACCAGAGATGGCAAAAGTACACACATCCTTTACTCAAGTAGAAGTACAGATACTGGTGTTTAAAAATACTCTGGTGAAAGTAGAAGTACTGACTAAACTTCT